>CM057819.1:83106829-83366829 GCA_030067965.1 Latrodectus elegans
TTCAAAGTAAATATTTTGTTTTTATTCAAATATCTTAAAGTTCTTGTACTTATTTGTAATCATTGATTATTTAATCGAGCATCGGTGGTTCAGTGGTAGAATGCTCGCCTGCCACGCGGGCGGCCCGGGTTCGATTCCCGGCCGATGCAATATCGTAATTTTTTTTTGTTTAATATAAAAGTTTTTCATAAAAACGACTGTTTTATCATTGTGTCAGGAAAAAGAATACTAGTTTATTTCTGAATGATGAGTTCAAATACCTAAATTCAGAAATTTTAAGAAAAAGAAAATAAAAAATATTTAAAATATAAATGATATTTGTGAGGTAAAAGAAAAAAAAATGTATAAAATTAAAATATTACTCAAAATTATTAAAAAAGGATGCAAATTTCTTTTTCATTTATCGAGTACAATTTTTTTACTGTAGTTCAAGTAAAAATGATAATAAATGAAATAGTTGCTGTTAGAAGATTATTTAAATTATTTGTCATATTAAATTAATTTTTAATGCTAGCAAATGGTATTAAATTTATATATTAAGCATTTTTATGTTGAAAAGAAATTAGTATTTTCTAGCATATTTTGCGCCACACATTAACAAGACTTCCTCAAAATAAAACGTAAATCTACTTTGCTTGTTTCCCGCACTTTAATTTTTTTTTACAATGTAATTGATATGTTTTGATTCATTATTTTATAACCTACAGGAGGAAAAATTATTGGAACTTATTGAAGCGATGAAACCTTGATATTCCATTTTAATTTTTTTTCTCCCGTCACTTAACCTTCTAAACTGCCTACATGAATATAGTGGTGTTACATAAACCTTGAATTACCTTTACATCAGTAGTTCCGGAAAAAAAAAGGGGGGGGGACCAACAGGAGCAGTTTATTCGCGACTTCTGATTTCAGACGCATAAATAAGGAAACAGTGTTTGCATGCAAATCGATGTTCCAAATGGTCAGTCCATGCCATCTGGGGATTAAAATAGCTCCAAATAGTCAAATTCTAAAGTAACATACGCTTACACACAGAAAATTGTCGAAATTCATAGATCTTCTACAAATTATTTACAATCTCTAACTAATCCTTGATGTTGGAAGTGCTTAAATTTTTCTTATTTGATTCGGAGAATTTCCGAAGATCTTCACCCTGTTTGGATTTTATGTGAAAAAACAAATTCCAGTTACATGGTAGCTGTGTCAAAGCATGAAAAAAATATATATTCCCGATGTTTTTCTCTCAGTTTTAAGTGTAGTAATTGGTCAGGTTCGTAACTGCACTCAAAATCTAACATAACTAGGCCAGACTGATTTACTTTTAATAGAAATCTTTCAATACTAACTGTCAAGTCCTTTATTTGGGTTACGAGTGAACAGCTGGGCTAGTAGAAACATTAACAGTTGGGCTGAATCTAAGTAAACATTCTCGCCGGAAAGTGATGTAGAGGAAAACTAACTGAAAGACTTTTGATTTACGAAAGAGCTTTAGAATTATGTCGTTGAGGGAGAGAGTGCGCAGATTATCGATTCCGCCGAAATTTTAATCCCCCTTTTCTTTCATTATCGTTTCCGCCGAGGAGTTTAACCCCCTTTTTCCCATACTTATTGATATCGCCGCGGACAAGTAAATAGAGGAATTTATGATACAACACATTTGGCAGCTTATCCATCCCTTTGTCTATTGGAGGGCTTGGCGATTATTGACACCACCGTTAAATTATCTACGCTGATTGGTCAGTCTTTAAAAATGTTTCAGGACTTCAGGAAAGTTCAGGAAATGACTAGCGTCTACCGAGAAAGAAAACGCTGAGGTATTAATAAACAAACTCATGCGCAGTTACTTAGAATGGTCACTTATTAAAGAATGAAAATGTTGAGGTATTAATAAGCAAACGAATCATCCAACGTATGCGCAGTTACTTGAATGGTCATAAATCTTCGTATGCTCTAATGTTTTAGGAAAAGCGACAGTGGGTTTGTTTATTTATAGCTGAAATATTAATAAATGTAACAGAATTAATAAGTAAATAATAAATTCACACTATTTAGAGCTTTATATTAAAAATATTTTTTCATGAAAATAAATTCCGTTATGAGCTGTTAATTAATAAAAGATACTTACAAATTCTTTTTCTCATAAATGTGAATTTTTATTTCTTTATGTATGGAAATAATTTGAAATAGTAATGAGATGTTATGATTTATATGAATTATTTTGAAATACTTTAATAATTATTTTTTTAGGCTTTGCCTCAAAGAAAGTAACATTCCCTTTATGAACAGACTCTCTATTATTTATATAATGATAAAAATCATAGAAATTAATTAGTAATGCTAACATTCAAATGTAAACAGTTGATAAAACAGTCAACAAATGTTAAAGTGAACTGTATTTAAGAGAAAAATTTTATACGTAAATGACTAAATGCTGAATTATGATGTGGTCAGTTAAAATATTAGCTATCTAAGATAATATAGCCTTAAAAGAAAACTACAAATTAGTTATGGAGGAAAATAAAAATTTTGATATTTGGAAAACCTAAATTTTTGATAGAATGTGCATTTTGTTTCATTAAGAGAATGCTAGAAAAACTGTGTGAATAGTTTTCTGTTAATACAACTTTTTGAAGAGATAACAGAAAGATAGTCATAAATATTTTTTCGATATGATAATTTGCCAAAATTAATTAAAATCAAAGTCAAATTTAAATCAAGTCAAAAGTATAAACACAAATAATGGCGCTGAACTCCGTAAAGTCCTGGATATGCGCAAAATGTCTGAAAGTTTTCTTTCTCTCTCTAAGTGACCATTCAAAGTAACTGTGCATGCGTTTGTTTATTAATACCTCAGCGTTTTCTATCTCAATAGACGCCAGTTTCTTTTTCGATATACGCTAGTCACAGGAAATGGGACGCCCAGGAAATGTCTCTTCAGTCACTTTTTGCTGAGCAACCGTAGAGTGAAGTCGCGTATGCGAGGACTGCGGTCAGCAGATTTTATCGATTTTTATACTGATTAATTAATTTTATTATTATGGATGTCCACCTCTACACCAGCAAGCAAGAAAAAATCTACTTATTGTAGATGGCTATACTTATTATGAGAAAAGAAGACTAAAAAGCGGTGAAATCGTATGGCAGTGTAGCAGAGAAAAAATGCACTGCAAAAGTGTATACGATGCCGAACAAAACATCTATCTCAAGGCTTGATAACTTGCATTGCCATGAAAAGGATGAAAATTTACCAACGAAAATACTTAATCAAGCTCGCTAAAAGAAAAGCAGAAGATATTTTAGAGAGACCCTCTAAAATTATTCATACAGTAATTGCTGAAAATCCAACTTACTTAGAAAACATCACTACTAGGAATGTTAACAACTTGAAACAGAGTATTTATAGGAAAAGAAGAAAACAGATACCAAGCCTTCCGAAGAACAGAGTAGAAGCAATAGAGAAACTACTAGAAATGGAAGTGAAGTCAATAAAAGGCGAAGAATTTCTGTTATATGCTGATGCAGATTCTGGAATAGTTATCTTTCCTGTGGTTCCAATCTGGAATTTCTTATCAAATGCAAAAAAATTTACATGGATGGAACATTTAAGTACTGTGCAAAGTTTTGGTTACAACTCTTTACTATTCATGGTATAGAAAATGGCAGGTATGTGCCCCTGGTTTTCTGCTTATTGCCAGATAAGAAAGAAGACACTTATGCAAAATTATTCAAGACTATAATCGAGAAATGTGTTGAACGCAATCTCTGTTTCCAACCAAGCCATTTAGTGGTTGACTTTGAAATTGCCATTCATAGCGCGCCGTTAAAAACTTGGCCTAATGCAGCAGTGCAAGGCTGCAAATTTCATTTGCACCAAGCTTGGCATAGAAAAATTTTCAGTCTTGGTCTTGGCAAAGAATTCAGGTTGGCTGAATCAAATGCAGTTGGCCGGTGGTTAAAAAAAAACATTCGGACTGTCCTATTTAAAACCGAATGACGTTGGCGAGTGCTTTGCATTAGATTTGGTTGCAATCCAACCTACAGATGACAGAGTTTCGAAGTTTGTAGACTATTTAGTGGAAAACTATATTGATGAACAAGAGGCAAAATTTCCTCCTACAATGTGGGCCAAAGCCGATGCTTCATCAGAAAATACAACTAACGCATGTGAATCATTCCATTCACATTTTAATGCTTGTTTTTATCACACACATCCTCACATTATTCATTTCGTGGAAGTTTTATTGCAGAGCCAGACAGATTCTTACATTCGAATGTCTAGTACGAAAGAAGAAAGATCAGTGTCAAAGACAATCCTCCAAAGGCGTGAAAATTTGCATAAAGTGATTAGTAAATATTTGGAAGGCAGCCTTACCAGGATTGCGTTGGTAAAGTTTGTCAGTCATAAATTTAAACCAATATCACCATAAAATTTTCATATATATTTAACATGGGAAGGATATTGTTCATTTTACAACTCTCAACAAGAATTATTCTTTTAACATGTTTTAATTGCTAATTTTAATAAAAATGCTAGATTGATAATGCTTTATTTTATTTAGCATAATATGAAAAATGTCGCCGATTTATTTAATTGCTAATTTTAATAAAAATGCTTGATTGATAATGCTTTATTTTAATTAGCATAATATGAGAAATGTCACTGATTTATTTAATTGCTAATTTTAATAAAAATGCTAGATTGATAATGCTTTATTTTATTTAGCATAATATGAAAATGTCATGTTGATTTATTTAATTGCTAATTTTAATAAAAATGCTTGATTGATAATGCTTTATTTTAATTAGCATAATATGAGAAATGTCACCGATTTATTTAATTGCTAATTTTAATAAAAATGCTAGATTGATAATACTTTATTTTATTTAGCAAAATTTGAAAAATGTCGCCGAAACGCGCCAAAGATAAATTCTTAATCCCTGAAACGGCGGAAAAGTAATATCTCTGGAAAAGGGGAAGAAAACATTCGGCGGAAACGATATGTAGGGGTAACTACTGATAACATCTTCGGGGGGTTCAGGATACTCTGCGGCGGAATCGAATACTGCCCAGAGAGTGATAGAGAGATAGGAAATGTAAATTGTAAAGGGTAAGCATACGACAACATTAGCAACATGAAAGAGAAATATAAAGGATGTCCCTTGCTTATCATAGTCTTTTAATTGATTAATTTGTGAAGCCACTTCTATCAATATACGTACTGTCAAACTTTTTTGTAGTATTGCAAGACTTATATTGTTTATTTTCTGCATATATATAAAGATAAAAAATCTACGAAATTACTTAAATATTACACCTAAGCCATTATGTAAAGATGCTTGGGAATCCAAAATTGATTCTGTTAAAGCACAGTTTGAACAAACTTGCATGTCCTAAGATAATTTATTGATGTAAGGAATCCGTTATACAATTATATCGGAAACTGAAATTCTACTGAACTCAAAATAAGAAATATATTTATTTAGTGTTCACGATATAGTTTGCAATTTTTTTCAAAATTAACACAAACAGTATTCTATTTCCAACAGAAACATTTGTTCTTGACTCAGTATTTTTTAAATAAAATTAAAATCTAAAATTTTAAGAAATTTTAGCGCAATTTTAGACGAGGAAAAAATTTTAGTATGATTTGAATATATAATGTAAGATTTTCATAAGAAACAGAATTCAAAAAAGAAAAATATTTTATTCCGAAATGACATGGTGAAGTTATAGAAACTCGGCAGAGGAATTTAAATGTTATTTTTAATACTATAATTGCAACGAACAAAAGATACACTTAACAGTATATCCAAACGCATTTTTGATTTCAAATTAATCATTTAATCACCAGAAAAACATATGCAAACTTAAAAGTGTTTCAAAAACTTCGTAAATTTTTGTTATAAAAATGTAGAGGTATTAAATTACAATTCATTAATAATCTATGTCCCTATTTGAAATTTTTTTTAACTTTACAAAAATTTTAAAGGCTTCTCAATAGTTTTTTGCATTGAGGCTCTCGATTTTTTTCCCGCATTTTTGATCGTGAATGTTCCTTTTTTATCCATTCATTTTTAGCATTTGTTACAGTTGTAATACCATTCTATGGATTAAGTAAAATCTTCACAGGTGTTTTCCAACATATAGTAAAGGAAGTCAAACTAAAGTCATTCGAATTCTTAACAGTTTATCTTATTATTTGTTTAACTTTGTATTCTGTTAATATCATTTATTGTATTAAATGTTTTTTTCTGTAGAAATTCCTACAGGTTATTAATCTATTTCGTATTTGGATAACGGTTTCGTTTTCTATAATTATGGAATTCGAATCTTTTGACAATATTGATTCTAAAAATTGTTCTGTTTCTATGGCATCATTTTTTATGGAAATCGATTGTAGGAACGTTACCTTGATATATAGTTTTCATATAAACCGCGCGACAAAAAGTTATTAACAATCTTATTGTCATATTTTTATGTATTCCTCTTAATTTTACTTTAATACAAAACTAAAACTGTATTCATTAGCATTTAAGAATTTTATTAAAATTTGAAGTGCAATGCATTCTATAAAAGTACTAAATGAAAATAAATAATATTGAATAAAAATGAAAAACGTGAAATTCCTATCTAGTGTAGTCCAAACAAAAAGGTTATCAGATCAGTCGTCGATCTCGTCATGTTAAAGCGCTTGTAGGCTGATAATTATGAAGTTGTCGTAATATCAGTTATTAAATTCAAACATTATAAAATATATTTTTTAATTAAAAAAGTTATTGTCTCTGTAAATTAGTTAAATGCATCGTGAACTTGAATCATAATTGTACCAGATGGTATACGAAGGTGACAGAAAACATTTAGAAAACAGTACTGAGAAGATATTTATTTTGTTATTCGAAAACTAATGTATGTTTTTATTTAAGAGATTAAACACACACACAATTATCATTGTATTTTTCATTAATGAAGCTGGAATTTATATTGATGGTAAAAAATAAGATGCTTGTACCACACATGTTTCTGACATGTATTTTCAGCTGATTAGAATTTTTCCGTAAAAATACAACCGAGATAATCAATAGAAATTGAGAAACAATCAAAAATAAAAGTTTCCAAGATAGAATCCTTAAATTCTAATCAGTTTGAAATAATATTTTGTGACCTAATTCACCCTTCGTGATTCATTGGTGTTGCAGTTAATAATGAAGAAAACTTTGTGTGTGTGTCTGAGAATATTGTTGAAGTTTTAGAGGTAGAAAATTTTAGTTAACTAAAGAACACTTTTTATGGAAATATTATTGAAGTTTTCAATTTATTTAAACTGATTCTAATGAAGTTACAAGTAGAGCCCATTGTAGTATTATTGCATTTTAAAAGAAAATTTTGTTCTGGTGAATTTCAACAATTTGGATCCATTAGGCAAAATTTAAAATATCTATCATAGAACTAACATAAGCACATTATAAAGTCCATTTTTTTTATTCTGTGACAGCATGGAAAATATTTTTAGCATTGCTTCATCTACAATTGTAACATATAGTGTTTTTACCGTTAATGCTATACAATTTAGAAAAAGGTTGATATTTCCTATAAGAATATGTAAAACATAAGCATTTCTTTAAGAATGATATCAGAACGCGATAAAAACTCTACTGTATCATTCGTTTCATTCGAAAATAAATTAATTTTTATTTTACCATTTAATATAACGTCTGAAAGTGCAGCTCACAGAAAATTCTTATATGGGATGTTTTATAACATTCAATAATTCTGTACTATTGAAATTAAAATTTTTACAATGTATGTAAATACATATAATTGTTAAGTTGTATTTGAATTTAAATATTGTAAGTGCAAGTTAAATATTTTAATGTAAATAAAAATATGTATTAAAAAAATTTTTTTAACAATCAAATTAAAAACCGTTCCACCAAAATCGATGCTGAAAACTATGAAATAATAAAATGTTAAGCCCTGTGATTTTGCATACCTAATTTAGTTATTTGATAATAATTTTAAAGTGATTGAAAAGAATGTTATTATATTTATTACAATATTTCTAATTGTTACATTAACATTTAAAACATTCATTTATTATGTGAACTCAAATCAGCTTGAATGCATAATATCGTTTTCATGCAACTTCTCGTGTAAATCGTTTTCTGATGTAGGGAACCTGATAACAAGAGTAGACAAACTGTTTTGTTTAAGCCGATTAGAATTCTTATGAATATTACTTTTCCATCACCTAATGTTTTATAGATTAACTTATTTATAAAGGTTTCATTAAAGTTTTTATGTGTATACCATGTCACTTGATTTATTGTAAAGTTTGGATGAATCGATGTTCATATTTAAGAGCAATATATATAGAATGTATTCTTTTTAGTGTATAATGCTCCCATATTCTTTGATTTCATACAATAATGTTATTTTTTGTCTAGCTAATTCAATTAGAATTCTTGAAACAACATCAATCACTGCGAATACATACCTGAGCTATTGGCGGAATGGGTAGGATTTTCGGCTTTCATTCAATAGCGCAGAATTCCAATTCCCACCTTTGGTGCGATTGTTTTTAGCATTTTGAACGAACTTAAAACTGTGGGTCCTGCTCAGATATAAGCCTTGTAACTGTAGAGCTTCAAATAAACTTTGCGCTCATAAGTGGTCGTAAAACTACAAAAATAAATAAATAAATAAACTAAACAAATACATAAAAAAATTTATTTATAAACTTACAGAAAATGAGAGAAAAGTGACTTACTGTTGTACTTCGCAAGGAATATATCAAATATTGTATGGAATGAATTTTGTGATTGATTAATCGGTTTTTGTATTGATAACCAATTACACATATTTTTTTCAGAAATTCATTGTACTTTAGGTAAGTTTTAAAACTTGAAGTTTAAATATAACTTGAAGTTTGTATTTAAATAACAAGTTTTCTGAATGAACCTAATTTTAAGATAGCTCTTATACTGAGATTAAGTTTGATTTTTCAGTTTCTGTTTATATTTTTTAAAGATATTACTGATAAATGATGTCTGTAAACGGATGAAATAAAATATTATCATCGAATAATGTTTTGATGATAATATTTTATTTCATCCGTTTACAGACAATTTTCAGCTTTAAAAATTGCATGTAATAAGGCAACAAAAATATATTCAAACTAATGCATTTAATTTCCATCGCACTTTTAAGTTGGAGTATATGTGGACAGAAAATGTAACCATTTATATCAAATGTTTCCTGTGCTCTGTTAAAGAAGACTAAAGAAACTTTGTTGTACTTTTTATTTATCATTTATAACCGTAGATTATTCCGATTTAATTAAATTTTTCGAATTTAATGTAAACTTGTATATTCTCTAATAATTTGTAAGTATTGCGCAATATTTATCAAGCATCGGTGGTTCAGTGGTAGAATGCTCGCCTGCCACGCGGGCGGCCCGGGTTCGATTCCCGGCCGATGCATCGACTACATTTTGTTCATTTTATGCTTGAATTTTATTTTATAAATACAACACATAGTGCTTTTAACACAATTAGTCATTTATTTTCATTTAAAATTTTTTTTATTAATTCCACAAATATGCTGTATTGTTTTTAAAATTCTAATAAATGACATTTGTTTAAATCATCAGCAATATCTAAATAGCAGTTAATATATTTGTGATTGATACAAGTATTAACACAAAATGTGTTGCGTTTTTCTTTTTAAAAAGTAAACATTTTACATTAATTTCTCCGAATGTTTTACGAAGAAAGTTTATTTAGTTGTTCTTTGTATGAATTACCTGTTGTTTATCTTACAATTTAATAGGGGAAATAATTTTAAAATCTTGCCCTTTGAAATTTTATGTGCAATTTTATATTCTGGGGGAAAAAAGTAATCATTATGAAATTTAATTATTTCAGTAAAATATCTTATTTTTAGTTTTGAATACCGATAAAATATCGATCATGTTATGTTTTATTGAATAACGTGATACGTTTATATGTGAAAAATATTTTAATTTTTTTATACGAGCTAAATTATATATATTCAATATTAATAACTATCAAAACCTATGTTTGATGTCTAATAACATTATGAATTTACAACATATTTGAGAATATTTATCCCCAATATTTAGTTAGTGATGTTTAGATGAAGAAAATATTCTGGCTCACTTTTTTTTCTTCTATTTTTAAATTGCAAAATGTAAATTATATAAAGGTTACCAATAGTACATAAAAATCTTTCTCTCTTTCTATAGACTTTTTTTTTACAATAGTTACATAAATTTCTCGATGGATTTTTATATTTTTTCTACAACCTACATTAAACAATTTTTTCTGCATATTAATCATTATAAATAGTAAATTGCTTTAGTTTTAGCAATTTTTTTCTTTTACAGATTTATTTAAAATTTGCGTGTTTCTGTGTGTGTGACGATAATTTTTATAGTAAATTAATCTATAATTAAACTATCTTATAATTAAATAATCAAATTTATATGGACTTATTCTTGCACTTTTTATCCATTTGGTAAATTTATACAAACCTTATTTTAACTGACTTCATTAAGGTAAATGATTTTAATACTTCATTAAAAATCACTGCATAAATGTGCGTATTTGCTGTTCTGCAGCCCAATCTCTCCTTCTCTATTTTTACCCGAATAAATTTGTGTACTTTTCATACCCGCTAATAGCATTTGCCAGTCATAATAATTCTGATTAATTTTGCCGAATGGAGATTTTGAAGGATATAGTAACTAAGACTCATTATTTGTCTTATATGAATTAATTTTTTTTGCAGTTTAGGTATTAGAAATTCATTTTTACTAATTGACATTGACTAAGACCGGTAAACCTTGTAAAAGAAAAAAAGAAAAAAAAAAGGCTTTACTTCCCATTCTTAAAAAAAAAAAAAATGAATAAATAAAAAATTAAAAATAAAACTTTTGCACATTTAAAATTGATTGTAGATAAGAAAGTTATACAGTCAGAAACATTTTTATGTCGAAAAAAATTATCAGCAATTTTTATTTATTTATTTATTTTGTTAAAGTATATGATTATTGATTTTGAAAATTATATTCACAAAATACCTTACCTTATCCATAATATTAATTTACAATTTTTATTTTTCTACTATTAGTTATTTTGATGTGAATTAGTTTAATTTTCATCAAACATTATCCGAATAAAATGCCAATTAATGCATATTGTAAATTAATGCATTGTATAGTAAAGTAATGCATAGAGAAAAAGTATTTATAATTGTTTTGAATAAAAAACTAATTTCAAATTAAATAATTATATGCTGGTATTACATTAGGATTATTTACAATATTTCAAATATATGTTGAGCTACGATTAAGACCAATTAAACTATGTAATTTTATGTTGAAATGTTGTAGCACATTAAATTACATATACGTCATTTTAAAAATTCTTATTGTTAAAAAAATTCAACAATCTCAGCTAATTCTTTTTTAGAATAAAACTTAGATCACACACGCACGCACATTGAATTTACATTATTTGAAGAATTTATTCTCAATTTTAATTCTTATTGCTTTTTTTATTAAATATATTTATGTTGCACTCATTCTTTTAAATGAAATAGACGTTCATTATTTTTGAAGTCATGCATCGTAAAATGATGTTTTGATTTTAAACTCTGTATTTATAACGCGTGAGATTATCTAGATAAGAAAACGTGCTACGATTAGTCATTTATTCTCAAGGCTTATCGCCATATTTTATTTTGACTATTTCCCTCATCTTTTGTCGCTAAGACTTCGTTTGACCAAGGTTCTTAAGGGATGGATTTTTCCTAAAACAGAAATAATTTTTAACTTCCTTGTATTTATTCAGCGTCGATTGATATTTATATTTTTCAAATAAAAAAATTATTCAAACTTTTACCTTTAAACATTGTAATAAATATCCTTGCTTAAAACAATCCTAATTTTTTTTTAAATTTCCATAAATATTTTTATGTATTATGCTGTTATATCAATAATAAATTTATATTTCATTTATAATTTTTTTATTTATTTACCATAAAATTTTTTAATTCGTATCTTTTAATACAGTGAGCATTTTGAAAAATTCCTGATTAGAATTGGACTGTCATGGAATATTTTTATTGGCATTTAGTTGAATTACTTCTACTTTAAATAGTAAAAATTTAATGGAATTTAATGGTTTCTTAAGTTTGTTGATTCCAGCTGCTGTTTATCAGCTGGAAAGTGAACGTTGTGTTTCACCTGCCTTTATTCTCACCCATCGAGGATTTCGATGCTTAAAAATGTTTCGTATTTTCTTCATGTGACTATTTTTTACTGTCTATGAAAAATCCTATTGGAAAGCACTGCAGATATGTTCAAATGCTTTATAATATCTTTCAGCTGTTGAATTACTTACTATGAAGGTATATTACCTCTAAAAAAATGCGTACAAACTTTTTGATACATTTTACACTGACAGTATTCGTAAACTACATTTATATCTTTTAAAACCGCAAAATAAATGAGTAGTCCTGCTAAAGTAATGAATTTGAAGTCATTATCATTGCGCCTTAAAATCCAGTATACGAAATTGACTTAAAGAAATAACCCTATTATGTTTCGAATGGAATCCAGTTTGAAAGCATCACTCTACCAACCATGAAAACTGTATAAAAGAAATGTCTTAGTCACGTTTCTGTTACTTCTTGCCAACTAGAATGGAAGAATTCTAAGTACTTGAGACAAAGATTTTATAACTTGGGGGACTTCATGTATGCAAAACGAATACTTTTCTAACAAAAAATATTTTTTTATATTTCCTTATCGAGAAAAAAGAGAGAAAAGAAGAACTTGAAAGAAGCCATTTTTAAAATAAAATAATTTATTCAATCACTATACAAAAAAGAAATGCACCTTTTATATAATTTCTTCAGGAAATAAAAAGTATATCTTTTATTTTATAGTATAAATTATTTTATAAAATGCAGCATTTTTTTAAGCATGTTATACTCATTACTGAAAATTATGTTATTTTAATTTTCTCATGGTTATGAAATTCATTGTCAAAACATTTATTTTTCCCATGTTAAACTCCTGTAGATTTTGTCTTACTTAAAATATGGTATTAATTTTATAAAAAATTATGGTTAATATTATGATCAACGTGTTATAATATTAATGTAAATACCCTTTCAAATACGGAGAAGAAAATATTTTTATATAAATTTTTGAAATCCTATCTTGAAGAGTTGCATTGCTTTGCAGAAATATATATATATTTCTACTGAGTATATGTATATAATATATATGTATGCAAATACGTTGTGTAACAGCCAGTAATAGTTTCATATAAAAAACTTGCGAAGTGATGATCTCGTGAAAAAATATCATTATTGTATTACTTATTTATAAGAATGCACATGAATGTGAAAATATAAATTCAAAAACTTGGTACGATTTGTTTTCTAGACGTGTTTCTGTGATTCTCAGTAAACAAATGAGGATTCTGAGCTTTTATATATATATATATACCCTCAATTGCATTGTGGTCGCAAGTGAAGATACTTGGGATAGAATCTTAATAGATGTAATGGTGAAGTTTGAGTAAGAGCCACACATGGATTAACGTTGAGTTTAGTGATCGTTAGGTGCCCACCGTTGTTGAGCTGTTTCCATATCTTAACTTTAAATTTTATCATTTTAAACTAATTTTTAAAAGAAAATTTTTAGTGTTCATTTAATAATCTATTATATGGGGATCGGAGGGCAAAGTTTGAATACATTTCTTCCTGTTAATTAAATGGGCTCGTTTCTGTAATTCAGCATTTTCAGTTAAAAATAAATTTATTCTAAATTATAGGAATTTTTAATCCTTTTTGTCATTTAATTTTACTTCAGATACAGGAAAATTTTTAACCACTTGTATTCAGTAGGAATTTCTTTAATTCGATCAAAAAAAATGAATTTTGAAAAGGGCGGGAGGCGTGATTGGGACATTTTCGGCGGCTAGAAATGTCTGAAGTCAAATTTAATCTTTTAGAAAAGGCTGCTGCGAATATTTTCATGTAAAAATATTTAAGATACCATAGTTGGATTCATCACACTCCTCAATTTTTTTAAATACAATCAAACAGACACAAACTTGACTTTTTATAGGTAAGGAGGGGGTTATTAAGACATTCTTGTTGTCAAGAAATGTCTATTACCAAACTGAATCTTGTAGAGGAGACTTTTGCAAACATTTTGATGCATTAATATTTAACAACCCATGGTTGGAGTGATCACACACCTCAATTTTCTAAAATCATATTATTATACAACCGGTATTATTATTTAACTTTTGTTCTTCAAAATAATTCTGTACTAGCTTATGCTATTTGATAATTTTATGCTATTTTAATTAATAATAATTCAGTGTAAAAAACTAATAAAATTAGTATATATTTTTAAAAACAAATTATTAATAACATTAACTATTAGATAATAAACCTAACTATTGTTGTAATTATGTGATAATATTTGATGCTAGAAAAGAAAGCACGTTTGATGCATAAATATTACGGCCATTGCGGTACTTTTATAATTAGTTTGGAATATATTTTCATCACACAATTAACACATATACTTTAGAAATTTCATTGATGGCATAAATATGCCGTAAATATTTCAATTGTGCTAAATATTTAGACAAAAAATCGAGTTATCTTGTTTATTTTTAAAAATAAATGAGTTTGATGAACTATAATTTACACTGTAATGTTTTCTAAGCCTATTTTTATTTAGTAATAAATTTATATATATTTTTCTTAACTTCAATAGTTTTTTTTTTTTTTTTTTTTTTTTTTTACCACTGTCGGAAGATAATTGTACGGCTTACAAACACACCTAGGTCAATAGTTCCATTCGTTTTTTTTTATTGACTCTTCCTTATGTATAGTAAATTTTTATGCATTGTTCAGAAAGCTATGATTTATCAAAGTGCTATACAACAGATCAAAATCAGCACGAAAGAAGAAACCGGCTTTTGTGAAACATACTACGTCACTTCCCCTTTTTTCAGCTATGCCGGCTTGCCTTATTTTTTTCCCTTCATTTCAGTGTAAACCAAGTGCAGATGCAAGCATATTAAATTAATACTACGCTTTGCTATGAAATCGCCTTTTGTTGCACGTTTCTTCTCACGTTATATATATATATATATGTATATATACATAAAAAATTAAATTAATCTGCATGTTCCAGCGTCGTCTAAGAATTCCGGTTTTCGAATGAGAGGCTTAATTTAAAATCAAAATTCTATCTGTGTCGTCTGCTGATTCGTTATGTAACAAAATTTCAAGATTTACTCATTGAAAAGCTTTAAAATAGTGGACACCAGTTTCAAATGGATTTGTGTGCAGAATTTCCTTCAGTTGCAAAAGTTTGGTATTCATTCTGTTCTGTGAATTCAAACGCTTGCTGTACACAAACATTTGCTATATGATTTCTAAACTAAATGAATAAAATAGAGCATTTTTCATTTGTTCAGTGCCATAAGACTTCCTGCAAAATGCTTGCGGCGCTAATTTTCATAAAGACTAGAATCTCAAAGGCAGACTTCCTTAAGAGAAATAAAATTGGATGAATATGAATTTTTCTAATAAGTGAATCTGTATAAAAAAATACTTGAATTAAGATGCATTCTCATCAGCCGGAATTGAATCGTAGTTGGTTGATTTCCCATTCGAATATATTAGGTATCGAAATAAGCTCTGAAGCATATACACATTTTGTTGATACTTATGATATATGTGAAGGTAAGTGCAATTTTCTTAATATTATTTTAAAACGTTTTCGGATTTGTAATATACATTTATGGCGCAGATAACTTAAAATGACCGGATTTAAATTTTGATTAGAGATTCAGTTTTAGAAATAATGGACAGTAATTTATCAGTGCAGTAATTAAAGAATGCTTACTATCGACAAATATATATATATATATATATATATATATATATATATATATATATATATATATATATATATATATATATATATATATATATATATATATATATATATATATATATATATATATATATATATATATATATATATATATGTTTTAAGTATTAAATTAAATTATATTTAAAAAAATTTCAATTCCATTTTTTGAAAGTTCTTAGAATAATTTTTCACAAGTCACGAATACTTATAATATTAAGGATTTTATTTTTTATTTCTATAGTTTATTCTTATTACATATCAAATTAATAATTTAAGGAAAAAATAAAAAATACTCTTATCTGTAAAATATTTATTTTGTTTATTTTAAATATTAAAATTAAACAGTAGAATGCGTTTTTCTTTTCCTTTTTTTTCAATGGTTTTTTTCCCCCAATTTTTGCTTAAAAGTTTTTTATAATTTTTTCATTCAAATGTAAAATAATTTATGTTTATCCTCAAAGTACTATGAAATTTTAATGAACTTAGTTGACAAAAGAGTGTCATTCAGTATTTATGCAATATGATGCGATTAAATTACTCGCATTACAATTCTTAGATAATCTTTCAATATATAAGTGTTTTAAAGTTTTACCAAAAATTGTAAATTTATAGAAAATTATTTCATATCTTATGTTAAATTTTAATTTATTCTTACTTAATTCACTTCAAATGACAACATTCGGGTTTTATTCAATATTTTAGTTCTGTATTGTTTTTATCGATTTGCATTTTTGAGTTATTAATAAATATTTGTTCTTTGTGTGTTATCTATTTTATTTTTCAACAAGGAACTATAGCGTTTGCAAAAAAATGTTTTCACAGATAGCATGATTTGTTATACATACGTATATAAACTTTTTTAAAAAAATGATGTAAGAAAGTATAGCAATAAAATTATGGTATTATGTGTTGAAATATGCCATGGGAATCTATGCTATTTATACGATAGTTATTCCTTTAGTTTCAAATTATATTTAATATTGTATATAGGATCTTTGAAACAAAATCTGACTTTGAATTTAATTTTGTTTTTCTGAATGAAGTTCATAAAATATTTCTAAAACGGTGATCTACTTTAAAAAATAGTGAATAAAAGTTTTAGACAATGAACATTTTATTACTAAATAATGTGTATGCTTAAGTGTACATTAAAAAGATTAGAAATCTATTACTTCTTGTATTTTTCAAGAATCGTATCTTAAAAGGGCTTTTTAATCATTCTAAACTTATGTGTACGTAATATAAATAAAATGTAAAATAACATTCATTAAACTTTGAATTTTTTAAAGGAATTAAAATGCCAAATATAAGTGAATAATAGAACATTATTTTTCAAAATATTATAGAATAAGCATAAATGAATATTAAATTATTAAACATTAATTACTTTATTAAACAAAATATAATTTAAAAGTCTTATTTGGAGTTTATTAAACAAATGCTTGAATTTTTGATAAAAAAATGCTATTAAGGATGCTGAAAATATTGCGAAATTATTCTTATATATTTATTATTTTCAACCTTAATCACTATCGAAATTAATTTATGCTATTTAACTATCTGGTTAAAATATTCTATTTCAGCATTATTTTTACGATGATTTATTTAATATTATTTTTCATATAAGGAATTACAAAATCCAATTTGTTATTAAAATAAATATAAAGAATACAGTATTTGTTTTTTATTTTTAATTCAAAATTTTGAACGATAATTTTGAAGCTATTATCTTCCAAAATTATCTATATTTTTATTCAGAAAGTATTAAAGTTGATATTTTATTGGTATTGTTGATTCTTCACAACCAATCTACCCAATAAAATTAAGAAATTGTTAAATGAATATATGTATATATATATATATAGATATATATAGAATATGTGTAACGTAAAAGTTTTGATTAGCAATTGAAAGATTAATTTTTGTCAATCAATTAATCAAAATTTTCTTAAGGTAGCAATTAGTAAAACGATAAAGAAAAAAATACTCGGCTTATTGATTCTTGTCATATGGAAATTTAGACGTGTCCTTGATACTTGTTATCATGGCTACTGAATTTAAATTAATATATATTTGTTATGAAACTTAATACTGGCGTATTAAACATTTTAGAATATCAATTATTTTCTTTATGTCTGTTTATCTCATGCAAAAATTAAATTTATTATTTATCTGAATAATGTGTCACTTTTTTCAAGCAACTGTTAAGTTATTTGTAAAATAATTGGTATTTTAATGAGTCTCTTTTATTTATTTGGTTATATTTCATTTTAATGAATTTGATATTTTTAATTTATAGTAGTATATTTTAATTTCATAAGGTAATCAGTATAAATGTCATGTCCACACACACACACTCATATATATATATATATATATATATATATATATATATATATATATATATATATATATATATATATATATATATATATATATATGTAATTATACTTCATTTTTATTTTATTTTTCATAAAATCATTTGGCGTAAGAACAATTTAGTTTGTTTTTTTAAATTATATATATTTTTAATTTAAACTTGTATATCGGAGAGTTTAGTTTTAAATATATCTTTAAATATTTTAAATTAATGCATTTTTTTATCTATAAAATTGTACGACTTAATTATTGAATTACTCGAAGTTATTGTAGATGTAGAATAAGTTTCATAAATAAACGAAAAAATTAATATTACTTATCAAAATTAATTTTAAATATTATGAACAAATGATTTCCCCCTTTATGCAACACAAGCTGAAGTGTTACGTTTCTGATTGTTGGAATTTTAAATAAAAATATTTATATACATTTATCATATTTTAACATTTACTTTATACCATACTTTTAGAATTTACTTTATTAATATGATCTTGAAGAAAAAGGAGAACATGATTTAGTATATTAGTGAAAACAATTTTATTTTGAATTTAATTTTATAAAATTATGCATTAATTATTTTAAATAATTTGTTATTTGATGATTCCAGTGGAAGTGCGTATATTCATTAAAACTTATTGTAGCAACAAAGAAAAATATAATTTTTTTTTCCTCGTATTTGTCTTCAGGAAATTTGTTTTAAATTTTATTGTAAATTTCGCTCACCAAAGTATTTGCATGTAGTGTAAAATATATAAACTGTCCTAATTCAATATATATTTTTTAAGCGTCGAATAATACTCTGCTTTAAAAACAAAATGTACGGAAAAATTCTGAATAAAGTTCCACTTTCTAAAAATAAAATCATAGAAGAGTATACAATATTTTTAAAGCGTAATTGTGCGCATAAGAACAATTGCAAAAAATCTGCATTTGTGATAATGTCTAAAATAAGATTTTAAATATAAAACAAATCGTGATACCTGATTTTTTTTATATTATTTTAAATAAAAAAGAAATTGATGATTTATTAATTTTAATGAAAGAAGAAAAGATGATTTATTAATTTCTTTTATATGATACCTATCTAAATAATATATATGTAATTAGATACTGTTTTCCTAGTACCTTTCAGATAATAGAAATTTTTTTCTATATATTTTTATTTATATATGTATTTTTCTCATAATACAATTGCAAATAGAATGTTTTGACGGATGTGATCCAATCTCTTCTATAAATAGGATGAAAATCAATTATAAGGGAAGCTTATTTTTATTTTCTAAAATTGTACTTACATTTTCCATTGAATTTTCTTGAATTGTGTTATTTAGCTTTCAATTTTCTGATTTCTACACAAAGTATACGCATTTTCTCTTAAAAGTTTTATGTAAATAAACGCTATTTTTTTAAATATTTATTCTTTTATAATTAATTATTTTCTGTAATATACTGCTATCCGTTCATTTAATATTAGAATCATTCTTTTTATTTATGTGTAATGTTTTAAAATTATCACTGGTCACATGAAGGAAAATCTTGCAGAATTTCAATGTTATTAGTGTAATACCTCCGGAACAAAATTTCATCTCATGTGAATGGGAAATCTTATCACGATGAAAAAAAAAATTAAAAGTCAGATTATATTAGTACTTTTTATAAACACGCGTTTCCAAATCTGTGTTTTATCTCACTAGCAATCCTTTACGAAGTCGATTGCAGATGTTTTCACGTCATACCAATAATTCTGGAGAGCATCTGATATTACACACCTGCCTCTGGGCTTCTCTCTTATTTGTGGAATCGTTCTGCACGTGTTCCGATTTATTTCAAATGTAGTGTGCTTTGTGTATTTATTTTACTTTTCTTAATTTAAATGTCATGTGAAATTGTCAAAACATCAATATGATGACAGATGATATTCAATGTAAAGAATTTTATGAATCAGATTTTTTGTTTTTATTAAGGAGATCAAATTTCTAAGCATGTGGGATATGTCTTGAATATTGAAATTACAAAATCATTTTTTGTATTTCATTTGTCTCTAATAATAATTTTTTTAATATCTTTCAGATAGTAGAGAACAACATCGGGAAGAATTGCACATTGGTAAGTTTTGGCACTTTTTAAGTTAATCCTGTGATATAGACGTGTTTATAAAATACACTTTTTTCGAGCGAAAAGTTTTAGACCAAGCATTCAATGGTAAAAATATAATAAATGGCTTCAAACAATTAAATTTTTTTCAAATAAACGACAGACGAGTAGTCTTATAATTTTTCAGTAACCATCAAAAATTAAATAACCATATGCATACATTAGAGAATGTTTTCCTGTCAGTTTCTGAACATTAATCTTATTGTAATAATTATTGCAAATAGCAGTTTCAACAAGACAATGTCCATCCATATTTCAACATATCGAAATAGTGATTTGATTTTTATAATGTTTCTATATTGGATTCACCAACTTTGTCTAGATTTCAATTTTGAAGATTAATTGTCAATCTTTCGCAATAAAGAAATACATTTTTTAGTTAGTTCCTACTAAATTATACTTTCTACTAAATGATTCTTATTTTCAAATTAAAGATTTATCTGAATTTTTAGAGCAATGATCTTTTTTTTATAATTTTTAATTGATTGAATATATTTTTTCACACTTCAAATAAATGGTATATTAAGTAAGGAAAATTTAGATTTTCTGTTTTGAATTTCTCTAATTTTGTATTAATAAAAAGAAATTTCTAATTTTCTAAATTTTTTAGTCAAAGTGTAGCATTTCTCTTTTGTTTTTGTCGGGTGCTCGCTAGGCAGGCATTATGGGATGCACTGTTCCACTTTTCCAACTGAACCATATTTTGGTGTGGAGTCCAACTTCCTGTACCCATTTATAGGGTAGGCAACCATTCATAACCCATTCATACAAGGAAAGGATAAAAACAGGATAGATAGATAGAGAAATTACAACCAATATTTAACCGGTATTTGAACCCAGGAACCCCCCTATCCACAATCAGGCATGCTGACCACTAGACTAGTTTGGCGGCAGCATTTCTCTTTTAAAAATATAATGTTGTTTTCTATTATTTATCTATATCTAAAAATGCAATTATCATTGGTTTATCTTCTGAATAGTTGATCTTTTCTAGAGCTGCGTTTATGCATGATCATTAAATGTATAAATATCATGTATAAATGTATAAATTTATTATAAAATGTATAAATATCTCATGCTTTTTTTTTACTGTATTAAAGAAATATTAATTATTAGGAATATGTTAGAAAAATGTATATACACAAATAATGTGCACACACACATTATATATATATTAAAATATCAGTATTTCACATAATTTTTTTTAAAAAAAGCAATTTTAAAATTATTTTATATTTATAAATATATATTATTAAATTTTCTAATTTTACACCATTGATAACTGATAAAAATAATAAGCAATTTTTTATTTTTATATTAAAGAAACTACTTAAATATACTTAAATCTTTACTTTTACACAAGATTGCTTAAACTCATTTTAGTACTTTTCTAAAAATGAGTTTAAGGAATCTATTAATTAAAATTTTTAAGTTAAAAGAAAATTAAAACTATCCTATTATTTAATTGTTATCGGTAATTTACAAATTTATATGATGCATTTATTGTATTTTAATAATACACACTATTTTAAATAAAAGTAAAATTTTAAAAAATTTTCATTGTCCTGTTATTTTAATTATTAAAAAAATTAAATTTTTTTTTAATATTTTGTTATTTATTTGTGTTGTTTTTAATTTTTATATAATGTTTTGATTTTTTACATTTATCATCTTAACACTAAGTATTTTTTAATATGAAATTATTACAAATCTTAATAAATTTTGATAGCGTTGTTCAATTGTTACTTTTAATGTAAATTTGCCTGCATTTTTCTCATACTGCTAAATATATCCCACGCATTTGCCAGGATATTTTTATTCTACATTTATTCTTAAATAAATTTAATATTTAATTTTTTTTAAACTTATTGAATTATTAAAAATTAAAAGTGAAACCGTTTGAATTGTACTTATATGTTTTTATAAACAATATATATTTCATACTTTATAAATCTTATGTTCAGCTTTATGGGAAGCTTGCAGTAAAGGTGAAGTGAATAAAGCAAAGCAACTAATAAAACAGCTTGGACGGGAAACAGAACTCATTATAAACAGTACACCAAATGGTTGCAGCACCTTACTTTTTAAGTAAGTTTATCTGCAAAATATTTTGCAAACATTTGTAATAATAAAAGAAAAATTTTAACCTACTGTGTGAAAAGTAAATTTTCTAAAATTTCTTTACTGATAGTCTTAATAGTTATTTTTTCAATGCAACCAATCCTTGTGAATAAAAGTATTCAAAAATGCAACAAATTATTTAATGATCTGTGAATTTTTCAAAGAAAAATCATTCTTTTGTAAAAGTATAAAGATAAATATGTTATTGCATATTTAAATTAAATGCTAATTATAGAACAAATAATAAATGGAATTATTTAACAATAACTTGTAATGTATAACAATAATTTATATAAATTATTTCTATAATACAATAATGGATAAATTTGGATTTTAATTTTTTGTTCTTAATATTTTACTATTTTTTTCAATATTTTTTGACTATGAAAATTAATATTATATAAGTATTTTTCCTGCTTACACATTTATCAAAATTTTTTATTAATTTGTCATAAAAAAGATGGTTTCTCTTAACATTTCATTTCTCTTTTCTATTCTTTTAAATAATCGTGTTACAGACCCACGTGGATGAAAGATTTTATGATGTGAAACTATCATTTTCATTTGACATATGCAGTATTGCATGAAATTGTATTTATTATATTTATTAAAATATGGATGAAATTCTATTAGTTTTACCAAAAGCTTTTGTATGATGATAAATTTTATCATATTTTATTAATAGAATGTGAAAATAATTATTATTATAGATATGTGTTCTTTATTTTAAAACAATTAGAAAGGAATTATGAGGAAAGTTTTTCATTTCAAATGAATTTGTGAACGTAGTAACTTTCAAATTGAAAGTAAATGTAAAGTATCTAATATCCTTACAGTAAATTTATTCATTTTCTGTGTAATATCTATTCATAAGCGCATTCTATTTTTGTTTGAGAGGAATTTTTTCTCCTCAGCATTCAGTTAATCTCATCATTTTTTGTCACTATTCTGTTGGTCTGCAATTGCAAAAACCCTTGTAGCAGATGTAAATCAGAAATGACAAGTACATTGGTGCAAGAACTATAAAACTTCCACTGCGAATCAATGAAAACCTGTCTTGTTCCCCAATAAATCCAGTTTCACCCTATTAACTACCAAGGAAAAGTCATGTGTACAGCAAATTTCCACAGAACCTACAATCCAGATTGCCTTCTTAAAGAGACATCAATATAGTTAAGTCTCCAATTCACCAAAGTCGAACTATTCAGTCATGATTTCTAGAACATAAGAACTCAGTTGCACACATCTTCGTTTGCTCCTCCTTCACCGGATTAAAACATCATAGAGTTCAGTGGTTTGTTTTAGAATAAAGAGGGAGATCCAATTATCCTCTTCCAACATCTCTTTAGGACTTAGAAAAGTTTTGCATGAAGATTGGTATAATTTCCTTTTTATTGCTATCAAAACTTCCATATTAGAAGGAGAATTCAGAGGGCTTTAAGTACTAGAGGTTCTCTTCATATTAGATCCTTCATATATATACTATATTAGCCTCAAAACACTTCATATTGTATGAGTTTACCATTATTTTGGACAATCCTTGTACATACTAGCTATATTTATAAATAATAAAATATAAAATAAATTTTAAATTTATATTTCTGAAAAGAGCATGTTTCTAAAAATTTTAAAACTAAAGATTTCAAAATTTTAAAGTTCATTGCTTTAAATTTTACAGTTTTAAAAGTTTATAAATCTTAGAGTTTAAATTTCTAACTTTAAACTTTTAAAATTCAAATGGGAAGCATCATTTATGAAACAAACATAATAAAGCAGTTGGCAAAAAAGAAAATTTTTAATTCTGTTTATACTTTTTTAAATATGTTTGTATAGTTTGCATCTATGAGAATCCATCTAGGAGCTGAAAAGAAAGATATGTACCATACTTTGTATATGATTACTATCAATATTATATAGATGTATAATCGCGATTGTAATTAAATACAAAATGCTTAAATCTGAATAAATTTTCTTTTGTTCTAAGATCTCTTGAAAAAAATATTTATAATTCAAAAGTATATATTTTTTTCTTTTGCTTGCTTTGATAGAATATTTTATTTATATTACCTTTATCAGAAGTAGATTAGTCATTTTGCTGTAATTTAATTGTTTGTTGAAATATTCTTACAGCTAACATGAAGCTCAGAGTTGCAACTTTTTCTAATTTGTGAACTGTTTCATTACTAATATTGCCAAATGTTCTCTAATCCACTTGACTTTTGTTTAATAATTTTTGCTGTTAATTTTCAGAGTAGAAGATGAATTTTAAAATTATTTTTGTGAAATTTTCTATGAACATTTTTAACATAATTTATGTTTTTATATTATTATATTTTCCTTGTGATTATAAAATAAAAATTGGTAAATTATAATAGACCAATAGTGTTTATTTCCCCTACTATGAGTAAAATTGTACACATATAAGGGAATTATATTTATACTGTCCTGTGTATCAGATTTTATGTATAATTAAATAGTTTATTTTCCTAGAAAGTATTGTCTGTTTTTAATGCACTTTGTATTTTAGAGCTTGTGAAGAAGGTCAAAAAGAAATAGTAAAGCTTCTTCTTGATAATGGTGCTGATGGTAGAATTCATCCCATCACAAAGTATTCACCACTTTACATTGCTTGTTATTATGGTAGAAAAGATATTGCTGACATCCTTATAAAAGTAATTACATTCATTTTGAAAATATTAGCTAAATGTTGAATTTCTGTATTAAAATTTATAATACTCCAAACGAGATATTTTATTTTGATGACTGCAATTTTCATAGATTATTAATGTTTAAATAATGAAAACAGTTGTAAATATACTCTAATAGTTCTAAAAGGATTTATTTTGTTTTCTAGAAATTTCCTGAATTAGTAGTAGTATCTACAGTGGAAAAATGGCTTCCAATTCATGCTGCAGTTATTAATGGTCATTTAGCTGTGTTAGATCTTTTACTAAAATATCCTTATGAAGATTCTGTTCTTCAACGATTTATGGATAAGACTTTAAAATGGGAATACTATTTTCCATTTGATATCAATGCTAAAGATGTCACAGAACAGACCGTTTTATATGTAGCATGTCTTGTGGGAAATCAAAGGATTGTAGATCTTCTTTTGAAGTTTAGAGTACCTGCAAAAAAAGTTAAGAAAGAAGATGAAAGTGATCAAGAAAGAAAAGAAGAAGAACATACATCTGGATCAAATATTAGTCCTACTAAGAAACGACTTTCAACCGGGATTCAAAATGTAATTTCCAAATTAAGCTTAAGGAATAATGCTGAAAGAGAAGAAGACAACACTGAAAAAGAAATTTGCCCTGTGGATTTGGATCTATATTGTAATAATAATACTGAAACTGCATTACACATAGCTGTGAAGAAAAAGTATCACAGCATTGTGCAACTGCTTCTTCACAACTCTGCTAATCCAAACCTAAGTATTAAGCAGTCAGCAGAAGAGTTGAATAGAGCAAATGATAATTCTGGCTCCACTTCAACCGCACTGGTTGAGGCCTGCAAAAATCGGGACGTCAACATGGTAGATTGCCTTGTGCGATATGGAGCCAGAGATGATCACTGCAAGGCGTTAAAAGTTGCAACATCAAACAAAGATGAACATATAGCCTCTAAACTGCTAACACTGAAAGCATATCAAGACCCTGAATTTAAAATTAATAAGAAAGCCCTTGAAATTGTGCCATCTACTCATTTAGGAGGATTACTAGGAAGTGTCACTTTCAGTTCCATGTTTCCTACCACTACAGTAATGATAAACTGGCATGGTCAAAAGTGCTTACATTATATAAAGGAAGATTGGTTAATCAATGCCAGCATGGCTCATAATGTAAAGCTAAAACTTACAGCAAAAAATCAAAGTAGTGCTTTGATGGCTATAACTCGTCTTGATATATCAAACAACCAACTCACTGAACTTCCACTTTGTATCTTTCAGATGGCTTCTTTACGTCATTTTAATGCAGCTAATAATAAAATATTTAAATTACCAGAAGCAGATAAACACGATAAAACATCATCTTCATCTCCTAAAACAAAGCGCGATATTCATTCTGTAAATCATTCTGGATGGTGTTGTCCTGTACTGGAAGAAATTCATCTTCATGACAATAGATTGGATTGTGTACCTGCATGTCTTTTCACTCTTCCTTCATTAACTGTTCTTGATTTATCAAACAATAAGCTTCAAACATTGCCTTTTAAAATGTGGTCAGCTCCCAAGTTAAGGGAGCTGAATCTATCTTTGAATATGCTACATGATTTGCCATCCAGACCTCCTCCCGTCCGTTCTATATCAGCATCTCGTCTGACTCCTAGCATTTCAGAAGATCAAGTAAATTCCACAGAATCTAGTCCTCGTCATTCAACCATTGAGTCATCATCATTTGATAATTCCTCTGATATTTCCAATTTAGTATCACCTGTGTTTGAACCTGAAAGACGATTTAAAGTGGATGGTGATCTCCGCCAACAAGAATTATTGCACCATAATTTATGGAGTTCATCTATAAAGGTAAATTATCATTATAATATGCATTGTTCCTCTTAAAATTTTAATTTTATCAATTTAAAATTAAATTTATATGTGTTTTGGTATTATATTTATATGCTATAAACAAAAAACTAAATATCTGAAAAGAAAAGGATTCCTGAAATCGTTATTTTTATGTTTTTTTTTCATTTCTTTAAATAAATTTCTTAAATTTTTATGTTCCATTAATATAAGACTTCAAAAATTTATATTGTTTCTCAGTTTTAAAACTAAAGGTGTATATATATATATATATATATATATATATATATATATATATATATATATATATATATATATTGATATAATATGTCAATAAAATATGGTAACTTGTAATTGCCCTTCAATGCTACACTGTATTTGACTTGTGCCCATAAAAAATAAATTCCATTTCATAATAGTCTATTTTTAAGCTATGGTGTTATTTTTATTTTCTTCTTGTTATGATTAAATTGGAATCAAATCAGAATTGATCTACTTCATTTTAAACTCAGAAATAAGCCATTAGCAAATTTCAATGTATATTCTCATCATCTATGTACTATAATAGAAATTACACAGATATTATTATATGTGAATCAGTATTTTACACTTATCAGCATTAATAATATTAAAATTGAACATTTTGATTAGTTTTTTTTTATCAGAATCACATCACTTTTACTTTTAAATAAGTAGAAAGAAAATATGTTTAACAAATTAAAGGAATCATAAGAATAGAATTTTTTCCTTGCTGGAGATACTTATTTCTATGTTATTTATTAATGTCAACATTAATTATTTGAGTCATTGCTTTTTTCATTTTTTGTTTAAATGATTGCATACTTAATAATTGAAGGAATTATTTCTATTGTTTTATTATTTTGTTTTATACAAAAAAAATATTTCTCTTTTAATCATTTTAACATTTTTAGTTAAACACATAATTTTACATAAAGAAAGTTCATATTAATGCTTATAAAGCCATGAAAATTTTCTTGTAAGAATAGTGAAATATACTAGATATCTTTTCAAATTATACTGATAAAAAGTAAACTATATTCAATATGATATGTTTGAACTATTAATTAGTTCGAATTTTATGATATTTTTTGAACAACAAATTAAATCAAATTTTATTTGATGTTATTTTACTATGTATATGGATGATAACATTACTATAAATATCAGTTTTATATCTATGTTTTAATATCAAATATTCCAGCTTTTCCTTAATCAGATGTTCACCACAACATTGTTCAAATGTCCATACAAGATATATTCCATTGATGCTGCTCTTTATTCATCTCTATCATGTACTCAGCTTTCTACTAAGCATGTTGAAGATAAGGACAACTTTTTTTTTATATGTATACTAAAACTCTTTACACACAGATCTATATTATATAGCCCAAACAAACTTTGTACAGATTTATAAATTGGATAATTTTACTTATACTGTAGCTGGAAAATGCTCATGATCATAATATGCATGAGTTGCAGTAGTAATGTGATACATGATCTTAGTAAAGAAGTACAGAATAAATAGAATTTTCTTTATATTCCCCTCTTTACAGATACTCCACTTATTAAACTGTAATTTTTCCAAAGGATGGAATGCTTTTTCTCTTATGTAATTTTTCAAAAAAGAATTTAAATATATAATTATGTCTATTATGAAAAAATGTTTAAAGAACAGAAATTCTTCAGTGAAGCTTTCATGGTAGGAGAAAAGTTGTAATGCACTTATATATAAGATTTTCCTTATATTTTAATTGAAAATGATAGTTTTTTTTTCTTCTTTTTTTACTTTCTTTACTAATAAGCATGCATTAACCAATTAATTAGAAACTCAAGATTAATATATTTGAACAATCTTTTGCATGAATAACAGTTCTTATTGTTTGGACATTGAGTTTACATGCTTCTGGAGTTCATTTACACTCAAAGAATACCATATATTGGCTATGCAAGTTTTTAGGTTTTATATGTTAAAAGAGGCGAGTGTTATCAGATGTATCTATTTTTCTACCATATTCCACACATTATCTATAGAGTTATGATACAGGCTTTGCATTGGCAATGGAAGGTGTTGGAAATCAGACCGTTGTTCAGCAAAACAATTTTGAACACTTCTGTTATTATATATATTTGCTTCCTTATCCAAGAAATATGTATTACTATGAGTGTAAATATACAATTTCGCACAGTGCACTTTTATCTGCCAGTATATCTCGATATCTCTTGGTTGTTAATTTACTCTTGGGGAACAACAGAGAGCTACTTCCATATCAGTAGAACATACCTGATATCATGTACTCCCACATAACCTTTTGATAGTACACTTTTAGAAAGATGGATCCAGAACTTTGTTGAGTTCCTGCAAAATTCAATATCTTTCATCAATGCAAAATAAAGTGTAATGTAATTCATCTGACTATATTACCAGTTTCTAATCCTAACATGTGCAGGGTCTTCTTTTTTGACATCTTAAATCATTTTTGGACAAAAGGGAGTGGTTACATCACAGGCAATCATCTGTGAGAAAACCATTCATTTATGAAAAAATTTGTATACATGCTGCCTTTCGTAACAAGCAGTTTAAATGAAAATCTTAAAGCTTTCTGATTTATTAGCTAATGTGTATATATGTACATATATTTAAATACAATATATATATATATATATATGTATATATATATATATATATATATATATATATATATATATATATATATATATATATATATATATGTATATATATATTGTATTTAAATATATGTACATATATACACATTAGCTAATAAATAATATATATATATATATATATATATATATATATAATATGTATATATATATATATTAATTTACAAAGCAAAATTTAAATTAAGGGAAAAAACAACTCATTATTATTTGAACATTTTTATTTCTAGAAAGAAATGTTTCATATTCTGTTACTATATAAATAAAATTTGTTTTAGAAATTATTATTTTCATCAATTAGATTGTGGAATCAACCAATGGAAATGAGGCAGATAAAAATCAAAGATGTCAACTTGCAGCCCTTAATTTGGCTCATAATGCTTATGAAACCATACCACCAATACTATCTTGCTTTGCTGTTAATTTAGCTCGTTTAAATATGAGCTATAATCGCCTCACTGAAATGGGTTCTGTGAGTAGTTATCCAGCTTGTCTTAAGCACTTGGACCTTAGTCATAATCGTATCAAAACTTGGTTATCAACAAGAAGAATTGATCCGGACCTTACTGCTGACAGCAGTGCATGCTATAGTCATTTTGAATCCTCTACAGTAAAAATGAAGTCTTCAAATTCATCAGCTTCTGGTAATTAATCTTGTTTTTAGCTTTACCATTGACTTATAAAATTCATATACTATTTAACTCATTCTATAAAATTGTGTGAAGGTTTTTTTCTATTCTATCGGAATAAAATTTTTTAATTTTCTAAAATGTTCAATTTATTTTTGTTCATTTGAATTTGAGAAGGCTTTTACATTTCAATAATCCTCTGAATATACTATTGTAATACATAAATAAATATATTTTTGTTTTTGACTAATATTTTTCAGAAATAATGTTTAATATTTTTGATGCACCATTTTGATATTTATTTTTAATGTACTAAATTTTTATTTAAAAATTTAAGATTTTTTTATCAAATTTAATTTTGTTTCGAAAGATTCTCTTATTAATAACATTAATCCATAAAATTATTTAAAAAATTAAAAACCTAATTTTTTTTAAAAAATATCAAAATAATTTTTGTTTAAAATAATGCTGCTTATATAAAATATTGTGTAAAGAATTAGAATCTATGTTTTTTTACTATTCTAAGTAGCTAAAATTCATGATTAAAATTTTACAAGTGGTTCTGTATTTGCTTAGTAAAATTAATCAAAATTTTTCGATTTAAATAATTTTTGTAGTATTTTACTTTTATGCAATTTACATTATAAAAAGCACGATATTTTTTGCTACTTTTTTTCTAAAAATTACTCTTAAGATGATTCTCTTTTACACTTTAAACAATACTTTTTATTTTCTTTTTAAAAGGAAAAGTTTCTTTTGCTGGTTTTTTCCCATTAAAAATCTTTAAAACACTTTTAGTGGTAAAAACAAATAGGTATATTAAATTTGAACTGCATATTTATTAAATCTGCTACATCTAAATTCTTAAGAAAAAATTTACATAAGTAGAAATTTTTGAGAAGTCGAAATTGTAATTCCAGGTTTTTAAAATTACAAATTTAAAACTTTTGAAGTTTTCATTATATGAATTCCACTATGCTTTCTCTTCTGTTTTCATATTGAAAGTTACTAAAATTAAAATTTTACAGTTTAAAGCCCCCAGTAATAGATAATTTCAACGTTAAAAATCTTAATAGGATAATTTGCAAATGCAAATTTTCCTATTAAGATTTTTAAATTTGAAATTATCGTACTTTTTATAAAGCTTTTTATTAAAGTATATGAAATTTTAATTACTCTCCTTGATAAACTGTGTGTGTGTGTGAAGATAATGTATATCATGAAAAATAGAATTTTAAAAAAATGTCTGTATATTTCCTTCAAAATTTTGCTACTTAAATTTCAGGATTTTTTGTAAAACTTGATTTTTCATTCGAAGCAGAAGAAATATTTGCTTACCTCAATTTATTCTAAAAAATATTCAGTAGATTATAATTTATAAATCAATATAATAAAATACTTTTATGTATATGTAGGGCGAACTCAATCTCCATCATTACATTCTTGGGGATCTGCTAAATCACTTACAGGATTGGTATGTCCTCATAGACGACATACTAGATTGGATAATTTGAGAACATTAATCTTGGCAGACAATGAGTTGGATAGACTCATTCTAACTTTAGATGAAGATGATTTTGAGGAAGAAGACTCTAAATCATCTGAATCTTTTGAAACTATTGATCCCAGTGGAAAAGTTAGTAATTCTTGTGTATATTTAAAATTTTTATATGTCATTAAATTTTAATTAAAAATTTGCATCCAATTTATGTAGTTACTAATATTGCTTTTCCACATATTTTTATTTCATTTTATTTTTATATTTCTTGATCTATAAAATCATAATGCATTTTGAAAATGATGTTTAATTAGTTTTAATAGCATCAGTAAATTATTAATAAAAGTTTATTTTATGATTTAGTAATGCTATAAACGACTTATTTAAAACTACTTTTTCTGCATGTTTTAAAATAACTTATATCATTAAGTTTATAGAATTGTTTGCTGTGGAGTTTCAATTTTAATCACTTTTGATGTTTCTATAAATTGATCAATAGGCATATTTTCAATAATATTTATAAAAATAATTATGATTAAATATTAATATTTATAAAGATATTAATAAAGTAGTTTGTTTTTTTCTTATTGTTCTCAATAACTCAGAACATTCTCTATCAATTTAAGAGTTAAAAGGCTTTTTTAAAATAACACAAGTTAATATTTAAAAATAGTCTTGGTTTCAAAATGATAACTTTTAAGAATCTAATTAAATTTTAAGATTAATAGATAGTAATTACACATTTTGAATTATATATAAATTTCTTTTAATTAAATTCTCAGTATAACTGCATAGATTTTATACTGATGTTATTCAGAATTCAATACATTTTTGTTTATATATTGTAAAAAAAATACTCTTTATTTTAAATTTGAAAAGTTAAAATTATTATGTACTTGAAATAAAAATTATATATGTACTATAATGGGACTAGCTCCTTGCTTTAAAAATCAAGGAATCATGATGAATTCAAGGTAGAAATATTTTTATTTGAAACTACTCACAAATTAAATTAGCATTAGACAAATATATATATATATATATTAGGAGAAAATAAATATATTAATTTTACTACAAAAAGATTTATTTCACTCTAGTAAAAACATACCTGCCAACCTCAGAGAAAAAAAAATTAGTAGATTCTACTGATTTTAAGGGGGAAAAAATCAGAAGACACAACTAGTGTGATTTTTGCTTGAAAAAAAAAATCAGAATGTTTAAAATGGTAGTACCACAAAAAGACAACTTTACTCTTTTGATTATATATTCTGAAAATTATTTATTTTAAACATGTTTTATGTTTATCTTAATATTTTAATGAAGTATTCATGAACCTCATAAAAGAACTATGAAAAATAAAAGAATATACTATATGTAAAAAAATAAACTTCAGCATTTATGTCCCAATATTTATTTTATAGGCAAACTTTCTACATTAGTGCAATTTATAAATATTAAATTTATACAATTACATATAAACATTAAATACATTGTTGAATAAATTTATTTCATTGACAAATGCTTCTAAGAATATAAAAATTATCAAATAAAAACCATGTTTAAGGATATTGGCTTAGATTGAACTCAAGTATTCAAATCATTAATTTACTAATTAGTTAATTTTCTCTCGAGTTAAATTAAAAATTAAATTAAAACCCATTTATTATTAGATAATCTACATATTAAGACTAACAAACTTAGAGTTAGTTTAAATTTATATTGAAGATCTGTGCATTCTGCACTGGAGCTCCATCTGATGACTGTTTAAAGGACTTAAACAACTCAATAGAATTTTTTTCTTCCAAAATTTTGGTTGTTCTTAAGTTTTTCACTGAAATTGCCAAAAATCAGTAGATTTTCATACATTATTGGAAAACCTGAATAAATGGAGAAAAATTGGGATTTTCCCGATAAAATAGTAGAATTGGCAGCTACTTAAAAGCAATCCTAACACTCATTAATTTCCTCTAACATCTATTTGAAAATTATAAAATTCTAGGTTAGGGAAAATACTTTTGATATATATTTAAAATTTATTTGTTTCATACTCAATTAACTAAGTGAAGAGAGAACAGATTCATAAAAAATTAGTGTTACAATAATTAACTATATGTTTTCAAATTTAGCTTGAAGGTTATTTTTTCATTGAAAGATATTCTGAAAATTGTCACTAAAGTTTTGTGTAGTTAAAAGTGATTCATTTATGTGTAAAATTAAATTCAAATAGTATAATTATTTGTTGCTATAGTGTAGTTATTTAAGGCCCTTTAAATGATGCTGTTGATTTATAGGTTACAAATGAAATAGTGTCTGTTTACCTAAATTGAAAATGTGACTTAAATATTGATATATAATTTTAATACAACATATGTCTCCTCATATTTATTTCCCATTTTATTATTTTAGATCTTGCAGATGGAAATGAAAAATAAAATATTATTCCCTAATCTATCCATGCTAGATGTAAGCAATAATAAAATTTGCGAAGTACCATCTGTGATATCAGAATTCAGTAATCTTTCTGTTTTGAATCTTAGTGGCAATGTTGGCATTTGCCATTTGCCTCCAGAGATGGGATTACTTAGTAAACTTTGGAATCTCAACACTCGAATGTGCAATCTCACTGAACCACTAAGAAGCATGATAGATAGTAAAAAGTACAAGACCATGGATGTCATAGGGTATTTAAAGTCGATACTAGAAGAGTAAGTTTTGATATTTGATTTATTTTAATGCTGTTATTGAAATTGTATTTTGTATGATAATCAGGGCAAATATTTGAAAATTTTTGCAAAAAAGTTCCTTTATTACTTATATTGCAGGCGAATTTTATTTTTCTAAGTATAAACAAATATCATTTCTTTTTTAACTACAAATAAAAAATATTTACTCTTAAACGTTTTTTTATCCTATGCCTGACCTTGGTTTTTCAACCATTAGCATATGTCGAGCAGCGCAATACACTCTAGAATAAAACGAAAAGTTATCTTCTGCAGAATTTCTAATTGTGACGTTATTAAGTAAAAAGACAAGGGTAGAGGTGGTCACCAGTCATTTCTCCTAGTCCACACAAAGGGCAAGTTAGAGAGTCAGTTAAATTGAAATGGTGGAGGTGTGGCTGAAGATAGTCTTGCTCTATCCTAGGACAAAAATTTGCAATGCGCACAGCCCTATGTAGGTGCATAGAACAAGCTTAATCAGTAAAGGTACCCAAGTTTGGGAGGTCTAAATAGAGGTTCTTCTATCAACATTCAGAATCCTAAATCTTTCTGACAATTCCTTGGTTAGACTCAGAAACGTTCTTTGAGATTTCCGTCTAAGGGGAGAAGGTGTATAGTTTTTCCAAAAACCTTCATCCCTAAAATGCCTTTCAGATAGTTTTAGGGCAGCTTTGTCACCGATCTGTCAAAGGTTTCAGCCCAGTTTGAATATGCATTACTCTTCAATAGGGGTAGGAAAAGCCCCACCAGATATAAATCTAAGGATATTGTTTTGTACACTCTCTAGATTTTTTGGATGGTATCTGATGCCATAACAAGGAGCTTGGCTCCATATTCAACAGCAGGCCTGATTTAGAACTTATATGTGGTACAAAGTAAATCCTGTGTATCACCCCATTTTGTTCCTGCAAGTCTTTTTAAAAGCTTACTTATTTAATTTCCAATGTCCACAGCTTCATCAACTTGATGATTCCATTCCAATCTTATATTTAAGGTGATATCCAGATATTTAGCTATAGCTGTTTTGATTAGACAATGTTTCCCATAGTATAGACTAACACCAGAGGGTTTTGTACTTAAAGCAAAAACCTGCTAGAAGGTTTTATCAATATTTGTGATCTGATTTTCCTCAGCTCAATGGGACATCTCTCCCAATCGGCCCTGTTAAGAGATTTCATTTTACTCTGTTTACATTTGGATATGTGTTTTTATAATATATATATATATATATATATATATATATATATATATATATATATATGTGTGTGTGTGTGTGTGTGTGTGCGTGTATATGTATGTATGTATATATATATTTATGTGTGTGTGTGTGTGTATATATATATATATATATATATATATATATATATATATATATATATATATATATATATAAGGTGGTGATCCTAAATTGTTTTACAAATTAAGAGGGACAATAGTAGCCCTCCAGATGAGCAATAATCACATAAGAGCATGGAGTAGCATTAAACTCTGTGAGGCAGAAATGTAGAAATATGCTGCATAGTTCTGTTTGAAGACCAAATGACCAAGTCATCTGCAAAAAGAAAGGCCTCAATTTCTCTATTAGCATTCATGACTTTCAGGATTACATCATTTATCATGATATTGAACAAGATAGGGCTAAGCACAGAACCCTGAGGTAGACCCTGTCTAGTCTGTTTGTAATTTGAGTCAGAGCCACCAAGCCTAATTTTAATGAATCTTTTGGTCAGAAATGACCTGATCCATTTGTACACAGGTTCCCATTTCTATAATTTTCTTCAGCAATCCTCTTCTCCGACCTCTTTCAAAAGCAGTTTGGAAATCTATAAAGACTGCTACAGAACTGAGTTTTCGATAACCATCTTTAATCATTTGTGAAAGTGTAGCTACTTGTTCAACTGTATTTCTATTCTAACGAAAGCCAGCTTGTCTGTATGAAAGGAAAGAATAATTTTCCAAATAGAATTTTATTCTATCAGAAATCAAGCATTCTGTCAATTTACAGCTAGCACCTATAGGTTGATAGCTAGCAATTTCACTAGGAATTTTACTACTTTTGAGAATCGGAATAACTTTGGCTTTATGCCACTCACTTGAAAGGCCCTTTTTTTAAGACATATTAATTATATTCAGAAGAACATCAAGGTAGCCGTTCTCTGGATGTTCCAGGTTCATCAGGAAGTCAGTCGTAATTTTGTTTGGGTCAGGGCACTTATCCCAAATCAATGTTTTTAATGTGCACTTGAGTTCAAATAAGGTAAAAGAAGAATTGAACAAACTATCCAACTCAGGAGTTAATCTTGTCTGAGACAAACCATATCACTATCATAAATCCTATTATAGGGGTAATATTTGCATAATATTTATTAAATTTTAGCAATTAGCAATTTCCCTATCTGTAGTAATTCATTTTCCATTTTTATTGGTTCTTTTCTAATTTCTTTTTGATTGTTGATTTTAGATAGAAAGCAATGTACCCTCAAGGCATCCTTTCTATTATCAAAACCCTCTAAGAAGTTATGAAAAGTGATTCACTTAGCTTGCTTAATAATGGCTTGTCTCTTAAGAAGTTCAATACAATTATGCATTATCCCTATGGCTACAACTCAGGAGCTAGCCTCATCACGATTTTCTTTTAGCAATTACTTTCCCATCTGGAATGATCATTTGTATCTCTTCACCTGTCCTCTAGGAATACAACTTTCAGCACTGGTCAAAATAATTTCAGTGAAGTTATCAACAATCCTGTCCAAGTTTCCAGTGAAAAGGGGTTTCATCATTAGTGAAGTCATAAGAGAATCCGTCAAATATTTATACTTTGTCCAATCTGCTCTCCATAGATTCCACTAAGGGAATCAAACCTCTCTATAACAACTTCAATGAATATCTAGAGATGCCAACAAGATACTGTGGTCAGGTATCACGGTAAAGAATGTGTAATAAATCTTGAGAGATTAGTGTGGTAGATTAACAAATTCAGATGAGAAGTGGCTCCCTTATAGGAGAGAAAAGTAGGTCGTCTCTCAATGCTTTGAAAGAAATCTGCTTGAGTTGAATCAATAAAATTTTCAAGAAGATGACCAACTGGGTTAGTGTCATTGTATCCTCATCTCAAAGACTGAGTGTTGAAGACTCCTATTAAAATTGAGTGCCGATTCCGTCGATTATTAATTCAATTTAAATTCTGACATTTATTGGGAGTGTTGTACATGACAAAAATTCTGTAATGCTGAGAATTTCTCTAAATATTTATTTCCACATCCTCAAAAATAAAGTTGAGAAAATTATAAATACTTTTGTATTAAAATATAATACAGAATAAAATTATAAATTTAAGGATTTAATCTTTAAAATTTGATTAAAATTCAAAATAATTATAGCATTAGTCTATTTATTTCAAATTTATTCAAAATTCCCTATTGTTTTTTATCTAGTTTTTTCAAACCCTGCATTACTGATAAAATTAATGAAGTTATTAATAAAGAATTTATTAATTGAAGGTATTTTTCTTTCATAGTTTCCTTGATTACGTAATTCCATAAAAATGCTCGACAATTTTCAAAATCATTTTCTTTAAGAAGATATAAATTAATTTTAATATATTTTTGTACTAAATTTTTAAACAATGTCTATTAATTTATACTTGATATTTAACATTTGATATCAAAAAATTATGATTAAATTGGTAAATATGATGTGAGTTTAAATATTAATCTACTGTAATTATTTTCATTTATATAGCTAAGATTATTTCCTCTATTAATAAAATGTATTAAAAAATATATGTATTTGAAATTTGCTCTGGTAATATTTAATATAAACAATTACCTTATTTAAATATTTTTTCTTTGATTCCTATGAAATAATTTTTTTTTTTTTTTTTTTTTTTTTATAAATATTTTCATAGATATGGTTTTAAAATGATAATTTTCCTTTACAGTGCAAAACCATATGCTCGTATGAAATTAATGATAGTTGGTATTGAAGGCATTGGTAAAACATCATTACTTGAACAATTAAGAATGGAAGGAACAGGAACATATCGCAAAAAACCACCAGAGGTTTGTTCATTAAATATTATTCTAATATTTAAATGTACTTTTCATTTTGAGAATATATTTCAAATATTACAGAAGATTAGCTCAACTGCATTAATAAAATTTTATAGTGTTTGAATAGTAAATCTATGGGTAGTATTAATTCCCCTTTTATTTAAGCTTGTTGTGTGAACCTCTTTTGTAATTTACTGTCAGATTTAAAGGTATTTCGAAAGCAATATTGCCCATCAATTAATTATTAACTTTAAAAAATTACTTTTTAATAAGAATATAATTTTACATTTTATATTAACTTTATTGTTATAAAAATGCTATTGACAAAATGTCATTTTTATTTTTTATACTGTTTATTAATTATAAATCAATGAATTTTTTACTTATTTCAAGCATTGGGCCAAACGAACAGGTAACAAAAACATCAATTTGAAAACTGCTAAAGGCATCAATATATCTACGGTAGGAGTTGATGTTGGTGATTGGATTTATGAAAAGAAAATTCGAGGTCAATCAAGCTATGGTCCTGTAGTTTTTAGAACCTGGGACTTTGGTGGACAAGTAAATTTTTTTTAATTATTTTTTATTATTATCTTAATTGAAACAATATTATTAAACTTGTATACTTAAATAAACATGCGTTTTCTTTCTAGAAAGAGTACTATGCAACACATCAATATTTTCTCTCCAAGCGATCATTATATTTAGTTACTTGGCGAATAATTGATGGGGAAAGAGGTGTAGATGGTATTTTACAGTGGTTAGTAAATATTCAGGTTAGTAAACGTACATTGTCTTACTTTCATAATACTACTTTCATATTTTTCAAACTATTTTTTGTAATACATTTTAATATTAGCCAAGGTGAATCATTAATATGATTTATAAAATTAAATGTATTTTAAATACATTTAAATAACATTTATCTAGATTTTAATGTAAAATTTTCACTATACATATTTTATAAACACTTTGCATTATTTTAAGTGTATAATATGCAAATGAATCTAAAGACTGATTTTATTCAAATTTTTACTAACATGAAATTTTTATGTTGTATTTCTTAAGTTTGAATCTTTTGAACTGAATTAAAAATTTATCAAATCAAGGAAAGTTTTATTTGCCTGAAAAGAAAGTTCCAGAATTAAAAAGTTATTGTTTTCTAAGAGCAACTTATACAATAAAATATGAATGAATCAATTAGATATCAAATACATCCAATAAAGAAAAATTGCAATTCTTTTTATTGTGTATAATTTGTAATAACGATAATATTACTGAAGTTTGAAAATTATACAAATTCTATTTACATGTAACTAAAAGAGGTTTAAAATTACTATATCAATATTGGTGTATTTCAAATAAATGTGTGTCTATTTGATAATATGCATTTAGAATTTTGAAAAACCTATCAATATCAAACATTATAAAATTCTCCTGGGTATCACTAAAATTTAAAAAAAATGCCTGATTATTCAACCTGTGCATACTGTTTCAAATGCATAAGATGTTCTCTTTTCCTTTGCAGACATAAAATAAACTAATGTAGGTATTCGTTCAAAATGATGTAATCTTTGTCATAAATCATGTCTATTTAATGATGAGCACTGTTATTATTTTATGCTTGTTTTTAGATAAATATGATGAATATATTATTAACTAAATTGACAAAATATAAAAATTTGAATCAGTTTAAAATCTTTTTTAATTACATATGTGAAATGAATGGACAAGTATTAAATTTTAATTAACATAATTAAGTTATTTGTGGTATATTAGTTATTTATTTTTATATATAATAATAAGAATTTAGTATTACACACACACATTTTTCAATTTGAATAAATTATTTTTCTCTAATAAAAATTCAAAGCTAATCCATTGTATATTAATAATTTTTAAAATTTATGTCAATTATTTATAATGAAATCAATACTACTTATCTAAAAACCATAAAATGCTTGTGTTTGTAATATATAAATTTTTATGAGAAAAATAATAACAATTATAATTTTAAATTTGAAGCATTTTAATTAACATATTCCATATAATCATTCTATGTTTATATTAATTTGTAACTCATTTCATGTGTTGTTAACTCATAATTCTTCAGTTACATTCCAGATCAGATCCTCTAATTAATATTTACACTACATACATCAACAAAATGGAACTGAACAGTGATAAATGCCAATTCAAATAATTACTGTTATTCAAATTTCTGAAAAAATTATAATTAGAAATGTTTTCTAGTATTCTTTCTTAAATGAATATGATTCTCCTGCATAACTAGTTATGTTTTCAGTATTTTACTATTTGATTTGATCTATATTATTTGCAAGATTTCTTAAGCATTTTATACTTGTAATTAATTTAGGCTCGTGCCCCAAATGCACCTGTTATTATTATTGGAACTCATTATGATCTTGTGAAAGAACGTTTCCCCCCATCATATTCTGAAGATCTTCAACAGATGATTCGAGAACGATTTATCAATGTTGTTGATGCTGATAAGTGTGGTCTCCCAAGAGTTATTGATACAATAGAAATAAGTTGTAAAACAAGGCATAATATTAAACTACTTTGCAATCTCATTTATGATACTGTCTTTGACTTGAAATGTCCTGGTGAGTAAATTTAATTCATAATGTTCTTTAGCTATTTTTTTTTTAAATATAATAACATGACAAGTATATATTGAATCTATTATCATTATATAAAATAAAAGTTATTTTTATAAGTTTTATATTTTAATTTATTAACATTGCCCATATGTCTCTAAAATGTTTCTTTTTTATTTTTATCATAATTTAAATTTGTTAATTGTATCTAAGAATTTTTCAAATTAACTTTAATATATTACTGTCGTTTAAAAGTATCATGTTATAGTGGTTATGTGATTAAGTGACATGCTGCAATTATTTAAAATATTTTTGATGTTTTTAATATTATGCATATTTTATATTGCTGAATAACTTTTCTTTTTGATGTTTTTCCTCATAATAATTTGTTATTTTTTGTTATAAATTTTGTGTTACTTGAAATTTATTTATATTTTGAATTAATGCTTAAATGATAGATTAATTTGATTTGTTATGTAACAAACATTTCAATATAAAAAGCTAAATTAGGAAACATTGTTCCTTTATTTTAAAAAAGTGATGAAAGTGTGGTTAAGAAAGCAGAGTTTGAATAATTATTTAATTAAAAAAAACTTCTTAGCTAATTTTTAAAAACTAATTAATTTCTATATTTGAATAATGTCCAATTTAGAAAGTAGATAATATTATTTAATCTGTCATATTAGAAAATAATTTCTTACATGAATCCATTAAGCTTTTTACTATTGATTTATTTTCATTCAGTCATTTCATCTGGGGAAGTTTCAAGTATTCAGTTTATTACTAACACTATCTTATTATACAGGAAGTAAAGAAAGGCTTTTGGAACAGAAAATTCCTGCAACTTATTTGGCATTAGAAGATGTTGTTGGGCTTTTAGCTATTGACCGCCATGTTCAAGGGAAAGATCCAGTGTTACGGGCTGAGGCTTATAGGTAGATGTTACTCATGAATTTAATTTAAACTGATAAAACATTTTGATATTTTTACTTTTTGCTCTTTTGAATTATTTTTACTGATTATCCATGTTAAATATTTAAATATCTGTTATTTAATAAGTTTATTGTCTTTGCAATATCATGAATAATATATTTTTATGTAAACTAACTAACTTTTTGTCAAAAATACAGCTTCTTCACAACTTTTTAAAAGTATTAATATTTTTTCCTTGTACTTTTTTATTGAATATAATAATGTATTTTTGATGAATTTGTATCCTAAATATCAAATAAATTAATTCACATACTTAAAGAAAAAAATTACAACTTTATACTTAAAAATTAAAAAAGATAATTTATACCTTTTTTAATTTTATTTTTACAATTTTCTTGTTTAAATATCTCAAGTTATATGTTTATAACTTATGTATATATTTTATTTATATATAGATGTTTCAGCAAACATAATTATTAAAAATAAAATGTATATTCCTGTCTTGATTGATGAATCAAAAAAATTTCAGTCAAACCTTTAACATATTTGATACTTGTCTGTCAACTCTATGCCTTTTTGACTTATATTGGGTAAATTATCATTATATTGGCACAATTTTAATTTATAAATTTTAACTACAAAAAATCAAATAAACACTCATAGTTGTATTAACTCATTAGAAATAATTCCTGACACTATAAATAACTGAATCTGATGTGAAAATGACAAGTGGAATGTGTGAACTAGCAAACCAAGTTTGTGTTTGCACACCTTTAATTTCTCGGCATGAAAAGTGATAAATAAACATTTTGGATTAAAAATATATTTTAACTATATAATGTTATTATTAAACGCATTCATTTTTGTTGAATAATAATTTTTTGTATTAGTGAAATTGCAGTCTACTCATCTCTTGATGAATCTCAAATTTTAACATCTATAAATAAAAAAAATAAAACAAAATTTAAAATAATGAATTTTTTTATTAGATAAAAATAACTACTGTGCAAATGACAATTATAAGCACGAAGTGCCTGCTATCAGTTAATTAAGTCATATAAGAAACAGTAGAGACATGCCTTTAACCCTTTCAGGCGCTCTACCCTTTAAAAATGAAATATTAACAAAAACATTTGTAGTTTGTCTATTTAGGCCTATATGAGTATTCATTGAAAATTTTGTAAAGATTGCATGTGCCATTTTGATTTTGAAGGTGTTCCATCACATAGAACACTGTGCCGCAAAGGTCGTAAAAATCCAGCATTGTAGTGAAGCCCATATGCGCATAAATGTTCTTGCATATGAATGAAAAAACAATGCATTACACATATGTGGAAGATTTAGTATGGTCCAGTGTGCATCACAAAAAGGCCTGCTACTCTACATCATAAAAAATAAATAAAATAAAGATTTCTGTACAATTTTTTAGTTATTCAAATAACGTTTTGGGGCTGCATAGAGGAGCCTGGTTGAGATAAATAATCGCCATTATTTTCACTGGCATTCGACTCAACATTATCAGACTGAGACTGATCAAGTGGTTTAGTAACATTTTACTCTGTACTAATACTTCACTATTACTATCCATATGTTCTGATTCACTAACAGAGGGCAATTTTTGAAGCATATTTTTTGCTTCAGAAGGACTAAGACCTCTATGTGCCATTTATTTGCAATTAAGAAATTAAAAAATTAACTAGAAATTAAAATTATATTTGCAAAAAGTAAACTAAAAATCTATACATAATATCATAAAATGAATTGCAGCAAAAAGAAAAAAAATCAAGAGCATAAAAATAATGCTTCTCTAACTAGAGAGGATTCGAACTAACTGATATAATTGTATATTACACTGAAGCTTTCCAATTCAAGAGGCCAATAAGGGTGTAGAAATATTATCCATATAAGTAGTCCTTACTTGTACATTCCTCAACATTAGTTTATTACACACCCAAAGAAAAGAAAAACAGTAAAAAATAAGCACAGCTGTTCCCTCACCATTGAGTTCAAGGCTAATCCCGCTCTAAATCGCGTAAAGGAAAAGTGCGGTTGCTGCGCAGTGTTCCTGGTGATTGAACACCTAATTTTATCAGATAGTTCTGCGTAAAAAATTTAAAGTAATATAGAATCAATAGTTCAAGGTACAGGCAACAAAATAACATAGAAATTTCTTTTCAAACAATTATTTTTTATAAAAAAAAAAAAATTTCTAAAATATTCCTTCAAAATAAAGGGATTAAAATAATTTGCTATAATTTTGAAAATAATTAATCGACTTATGTAGTGATGCCAGTTATTTTTAAAAAAGAGAGTTTAAAGAACATTTAAAATTTGGTGTTTCATTACCTGGAACACTGAACTGTAAAGGGAACTGCAAACTGAAATATTAGTCCAATAATGAATATGTAATGAATGTTTTCACATGATTACTTTGATAAAAAGAGGTTACCATTCTTGACACATGCAATAGTTTAATTAAAATTGATATCATTTTCATTTTAGCATTTTATATGTTAATTGTAGCATTTTATATGTTAACCAACATTGAATATTTTTTAGAAACATGGTAATGCATGAAATGATGCAAAGATACAACATTGCTTTTAGAGACATGTCTGAATTGAATCAAGCAACTACTTTTCTTCATGAAAATGGTAACAATATATTTTTTTAGCTTTCAATTTTTTTTTCTTTTCTCCTTGTTTATTCATAATATTGTATTCATATTATCATGATTTTGATTTTATGGTGTCAAATTATTGTTATGTATTAAAATATTAAGCGTATAGAAGGAAAATATATTTCTTTTTTTTACAAAGTCTATTTATATTACTTTCCTAAGGTATTTTGCTACATTATGAAGATGCCACTTTGAAAGATTTATACTTCTTGGACCCACAGTGGTTGTGTGATATGCTTGCTCATGTGGTTACAATTCGGGAAATAAATCCATTTGCCAGAAATGGTATTTAAATGTTTTGTTTTTTAAATAAAAAAAAATGGGTTAAACTTTAACTACTCTTGAAATTACTAAGAAGTATACATTTTATAAAGTTAAATAAACACTTAACATTAATTTTTAATTAATGCACTTGTTAGAATTATTTATAATAAATTTGCGAATGTTGTCTGTACAAATGTTTCTACTTATCAATATTGCAAGATGTGAATATTGTTTATTGTTATTCTAAATATAAATAATGCAATGGATGAGATACTATAATTATCAAAATATCAATTTATATTTGTAATTTATGTATGTACTCTTTTCTTCAATATGTCACATTTTTTCACTTATTTTATACTTAGGAAAAATTATTCAACTATTATTGATAGTTTTTGATAATCACATTATGTGTATCATATTAAATTAATTATTAGACACAAATTAGCTATTTAACGAGTAACGATTGTTAAATTTTATGCATAAAATAACATTATTTTACTTAATAAAATACTTATTATTGATACTTTTTTATTATTTTAAAAATTTTATGAAATTATATTTTTGTAATATTAATAACACAATTCTTTACTTAATGATTTTAAATGTAACATGCTTTATTGAAATTACTTAGGAAATACTTTTTAAGAAATCATTTCTCCTGGAATGCATGCATACTGGAAAGAAGCCTGTTTTAAATGAACAATAATTAGTTTCAATCGAATCATTTTATAATCTCATTAATAATTTAAATTCTTTAGGCATAATGAAAATTGAAGATCTCAAACATGTTTTCAAATCATCCCAGTTTGCACCATCTGATGCGCAGACTTATATTTTAAACTTGTTAAATAAATTTGAAGTTGCCTTGACATGGGATAACCGCACTATTATTATTCCCTCACTTCTACCATCAGAAGAACAATTGAGAGCAGGATTTCCTGGCTGTGATGTGAGAGTAAGTAGAATTTTTTGCTTTGTGATAAATTATTTAAGTGACACATTTATAATCACTTGCAAAATTATAATCAAAAGGAAATTATTTTAATTTTAAAAATGACTTTTCCTCATTGTTTATCATGAAATAAATCAATTTACTAATTAATTTTAAATGTATCTTCATTTGAAAATTAAATGTTCTTTCTTATATATTAAAAAGTATACATTTTTAAATTCAATTTAGTGTGCTTTTAATTTTACTGTTATTTTTATGTGAACTGTCAATTTCATATTAGTTATTATAAAATTACATATTTTATGCTCATGAAATCCCTATTATAACAGAAAAATATGCAATGTTCAGTTAAAGAAACAAATATTTAGTAGTGTTTTTAAATGGTACAAAATAATATTAAAGTGATACATATTTTTGAAATGCAAAAGATTTAATTGAAAAAATATCTAATGATGTTTTGCATTAAATATTACTAATTTGCAGATGTAAATATAAAGGAATATTAATGTCTTGTATTTCTGAAAATATTGTACCGAGCTTCGAGGTTTGTGTGGATTGAGAGTTGAAGAAAGTAACCACTCAATGAACAAAAGACTTTTATTCGTAAAAAAAAATTCCACTAGATATTCCAGCTGTAATAATAACAATTATACAGACACAATTCGTCAGATACGATAAGCAACAGCTTCTAATCACAAGTCTCAAATACCTCAGGCAGAGAACAGCTTCTCTAAACTAGCAGTCACGACTAATCGTCTTCACTCACTGACTGTCTTCACAAAAACTACCTAACTATGTTGGGGTGCGGTATTTATACCTGACTTGGCGGCGAAATCTACCGATTTTGCAAAGGTTCTATTAGCTTCTAGGCTATCTCGCTAAATATTGGTCCTAGAGCTTAGGTGATGGATGTTTCCAGAAGTACCTATTTCTCGCTAACTGTCTCCAAGTTTTCTCGCCAAAACATCGTCAAGTCACCAAATCAATAGAAAACCCGCTTTTAACGTATAACACGTCTAAATACCGCAATTTTTGCCCAAAATGTGAGTATTTCCGATCTGTGTCAGATATTTTAAGGCATACAATAATTATTAATAAATTTGTAACTATATCAATTAAATTATCAACAATTTCAATTAAAATTATTTATTAATATCTTGAATTACTGTACACTATCAAAATGAAGTATTATGTGTAACATTAAAATAAAATGCTAACTCTGATAAATTCCATTTATTTGATAAAGTGCATAAATAATTCATTATTTTTAAGCCTTTATTATGTGAATAATTACATTGCAGTTTAATTTAACTTGTTAGTTAAAATGCAAATTATAATTGTTAAATATTTGCATTACTTTGCATGTTAAATCTTAGTTGTGAAATATTTCTTTATTTTCTGTTTTTCAAGACAACCATTGTTTTAGTTCGAATATTTTCAAAGCAAAATTATGTTATTCCTTTTCAATTTTAAATTTTATAAAATTACTTTAGTCATGTATTCTGTTATTACTAATATGTAAGTTAAATGTTAGTGAAGTTAAATTAATAATTGGGTTCTTTGTTTCATGATTTTTTTGCACTATTTAGTGATTGCAATTTTTATTAATATTTTTTCTTAATAAATACAAATATACAATTTCGCTAGTTTGGGAAATGATATATCAGATGCTCTATAGGAAATAGTTATATCTTCAAACTAATTACTTGATTTAATTAAGCTCTTTTTGTAGAAGTGCACTGCAACATATTGGTTTGATTACATCATATTATTTTTTCAATATACCAAAGTTTATATTTATGCCTGAATTATTTATTTTTAGAAGGAAATTAATGATGAATATTTTATTGAATTTATTTAGGTACCTGTTAGATCTAGAGTTTGGGCAATGCGAAAGAGTTATGGAAATCGACATTCAGTCAGTAGTGCACCTTTAACTCTGAAACTAACAACTACAGAGAAACGCCCACAGAGACCTCTTAGCGATGTTCCTCTGACTGCTGATAGTATAAGTGCCCCAAAAATTGCTGATCCAATGGAGAAAGATGCTGAAAATCCTGGAATAACTTGTTATGTTAGACATAAAACCCAAATTGAAAGCGTTGTTCGACGCTTGCTTCTCATGTCTTATTTCCCAAGTGGTTTTTGGTCACGATTGATGACAAGAATGCTGGCTGATGACATAGTAGTTGAAATTATTAGATCTTATTTTTTGTTGCCGAAAAATGTTGACATGGATCCTTTATTAGCAGCCGTTTTTAATCGCAGAGCTGAATGGATATGTTGGCAGACTGGAATGGAATTGAGGTATCTTGATACAACTCTTTTTAGAATGAAAGAGCATTTGAGTCATTTAAATAATGCCCCATTTGAATATCGCCAGATGAAATTCTTTGTTCAACAAGAAGGTAGTTGGAGTGATATTGAGATAATGAATTCCGCTATTTTAGAAATTATATTACCAAACCAAACTGTTGTTATTCAGATACCTAAAGTTGATGCTGATGGTATTATTGTGGCTTATGATAATGTGGAATTACAACCGAATTCAGAATGTGTTGCAAAGTTACTATCAGTTTCTGTCGATCATATTGATACTCTTTTGGAAGATTGGTATCCAAATTTGGGCACTAGATTCGTGCACACATCCGAAGGTAAGTTTTTTGTTTTCACTGATTATCTGGGAGCTTTTTATAATTATATTTATTAAAGTAATTTTTGTAAATAAAAATTAAAACAGTTTATATAGTTGATTTATTTTTTTTATTTCAAATGTAGTCTCCATGATGGAAGTGTTATAAAAACATTATTGATCCTATTCTTGATATTAATTTTTTACTAAGCATAATTTATTTGTAAATACATCTATTAGCTCACTAGTTTAAAAAGTTAAAAGAAACTAACAAAATTATGATTTTTTCAGTTTTTATTTGTGTAAAATCAAGGTAAGTTTATTTATGTTTTTAGGAAAATTTTTGGTTACAAGACTTGTTCCCTGCACTCAGTGTGTTGTAGCTCATGTTAAAGAAGAAACTGGTTCATCTGATAAAGGGCACTTTTCTGTAACAGATCATGCCTGGGAACCAGGACCATGGCATGGTGAACCACCTTGGAAAAGTGGAACTGATTCTTGTTCATCACGCAATCTTTCAATGGGAAGTAGACTTTCCTATTCACCAAATCTTGCTCAAAAAAATCGAGGTTCTCGTAATAGCACAATGTCTCATGATAGTGATAGTGGTGTTGGACCAGATAGCAATAGTTCTAGGTAAAATATTCATCTTAATCTATTTTCCCATTATAGTCATTCATTATATGTTTATAAATAAATTAATGATAGAAAAATTAACTTTTTAAAATTTTTTGAGAAATATTTGATCTTTTAAATTGAATGATTCAATTCACTCAAAATTAATGGAATTATTACCAATTTATATATAAATTTCCATCATTTCAAAGGCATAGTCTAGTTCATCAAATAGTGTAAAAATTAGTTATTTTTACTGAAATAATGATGCATATTTTAACATTTTAAGTTTGTTGAATTTTTATTAAAATCAATTTTAAACATACAATAATTTTTTGTTACTTTAAAGCAAGTTCCAATAAATATATGTTCAAATAAATTTTTATTTCCATTTAAGGGAAATGCAAAAGAAAAAAAATCAATTTTTCTATTTAGAAGATTATCTTGTGCTAATAAAATTTTACTAGGCTTTTAACAATAATTTTTTTCTTTATTCTGTTTCAGCACATAAAAATACTTTAGTTGAAAAACTGCAACTAAAAGACTGTTGATAGCAAAATTTCTATTATCAAATTAGTTAATAATTTTCATGTTATTTCTATAGAAAAAAAATTGAAAGATTTTTCTTCTGTATTTAATTTAGAAATAATTTTATTAAGCGTATTAAAAAAAGTTAAAACATCATAGATAGATGGTGATGCTAATTATCTCTAATATTTTTTTCTAATTCCTGTCTTTTAAAAGCATAATAAAAGCTATATTTCCAATAAATAGAAAAAGTCAAAGCAAAATCTTTAACAACAAACAATGGTACTTATCTTTTTTAATTATAAAATTCAATTCAATTCAATTTCTTTTTATTATAAAATTCATTGCTGTGAAACATTTAGTTTATTTGACTGTATATTTCCATCATTTAAATATTATAAAATTTATTTTAAATATTATAATTTTCTGATGTTAGTAATTATGCTGTATATATTCCATTATATTTGATGTAAAAGATATTCATTGTACAAAAATTGTTCTTAAAATTTTTCTTTCTTTTAAAAGTCGAAAACCTTCTACCGAGAGTAGACCAGAGGCAGAAGTAACATCAGGCATTGAAAGCTCTCTTTGTATTGAAGCTTTACCAGAAACTGTTATTTATAGTTTTATGGTTGAAGAATGCATTTTGACTGCTTATGAGCAAAGATCTCTTGTATGTCCTCTTCATGGAAATCAATCTTTATTACAGATTGCTCCTGACACGGTAATAAATATCAGATTTTTATATTAACTTATAATCAAAGCATATTTTTATTGATGTATATTTAAGTAATTGATTGCTTCAATATTTTTAATTATTAAAATTGCATTAATAAAATTAATTTCATCAAAATATTTAATTTATATACTACTTTTTTATTTTGTTTTATTTAAGGAAAATGTACTTTTATTTATTATAAGAGTAATTAATTCAATTCCGTTATAATAAAAAAAATAGAAATTAAAAACTTTATGATTATTCTTTGTGATAGCTCATTTTTCCAGGTAGATATTTCGAGTAAATATTTGGGAATATTTATATATATATATATATATAATTTGAAATAATTCATTTTACTAATTTCATTAAGATTGCTATTAATTAATTGTTAGTTTAAAACTTAAGCTTCAGGTATAGTAAAATTTAAAAGTTTCTCATAAATTTTATTTACGCGATCAAAATCAAAACTTATATACTTTTGCCATCTTTATTCATCACTGTTCAAGCTGAAAATTTTCAATAACAAAAAATCTGTTTATCAATAAAAAATACAGCATTAATGATATTTTTTATCTATTTAAAATATGTTTGTATATGCAATATAACAGTATTTTTATTGCAAATATTAAATTATACATATAAAGGTATTAATACGTACAAAGATTAAATTTCTTTTTAATTTCATCAATAATGAGAGGGAAATTTCAGTTTCAAATTTTTGACATTTTAACTTAGATTATTTAAATGTGTAATGATAAAACGCTTCATTTAATATTTTTTAAGTATTCTGTAAACAGTTAATACCATTTTAGACTTATAACTATGTTTTAAAATATCGATTGCAATTATCGATTTATATATTAAAAAAAAAAAAAAAAAAAAAAGAAAGAAAATTTGTTACGTGTGTGGAAGAGAAATACAGGGAAAGTAAATGCTAGCCTGCTGTCTGCCTGCATGTAATGATGGCCTACATGTGTGTGAATGAGAAAAAAAGATAAATGAAATATTCAAAATACTTAACATCTCTTCTATGTTTTATAAATATATTTTGCACAAATTATTAAATTCAATAACAGGTATATAAAGAATAATTCAACATGAATGATTTATACTTGAAATATTGCAGAGGTAAATTGATTTACAAATAAAATAGACTGTCATTCTTTGAACCTCTAATTTATGAATACTCATGAACTAGTGTCTGGTTCCTAACGTTTCTGGTAAAAAATATGATAATTTTAATTCCCATTATATATATTTATACATATATGTTGTATATATTTTGTATATACATATATATATACATAGATACAAGGTTTTTAATGATAATATTAAAAAAGAAATTGTGAAAGAAATTTACCTTAAAACTAAACACAAAATGCAAGATGTGTGAAAATGAATACAAAAAAAATGATTTTTTGAAATTTAATTTGTGTATATATATATATATATGTGTGTGTGTGTGTGTGTGTGTGTGTGTGTGTGTGTGTGTGTGTGTGTGTGTGTGTGTGTGTGTGTGTGTGTGTGTGTGTGTGTGTGTGTGTGTGTGTGTATATATATATGTATGTATATATATATGTATGTATATATATATATGTATGTATATATATATATATGTATGTATATATATATGTATATATATATGTATATATATATGTATATATATATATATATATATATATATATATATATATATGTATAAATATATATATATATATATGTATATGTATATAAATTTCAAAAATCATTTTTGTGTATTCATTTTCACACATCTTGCATTTTTTGTATTTAGTTGTAAGGTAAATTTCTTTCAATATTTTTTTTTCTTAATTTTATCGTTAAAAACCTTGTATCTATGTGTTTATTATAAAATCGCAAATTTGTTAATTAGATGCCCTGATGATGTGGAAATCTTGGAAAATTAATCTCTATAATATGTATATATATCTATAATGTATATTTAAATCGTTATTGTTTTGAATTTATATGGATTTCAGTGAAAAATATATCCTAAATTGCTGAAATTTAGCTGTAAGAACTTACAATTGATTGCTTAATCTGATTGCTAAAATCTTACAAAATAACTGCATGAAGAGAGAGGTATGATAAAATAAAGAGGTATGTTAGATAAATAAAGAGGTGTGATAAAATAGTTAGAACACTGTCTCAAATATTAAAATTTTGTAATTAGTAAAATATTAATCAAATTTAGGAAAAATATGCATAGATTTTTTCATCAAAATATTTTATAAGTAAATATTTTCCATTGTTATTAATGGAATGAACCTATTTTCAAATAATATTTTTGTGCAATTTAATAAGTTTGATTCTCCACCATAAAAGAAGTTGTAGGCTTCCTATTATCATTTAACATTAAAAAGTTTTCATTTTGTAGTTCATTTCAATGAGTCTGGATGAGAAATCTTATTTTTCTCAATATATTATAATCATTTATGCTTAAGAAAACTATAAGTGGAATTACAAAATCAAAGTATTAGCAAGATTTATCAAAATATTTAACAAATTCATGGAATTTAATTTTTAGTTCTAAGTTGTAATTCTTTTCTAATGCTGTAGGTGTTTGTTGATCTTGGTGAACGTCATCTCATCCCTCCGGATTCCGTAAGACGAGGTAAAATGCTTGGCAGAGGTGCTTTTGGATTTGTTTTCAAGGCAAATATAAAACAAAGGGTACTTAAATATATCTTGTGTTTTTCTGTTAACTTTAAGTTATTTTTAAATATTAGTTTTTTGGCAATTCATTAATAGATATATATTAAATTTATATAGGTATGTATTAATTTGTTATATATATATATATAAATATTTATTATTAAATTTTATTTACATGAAACTCATATGTCCTAAAGATATTAAAATTTTTATTCAAATACAATTTTAAATATATATTGTTGAAAATAATATCAATAAAAATGAATAAAAGTAGTTTATTAATAAAATTTTGGAACAAACTATTAGTTATTATAACAACACTATTACATATAAAGCTTTTAGAATTTATTTATAATTAAATATAATTGTATTATTTAAATGCATGAGTTCAAAAGAAGTTATATTCTTTTGTCAAATACAACAAATCATGTCATACATGTAATACAAATCATAAAATATATGTACATCTTAAAATACATATAAATTTGTTTATTTAATGTAAATCAAATAATCACAATTAAAATGTAAATTTTAAAAAAAATTATAATAATTTAATATTTTTAATTATTTTTTATGTTTTTAGGGCTGTAATACATATACTGAAGTTGCTATGAAAATGCTACAACCTGTTGATCCTGGCTTTGGTGCTAAACAGTCAGATACAGCTGCTTATAAAGTAAATGTTGCTGATATATTTTTGATTAATAAACTTCTCTTTATAATTTTTTATATATTATAAAATTATTTTTATCTTCATATTTAACTTTTATTTTGAAAATTTTTAAAACTATCAGTTGTTCATAACATTTAAAACATAAATTACTTTCTATTACTTGTAAATTTTTTTTCTAAAATTGTCAATTTATCTGATTGTGGAATAAAATTATTTTTAGGCTGCTTGGAACAAATGGCAGCGAGATCCTTTGCAGTATGCTTGCAAAGCTTATTGTACTGCTCGTCAAGAGTTGAACATACTACTTTCTTTACGTCATCAAAATATAGTTCATTTAGTTGGAGTTTGTACAAAACCATTAGCTCTTGTTCTGCAACTTGCTCCTATGGGAGCATTAGATTCAATTCTTAAAAACTACAGACGATCTGGTGCAAAGCTTAATATTTATGTAATGCAAAAGATAATTTTTCAGGTAAAATTTTTAATTCCATTACAATCCAATTGATTATTCTCAATTATTTTGCATGCACTTAGTTGTGTTTCTGTTATATTTCTATATATGTAATGAAATTTAATATATTTATTATCGGTATTATTTGCTAATAAATAAGTTGTTGCATTATCTTTACCACTCAAAATCATTCACTTAAATTGACAGTGCATTTACTTTCTTATGTAACTACTGCTTTGTGAGTGTGTAATAATTAAAAGAGAACATTTAACTATGCACAGACAAATTTATGCTTTGAATGAAAACATTCATACATACATTTGTATATCACATTAAACATGTAAACAAAAAAAAAAAAAAAAAAAGCTTTTCACATTCTAAAAGTATTTAAGAAACTATAATCATTTATTTATTGATTCTTCAATTTATTCGAAAGTCATTTAGAAATTCAGAAATAAATTTAACAACTGATAAGACAATAATGATGTGCATTTTATATTCATTACAATTATAAAATTAGTTTTATTGTTTTACAATATTTTTTTAATTGATCATGAATATATATTCTATGAAAACCATGTAGATATGATTTAATTATTAAGAAAGTGATTTTTTAGATTTTTTTTCAATATTTAATTTAATTATATTTCTACTGTATATAAATAATGTCTAATGTTTTATTTTTATAGATTGCTAAGGCACTAGAATATTTACATCAGCAACATATTATCTATAGAGATCTTAAATCTGAAAATGTTCTTGTTTGGGAATTACCTCCTCCTTTTCATCCTTCTTCTCCTATTCCTAATGTTGAAACTAAATTAGCTGATTATGGTATCAGTCGCTCCACACTTCCAACTGGTACAAAAGGATTTGGAGGAACAGAAGGATTCATGGCTCCAGAAATCATGCGATATAATGGTGAAGAAGAATACACAGAAAAAGTAATTAATTTATAAATGTAAAAACATATTTTTTATTTATAAACTTTGTATGTTTTGTTTATTCAATGGAAACATGCTCATTAAAAAATTATCAAATATTTGATTTTCTATTAATAAGCATCATACTTATAGGCCTGTACTTGTCATGCTTTAATTTCCACCCCAATTATTTTATTTTGTTGTTATTGAACTTGTATTTGAATCTTTAAAGTAGCTATATCTAAATATACTCATTTCCTTAATAGTACATACATGTGACATCGAATATCATAGTGGGCTGGTGGGTTAGGGTGTTCTCACTGTCAGAAGTGAGTTCAAATACCTACTTAACCAAAAATCCATTTATTCTGATCTTTTGTTCAATAGGTTATTTGCAATGTCCTTCAAATGAAATGATACCTCTAGAGGTAGCAGGTCAAGTATTGAGGGTTCTTATCCAGCTACTTCCGCCCAACTTTTAGAACCCAAATTTGGATTAGGTATAGGGAAGTATGCTGGTGCAACATGTTGTATAAATGTAAAAGTGCCAATTTCCAATGACAAATATTTTAAAAGCTAGGCAATACTTTCTTACAACTACCTAATTTTTCAGCATATTTAATCGTTGGAGGCTATATTTTTATTACAATGAATTCAGAAATATTTTAGTAGGTTTGAAATCTTAAAGATGTAAACATTCATTTTATCCCATTTTCATAATGGGTATTTTTTTTAACAAAATGTGATACATATAAAGATAATACATGTAAAAAGACTAGATAAAAAGTGACTTGTATGCATATTATGGTCATTCATGTTTAATATAGAAATTTTGACACCAATGAGATATATCAATATTATTATCATTACTTTATATAAAAAATTGCTTAAATTGAAAAAAGCACAAAATTGTGATAAGTATAAGTCATATAAGTATATTTTAACTGTGATCAGTTTCAATTTAAAATAAATGAATTTAGCAATAATCAAAAACTTCTATTGTAAAACAACTAATAAAATTTATAAAATAGACATTCATAAAGAGTCTTCAAAAAAAAAAGTTGATTTTAGAGAGGGAAATGCGGAATCAAAATTTATAACTTAAAGTAGGATTGAGATTTTTTTTACCAAGATGAGCTACATTAATTATCTGTTTACAAATTAGATCACTTTGAAAAACTAATCAAAAATACTTTAAAAAATCTTCAATAGTTATTAAATCCTTAATATTCTCTTTTTGCAGTTTTTGATCACATTATTCCTCTAATGTCACAGATTCTTTTTTTTTTTTTTTTTTTTTTTTTTTTTTTGTATTTTTACCTTAATCTCTTTATTTCTACAAATTTTTCTACAATCTAAATAGTTTTATATAAATATTAAAATTAATTTTATAATTATGGTAAGAATTTCTTATCATTTATTTGCTTGCTGAATGTGCAAAAAAAAAAAAAAGAAAAAGAAAAAAGAGAGGGAGAGAGAATTAATGGTATATGTTTTGGAATTATTATATCTCTCAGTTTCATGGAAAATTATTTTGTTAATATAGGATAAAATGCCATCTGTTAAAAACTAATATTTGAATTCATATACATTAATATACCTGTTATGAATCCGGGTTCTGTGATGGTAAAAAATACAATATTTTAAGACATGCCTTATCCTGATGAAAAGGAGATCATAGGTGGCTACTATAGCAATATCCTCATAAATTTGTATTTTGTCTTTCAAAAAATACATCTTCTATTCTCTGATGATATTATATAGATTACATAAATTCTACAACAAAAATTCACACAGTTCGCTGTTTTTATTATCAGAAAATTGAGATCAGCTCTTCAACCCTCTAATTATTAAAACAGTATTAAGTCTTAAAGTACAGTTTATTACAGTTAATTTAAACAGTATTAAGTCTTTGTGGTTTTTAGATATTATTGTTTATAATTAATTTCCCACTCCACAAACATTGCGTAATCTCAAAATAACTTTGCACAAAGAATAACTGTGAATTTTTTTTTAATGTTTTACGTATTATATTTCAATTATTTATTGTATGCAATCTGTAACCTCAGATAAAGGTGCCACAAATTTCTTGAAATCTTTTGTTCTTTCATCAGTGTTTTTATCATTTGTCAATAGTGTCCTATTCATGTATGAATTAATTGAAACTTACTGGATTTTAAATTACTGTTAAATATTAATAAATAATGTATTTGAAACTTCATAACTTTTTTTTCAACCCAGTAATTTATGTATTTTCATTGTTTATTTTATTATAAATTTCAGGTAGATTGTTTTTCTTTTGGTATGTTTATGTATGAACTCATTACTCTTCACGAACCATTTGAAGGTCAAGAATGTGTTGTAAAAGATTACATACTGGAAGGTGGTCGTCCATCCTTGACTAAAAGGGTACCTTTACTTTATTTTCTACCTATTTTCTATATTTCATTCTATGTTATCAGCAATTTTCATTGGAAAATAATTTATTTTTATCAATATTGAAGAATTTTATTTTAAGTATTATGTATAGTAATGTTGATGACATTACAGAGCATAAAAATACAAGTGTCACAGTTATTATTTTTTAATCCTATCTTACCAAACTATGTAAATAAATAGTATAATTGAATAATTTTATTGATAGTAATTTGGCTAACTCCTGTTATGTTCATAATAATAATAAATAATATTTTATATTCATCTGTGAAAAGATGAAAATTAATTTCGAATTTATATTATAATTTATGAAGTGACAAATGTGCTTGGATGATATTACATTTAAATATAACTCTTTTCAGGAAATGGCTTATCCAACTTACTTGCTTGATCTAATGACTCTATGTTGGTCTCATCATCCTAAGGATAGACCATCAGCAAGCCAGATAGTGTCAATTACTCAAGCACCAGAGTTAACACATTTGATAGATGTTGCTTCTTTACATGATCAAATGGCTGTTCTTAGTGCTTGTGTCACAGCTCTCCCTCCTAAACATGAAGGTATTTACATATTATTAATTTGATATTAATGTCATTTTGAAGCAATTTTATTTCAACTAAAGCATGAAATTTCTTTTGAATTAAAAAGAAAACTTTTAATTTATGTAGAGCAAAGTGTTCAAGATGATCAGTGGGAATTGTGGTTTAGTCGACTTGGTAAACAAATGGATATATTAACGTGCAGTCAAAAATCATGGCTTGAATACAAGGCAAGTTTTATATATTTATAAATTTATACTATTTTTTTAGATAAATGCATATAGAAGTAATTTATGCTAAACTTTTAGTTTCCTAATAAAATTTAATCATTTAGCTTTTATAAATATATTTAGTTCTTAGATAAGCATTTTATGTATATGTGTTTCTTAATTATTATTTAATTACATAACTGAAAGGAATGCCATATTATGTTTAAAATAGTGTAACTTTTAAAATACATAACAAATTCCCACTGATTTACATAAAATTTTAAATTTCTCATTTTTTATTATATATTATTTCTTCTTGTTATTACTCTATTATGTGATTTATACTAAATATTTTGATATTCTATATTTAATATATTATTCTGCAATGTTTTTCATATAAAAATAATATATTTGCATATTTAAAAAAATTAGTTGCACTACATTTATCTGTGAAAGGGATTACTTTTCTTTTCATTAATTTAATTCAAAATCATTTTTATAATTTTTTATATATTTATTTAAGTTTGTAATATTTCCAATTAATATGTCTAGTAAGCAAATTTTAATTTATTTTTTATATTTTTTGTTACTTTACAAATTGTATTATATCATACAGTGCATGTAGCTGCTCGATGGCGATGGTTTTGCTTATATACAATAACTTTTTCCATAATGTTATTTCTTCAAATATATATTTTTTTATTTAGTAATTATGTAGAAAAGTAAAAAGTACAAAGTATAAATATGAACAGTAAATATTGATTATTAAAAAAAATTATGTAATAAAGAAGCAGTCTTAGGCTTATAAAAAAAACATAAATATTGCATGCATTTATTACAATGCTCTTGAATTTAAGTGTTATCAACGTTATTTGTAAAACAGTTATTTATTGTGTAAATTGATTATTAAGCTGCGTAAATTGATTAACACTGACCACTTAATTAGTTTTACTTTATTTAAGTAAGAAAGTAAATAAGCATTTTCAATTATATTTCATGCTTTTTTCCAATGCTTTACATTTTTTAATTTTCAAAATATTTTCCTGTTTTAGACTTTAACTTTAGAGACTGTAACTGTCACATGTCTGTGTGTTGTCGGAGACGATTTGTGGCTTGGAGATTCCAAAGCTCGAATTCATATTTATAAGTAAATATTTCATTTACCTTTGATTTTAAAGGTTGGATTATTTTTAATGAATGTTTTGTTCCCTATCTCTCAAAATTGTTTTATTATGTAGACTGCAATGATTAAATAATTATTCAAAATTTATAACATCCTTTAATAATCATGTTCACTATATTTGTCTAACATTTTGATTAATTTAAATTGATTCATTGCTTTTAAATTTTTTGCATATTAATTTAAAAATAATCTGTTTTTAAAAAAATTGTTTTATATATTAATATTTTTATAAATAATTTTGCAGTATTGCTGATCACTCTATGATAACATCATTCTCTGTTGATCCTCATGCTCCTACAGTTTCTGCAATAAGAAGCATGTGCACACTACCCGGGCAAACTGGTGTTGCTATGGCTACCAGTGGAGGACAGCTTTGGTTTTGTTCCATTGACAATTCTAATATAGATGAAAATGATCCTGCAACCACAAAGGACTCTCCTCGGTATAATATAGAGGAACTTATTAATAGTGGTGGATCAATATTTTGTATAACAGCTATTGATTTAGGAAACAAAAGGTAAGCAATATATTCATTTTTATAAGTTTTATGATTTGTAAATTTGTTATTTATTAAATTACTTTTTCATATATTATACATATTTAATCATTATTGACTCAATGTTTTTTATCAATCTATAAACCATTTAAACTGAAATGGGAATATTAATGTATTACATGTAATCAGTTTATTTCAATTGAAAGATTTCACTTTTAACATTTTAATATATTAATTCCTATTAAGACAGATGACAATATTATAGTGTAAAAATAAATACTGTTACAAGCTGTTTTCAAATATCTTATTTTTCTCTCTTTTATTAAATTAAACTCATAGTAATTTAACCATCTCTTACCAATTTTATAGAAGTTAATTTCACTTTCTGTAGTTTAATTTTACATAAGCTTTCACCACCAAAAACCATCTGTAAATTTATCAGTCAGTAAAAACACATTAGACAGAAGGATTTTGAATGTTTTGAAGAGAAACAACAATCTAAGAAAAGTCAGTTACTAAAGTTGATGATGAAAACTGTGATAATGTTAGCATAAAAAGCGTGCTAAAAAATGTATTTTTTAACTACACCAAAAATTGACATAAACAAGTTATAGCATTCCCAAAAATGTTAAAAATGATAAATGATTAAAAAAAAACAATATTTCTTCAAAACTTAACATTTTATGCAACAAATAAATTTCAAATAAATTTCTTCACAAAAACAACAAATATTCAATATGATTACCATTTTCATAGACAACATATTCTTATATACGAAGTATCTGTGGCTGAATATAATGTATTACCAAAAATGATCATTATTGTTGGTGACTTGTTATTTGTAATAAACCACACATTAAAGACCAACCTTTGAATTTAAATTACTCTACAATAAGAGTAGGAATGCATTATTAAAATTGATAAGTGATACTTCTGCAATAATAGTGTATCTATCGACCTACATCTGCTATCACTATATTCAATATAAAAATAACCATATACGAGCATTCCTTTAATTAAACTTGTAGCATGACAAAACTGGCTCACATAATATTTTTGTTAATTAATACACAAACCTGTGTTCCTATTCAAATACTGATCTCAAGAAACAATCATCTGATTAATAAACTCTGTTATAAAGTGACGAAAAACGGTTGACTTTAGTAAATTCAAAGGAATTTCATAAATTGCAGTTGCATGTTTACATTTTTAAATCTAATGAACTGTTATGCATGAAAAAGATATTGACTTTCTTCTGCCATAAAATTTCTGTTGTGTTGTTGCCAGTCTCCACTCTTTAGTTAAACTAAATTCATGACTCCAGCAACTCTAAGCATATCAAAAATATAGATTGGATCCTCATAGAGAAACCCTCTAATTAAGGCAATCAAGGAGCTATTTAACCATAGCCTGACAAGTAATACACTTTGAACATATAGGGAAAACCCTTACTCCATCTTTGTTAGTCATAGTCTTCAGATTATTATTATGAATATGAGAAATAACTGTCTATTATCTAGTCTGTTGCACTAGAAGGACAAGGAACCACGAAGGTGTTTACTCTTATACTAGTGATGACCATAAAAGACATTGAGACTTCACAAATTGCTGAACCAGGAATACAATTTTGAAAAATTAAAAGATGCCTGAGACTTTTAGCTAAGGTGATTACAATATCATTCATTACCAACAATGTCTACTTGTCTTGGGATCCACCTCAATTAAATCTTGCAAGAGATGGAGACTTTAGTTTGTATAAAATAGACATTCTGTTATTATTTGCCCTGTCATACCAATTTGCAAGATATTGGATAACACACCAGCTCTCACTAAAAATCCAGAAGTCATTCAAAGTCTAGGAAGTTAAAGAACTCTATTGAGGTTAGCTTCTCAATAGAGTTCAGTAAATCCTTTTAAAAAAAAAAAACATCTGTCATCAGGATTTTTCAATTTAATATGGATGAGGTGCTTTTAGATCTCATATAGATTCCATTACCAGAATGAAAATTTTCATTCCTGCTATTATAAATAAGAATAATCTCCTTTGGAAAATGTTATTAATTAGTTTGAGTGCTATTTGCCTCCAATATGATTGATATTAGATGATTTGTTGATAGAATATGAAGATTCAGACACCCTGAGAGGATCTTTAGATAAATCAGTGTATATATTTAAGTAATGTGCATCAGTTCAATGTATCAAATCATCCCCAACCACGAGGCTAAATGGGCTATTTTTCCGAAGTCTCTGCCTGTTACACTAGTTTCAAAGGTAGGCAGAAGTTTGATGGCTGGAACCAAAACTGAGTTTGTTAAAATATTTTACTAGTTTTGAATTTCCCCAAGTTTTTAGGAGTTGTAAGTCAACCTTAAAAAGGACAATATCATTAGTACAAATGATACAAAGACTTGTAATAATACAAACAGCACTAAGCTGAATTCACTTGAGCTTTTGGAATCCAGTCTTAGTAGGACTACAACATACCATGCAAAATTTCTATGTTCAAGCATTAGCAGCAGATTTAATATAAATTAGTAATAAATAAATCATAATCTATGAATTTTCATTTATGTATCTTGACAGATTATTTTGCAAGAATATTAGTTGAGAAACTTTTGCTAGATTTTGCATACTGTTAAAACATTTAAAAACTTGGGTAGCTTTTGGTTTGTTCTTTTCGTATTTTTTTTCTAACCTCCTCAATGATTATGTATTTACTGATTCTGATTTCATTGAAACTTTTCCAAACTATTAAACATCCAGTTTCTTCAAATTTCATAATCATAGTTTTCATTTGATTGAGAAATCTTTATGAACTGCTTATAGTTTCTAAATTCATGATAACCAGCTCCTACATTATTTTTCTGAAAGGAAAAAAATTCACAAATAGCATAAACTGAAAGAAAAATCTCATATAATATTGAATGTTTTTTTAAATTGCCTATTTTTAAAAGCCAAATTATTAGCAATATTATCTAGTATAAAAATTAATTCTGATAATTAAAATTTGCAAAGTTTCAACAATGTAGCAAAGATGCTGAATTTTCTCATTATCTGCTTTTTGAACAAAAAGTTTTTTTCGTGCCTTATTTATGTTTTTGTTTGTATTGATAACAAACCTGGTGCTTTTCTTGAAATGGATTTAGCTAAAAAGTAATTTAAGAATATTATTTTAAAAAATGTCCTATTATAATATAATAATTCTATTTATATTATTGTAAAGACTGTTAGTTTATAATTTAAAATGTTATTGATAAACTAATATAAACATGTTTTAAATTTATTTCTGTGTTAAGTTTCTTAGTTTACAAATTCTGGATTTTTTTAAAAGAAGCTTTAAATTAGATATTTTTACATAAGTTTAATTACTATATTACCTATAGATGTTTCAATTTAACTAAAAAAATGCTGAAAAAATGTATTTATTTTTTTTTAAAAAAAAGGGCTAATTACAGTTCACTTTTTAAAAATAAAATCACTAGGAAAGTATGAAAATGCCATGTGTCATAATTGTATGTGCATCTATATAGATAACATAGCTTCATTTGTAATGGCATATTTTATCCAATGTATAACACCTTTTATTTATTTTATGAAACATATCACTCTTGGATTGAAAAAATCTTATATAATCTCAAACCACCAATGCACCATTCGTGCACTTGGCCAGTGATATTTAGTGTTCTACGCTTTTCTAAAAATATACTATTTTTTTCATTTTTATCTGCTTTTTTGTTTTTAAGATGTAAAGATGATCAATTACTTATTACTTTTAATATGAAAATATCTAAGTACATCCTTTTACTTCGATAAGTGTTTAAAATTAAAGCTTGATAGTTGATTTTATTAAACTATCAACAATGACTTTTTTTATGAAGAAAAGGATGTTATCAAAACATAAATTTTCAAATATCTAATTATACAGAGGAAAACAATAAGATACATACAAATAAAAATTGGAAATTTAATTATACAAATAGAAAGCTATAAAATATGTACAAATGAAATTAAATGCGTATGGTTGTAGCTAAATATTTGAATTTCTAATTGAATAATTTAATTTTGAATTTTGTTTCCTATATTTTATTAAATCTATTTTTACCTACCTTTGTACTAGGGAAAAGCTGGTGCTAAAAATGTCATTATCTATATTATTTGGGAAATATTTTGAAATAATAAACTGCTTTTTCTAACATGAAATTCCATTGTTTAAAAGGGAAAATAATAACATTTACAAAGTTGGGGGAATTTGTAATTTTTATTTCTTATGTAAAAAAATTAATTAAAATTTTGAGATAAGAAGGGGAAAATGAACTGAAGCATTATTTTTATGGGATCAGATTAAAAACAATGGGAGTGTAATGAATGTTTTTAACAGCAAATTTGATGTCTCAGTGATGTGATTTAAGTGAAATAACCTTCTGTAGTGTTGATTGTTTAATAATGGAATGAAGAAATATTAAGATTCTCTTAAATTGTCATTTTTCTACATTCAGTGTTTTAAATTAAAATGTTCATCTGGTTAAAATTTTACGCTTGGAATAACTCAAAATAAGGATCAGTATTTAACACTAATCAGAAAAAAAACCATATTATGAAAACTATTTTATTCAAATAGTTACTAAATATCAGAGTTTTTACTATACAATTTGAAACCTATTTCATCATATGGGTTTTCTATTTGATGGGGTGAGATAAATAAAGTTATGTGCTTTCCCTTACTCAATAATTCCATAAATCAAGAAGTCCTTCTTCAAATTACAATTTGAAAGTAAATAAAATTTTATCTAGAAAGGGCCTGTTATACTAAATGCTCCTTGAAACTATAATAGTGTCTGAACTGACAGAAGAAAATGTACGCATGGATTGATATTTCTATCCATAACCCCATTTACATGTAAATTTTCAGGAAGGAATGACAAATGGTTCAGTAGGTATAGGGATAATATCCTTAAACTTATTATGATCTTCTACTCTGCTTCAATTGGAGATAACTTCATTTTCTTGAATATTATTCATAGGTAATATGACATTATTATAGGTAATATGACTTAGACATCATTCATAGGTAATGGATTGGTTTCTTTTTAAAAGAACAATCTTTCTAATGGATTATCTAACATATTCTGTAAATACAAACCCAATAAAACATGTTTCTGTCATACCAGGAATAAAGGTTGCTAGTCACTTGTCATCTCCAGGAAAATTCTTCTCTAGAGGTGGTAAAGAATATATTTCAGTCCTACATTGATAAATAACCTTACTGATTCCTTGCCTTGTAGCTGTGTGATAAATATCATCAAATTTAATTATTCCTCGCTTGTTGCTTCTTTTTTTCATATTTTACAAAACTTTTTTTCACAACAAAATATAATTTCATTCCATAGAATTATTATACTATTTTTATGAATATCATATATAGAATTGTAAAATTTTATTTTATTTGAAGTTTTGATTTAATGTCATTCATTTGAAATTGGAAACCAAACTGAAAATATAACCATTATGAAGAACTTTTCAATTATATATATCACACACACAAGACCCACTTAATGCACATCAAAACATGCAAAAACACAAATAATTTTATTAAAGTTTAAATTTTTTGAATAGTTAAAAAAAGTTATCTTTTTCAGTGAAAACATTACAGTTATTTTTTTCAAAAAATAATATGCCATCAAATAATATGCCATAAGAAATATGCAAAAAATAATATGCCATAAGAAATAAGAAAACTGCCTAAAGAATTTAATGTTTCTTCAGAAAAATTCCTTCAAAATATTAATTTCCTCAAATATAAATAAATGAAATCATTTTAATTTCATTAATATGCTTGCGTGTGTGTGTATATATATATATATATATATATATATATATATATATATATACACACACACACACACACGTATGTATATATGCATGTCTGCATTTATTTATTTTAACATATTTTAATGGTACACTTTAATTTTTTACTAAGAAAATTTTCAGTGCCATTTTTTTTGTTCATATGAAAAAACGTTAGAGAATTATGGAAATGTATTACATAAAGATTCACCAATTTGCTACTCTTTATAGTTGTGAGTTGTGGTGTGGGCAGACTCAAGGTAAAGTTTCTATCTACTCAGCAGTTGATTCCTCAGTTACAGGACATGAAATTGTGCACCACTATGATCCAATTGTGGATAATTTAGATGTTTATCAATTGGTTGGTGGATATTGTGATAAACCAATTGTATGGTCCTATGTTTATCCTGGTAAGTTTTTTCTTTTTTTAATTTAGTGATTTTTTTTAGACTGTGTTTTTTCCTTATTCCTTAATTCATGTTTTAAATGTTATAATTATTTATAGATGGTTTATCGAATGTGTTCCATTAAAATTTGTTTTATGTACTTAAATATGTTTTTATGTCATACATAGCTAACAGTTAATAAATATGGTTTAAGATGTTAATTTTCCTTTAAAGATTCATATTATTTCTTGAATTTTAAATTATTCTGTATATTAATTTATGTAGGATTTATTTTTGTTGCATTTATCTCTCATTTTTGTTTCATATATATTCATTTTAATTTCCATAAAATTAAATCAAAATAAAAAAATCTGTTATTAAATATTTATTAATTTGTGAACTTACTAACATTTAGTATCCATACATTGAAATATGTGATATGCATTTTTATTGAAATCAATAATGACTAAAACATCTTTAAAATAAATGTTTTCATTTGCACAACAATATATTTATAATATGCATTATTCATTTTTTTTATTTCAAGCAAAACTATATTATGAATTTGCCATGAATAAGATTGTATCATATATTTTATATTTTTAGTTCACTTAACATTATCATATGGAATGAAATTAATTTCACATAATCAAATTATATTTCACATATTGAAGAAATTAAGACTTAAAATTTATTTAAGATAATTTTTTTGTTTATTATTGCTTTTATTAAAGTTTTGTATCATTATTTATATAAAGAAAGATCGCCCAGCTGTGATACTAGTCAAATTGAATCTGACAAATACCAACATTTCTGAGGATCATAAATTGAATTTTAATGTGTCAAAATCAATAAGTAGCCTTTTCATTTTTCAATCAACTTTTTATAGGCTGTGTTGCATACCAGTGGGACACCTTTAAAAGGACAATTCTACATAAACTTGATTGTTCAAAACTTGCTCCATGTTCAGAAAGTCTTATGTCCATCAGTATAGAAGAGCACTTAAGTCGTAAGTTTAATTCAAAATATTTTTAAATGAGAATAAAAAAAAATAAATGCAGAATAAACTATTCACATTATTCTATTAAAATTTTATAAATGTAGTCTTTCAGTCAATTTACTACTGATTAGGAAAAACAGTCTTTAAAACTTTTAAAGAAATACTTTAAAAATATTTTCGTAATTGTAACAAAATTGAAATTTTGATAGCATAAATATTAAATTCTCTTAACATGAAATATAAGAGGAAATCTTTTTAATTAAAACTTTAATAAATTCTAAATAAAACATTTTGCATCAAATATATCTACAAGCCATGAGCAAATGTATTTATTTGTGAACACTTTTGCAGGCGAAATTTGAAGCTGCGTAATAAACTTTGTGGATATTGTTTCTTTTATTAGTTTTAATGAATAAAATGATTTGGTAATATAAAAGTGTTGTGTGATTAATCAGATCTTTTGAGAACCAAATTTTGTGGTGGAATAGTGATTTTAAAAATTTAAATATACATTTTTCAACTGTGTTTTACATATACATATTTTCAACTTTAAGTAATTTGGAAACTAACCAACAAGTTATTGGTCATACGCTTGTGTAATTAAACATGATCACATTGGTAACATGTTTAATTACAATTTAAGAATATAAAAAATTAAAATATATTATTATTAAAAAAAGTTTTTTAATGACACCTGCATATTTTAATTGCAGTTTAAACAAAAAGTTTCTAGATCTTTAATACAGATCAAAGGAAGTACTATTTTCTTTTGACACAAGTCTTCTTTATAGGGGTTTATTATTACTTATAATTAAGTGAAATATTAAATGTAGACAAATATACTGCTGACAAGTATTAATTGTGAATGGAACAAATAACATAAAAAAAGAATGATTAAAAAGAATTACATTTTTTCCTAATACAATATAATTTATTCATACAATAAATCAAAAATTTGAAGTTCTGATAGCTATCTCAGTCTATAAATTCTTTTTAGCTGTTAACTTTAATTCTGTTCTGTTTTCATGTGAAATGATTTTTTTCCCCTCAATATGAGCATTTTGTCTGATGGGGCAATATTTTATAAATGTGAAAGGCATTAAAAATTTTTACAAATACTATTGATCTTGTTATATTCAATCAACTAATCATTAATACATGTAGATATAAATTTTATCTTACAATTACTTTCTTATAGTCATTGTTAAAGTGATTTTTTTTATCCTCATTTGGAATATACCCACAACTAATTAAATGTAATCTGTGTGTGGAGTCAGAACTTTAAAATGTTCAGCATATAATGTTATATATATATATATAAATTTAAAATAAAATATTTGAGAATTTTATTTAAAAAATAAAGAAAATATAATATATAATTAAAAAAGAGGCATGTAATATCATACAATTTTTCACAACTATAAATTAATAATATTTACCAGAATTAAATGGAAATATTAAATCACTGTAAAAAACGAAATAAAAAAAAAGGTGAGGAAAATGATATAATTATTTTGAAATCTGCAATATAATATTCAAGATGTGCTTTACTTAACATATTGAATGTTAACAAGTGTTGTTAAATTCTTTTGTCTCCAAAGGAACAATTAAATTATATAATTAATGAAAGACGATAAAATAAAGTATATTTATTAAAATCTTTGGAGTCACATACAGAACTGAAATTATATGATTTCAGAAGAGTGAAGAGTAAGAAATACACAGCTTTAAAAACAATAGAATATTTCATTCAAATTCTATTTATAATTTCTCCATGCATTTTTAACCATGAAGTTATCCATTTTGAGAATGTAAGCTGAAGCTGTGGTGCCATTCATTTTAAATAGCAATGTAACATGCTCATAAAAATTCAACGAGTAAATCTTGTCCTTGGACTATAAATTTAAAGTTTTAAAGTAATTCATGTTCGGTTGCATGTTCTATTGAGAGAGAGGTAATTGGTGGATATTTATGAAAGCGAAATAATTTCATGGTGGAATATTTAATGTTCTTAAAGAATTAATAATGTATGTTCTTATTAAAGCATGTAAATTATTCATATTTAATTTACTTATTAAATTAGGCAACTTGATTACTTCTAAATTTAAAAATTTTATTTTTATTATTTTCTTTTATTAAAAAAATATCATGTAATTTAACTTTTTGTATTTAAAATTGGTTATTACATTTTTAATAAATAATTCATTTAATTTTTTTACTATTTTATTAAACATCAAAATTTACTCTCATTACATTGATATTTTAAAAAATAATCATTCAAGTCAGTAAATATTCAAAAACAGGAATGCAATTTATGGGTTATAAAGTTAAGTTTTATAAATTTTCCATGTTATGTAAATTCTAAATGTTTTATCTTTAATCCAATGTATTTAATTCAATTCAGCTGGGCGTTGTCAAGTCACAGCAATGGCCAGTGTTGGCAGTGATCTCTATATTGGAACAACGTGGGGTTGCATTGTTGTGGCTGAAGGAACAACTATGAGGCCAGTTACTGTATTTAGACCTTTTGAAGAGGAAGTTAAAGCGATTCTGCCTCTTTTAAGCAAGAAATCATCAGAGAAAGTTTCCTCTACACAGGCTGGTGCACATGTGCCATACATTGCTACGGTAGGAAAAGGATATCGAAATCTCATTGGACGTTATACACCTATCAATGCTCCTATACCTTATCAAGACAATATGTATTTATTACTGTGGAGAGCTGATAATTGGGCTGCCGCATAATTTGCATGCATTACCTATGGAGATTTTATAAAAAGCAATTCATTTGCTTTGGATTGTGATATGTATATTTCCCCTTGTATATAAATAATTTATAGATGCATTAGTTCTGTGGTGATATTTCCTTCCTTTTATAGATCTAGCAATGTACATTCACATTTCTGTATGTATATGTAAATAGTAAAAAATAAAAAAATACTTCTCACAATTCATGTATTACTTTTTCATAGAAAGCTGTCAAAAACGCAAAATGATTAGTTTTTGCTCTGGTTTTTAATTTAATTGCTTATTTAATGATGTTAGTAATATGTAATTTGCAATCAAACTTGTTTTTGTGCAATGTGTAGGAAAGAATAAAGAAACACACGTGCATGCAGAGAGAAGGAACATTCATGCCTGAATCTACTGGAGTTGGAAGTTACAGACATTAACCAGTTAGTTACAGACTCTGCAACTGGTCAGCCTAAATACAAAATTAAGCCCAAGCAAGTCTAATTAGAACCTTTGCTTTCCGCGTTCTATTAAAAAGAGATACAGTGGTACACGAAAGTCAGCATACACTTGCAAATTTTCCCATTTTTTGAAATAGAATGCAAATAAATTTCTTTTTCTAATTCGTACAGCTACCATTTGAATCACTATGTGTCATATAGACTATCAAACATTTTAAGATTATCATAATCGTTTTCGGATTAAGTTAAAAATATGCGTTTTTCAAACTCACAAAAGTGAGCATACAATTGGATTTAAATAGATTTTTGCAGGTATTTGGCCGGCTTTTTACTGTCTTAACATATTTGTAAGAATTGTACCTTGTTTTATATAAGCATTAGAGGACATTTTTGAAATTAATTTTATTAATTTTAAAATGGCAACTAAAAGAACTGTGAAGCATCATTAGAAATCAGAGAACTGGTTATTAAATTGAAAAATGAGGCAAAATCACTCAACCAAAGTCAAATTATAGGTAAAAGTAGAGCTACAGTGCAAGGAATAATAAAAAATTTGACAAAAACTACGGAAAACTTGCCTCGTACTGGTAGACCACCAAAATTGATCGGTAGAGATAAAAGAGGTATCATTTGAATAATTCGTAATAATCCGAAAATTACTGCAGTATACATAGCCAAACATCTTTAAAAGGTTAAAGAAATTGATTAAATTCAGAATGTGTTAGAAAAGCCTTGAGAGAAGAAGAATATAATAGCAGAATTCCGTGTAAAAAACCTATCATTAGTAAAGTCAATAAAGACAAAAGATTAGCATTTGGGCACCTTCATGAAAACGATAATTTCGATTACTGGAGCAAAGTTATTTTTACAGATGAATCTAAATTTAGCATTTTTGGCTGAGATGGTAAACAAAAAGCTTGGCGAAAACCTGGAACAGAGTTAGAATTGAAGAATCTGATTCCTTCAGTAAAACATGGCGGAGGTTTAATGATGGCTTGGGGCTGTTTTTCAGCTTCAATTTTAGCAATTTAGTCTTTATAGAAACTACTATGGATCGTCTTGTCTATATTGAATATATGAAAAAACAATTTGCAGCAATCAGTGAGAAAATTAGGCATGACTGGATATTCTAACAAGATTAGGATCCAAAGCACACACCTGGTGTTTCCAAGGAATGGTTGTTGTACAACATTCCCCTCCTCAAAGCTCTGACCTTAATCCTATCGAAAATTTATGGGATGAACTGGACAGAAGTATCAGAAAAAGACAAATTAAAAGCAAAGAAGATCTTAAAAAGGCATTGCTTGAAGAATAGCAAAAAATCCCCCTTACAATAACCAAAGGACTGGTCTTTTCAATGTCTAATCGTATGAGAGCTGTTTTAAATTCAAAAGGTGGACCAATTAAATATTAAAATATGGAAATTTCAAACGTAGACTTTCCTGTATATTCACTTTCGTGACTTGCGAAATGACTGATTCTTCAATATTTTATATTATTTTGTATCTAATGATAAAAAAAAACAGTTGTTTTTGGTTTCTAATTAATTTAAACTAAATTGAATTCAATTTTTATGTAAATATTTGAAATAAATAAGTTTCTGTTAATTTTGAAAGATGTATGCTGACTTTCGTGTATCACTGTATAAAGAAAACTAAACAAAATGTTTTGTTTTAATGCATTTCCTTAAAAATTCAAATATTTCCTTAATTTTTTAATATTATGATTTCTCGAATCTGTTTTACAAAACTCCTGTTGTGCACTGTGAGAAGTAAATATCATAATTTAATGAAATATTTGTTTATTTTTTAAGTTTTCTTTTGGAAGTCAAGGAGAAAAAAAGGCACTAAAACAAAAAAAAAAAAAAAAAAACACTTTGCCTAGTAAAATAATGTTTTTTTTTATATATAATTGATTACTGATATATATATATATATATATATATATTGGTTAGAAAAACAAGAACAAATAACATCTTTCTTATATCAGAAGAATTTTTAAAAATGTATGATAAAAATTCTTTTTGACATTTAAAAGTCATTCATTTGCAGGTGTCAACTGTTCCAGCATGCCTTTTTGTGCTCTTTGTGTGAGCTTTTCTTTAAACAAATTAGATTGTAACTTTTGTTGTTATTCATTCGCTTCCCCAACACTTATGCATTAAAATTGGAATTTAGTCTTTTCTTCCTCTCAGAGTGGAATCCGACTTTTTGTTCTTATGTAATTATTGCTCACATGAATGGGTACTATCACCCCTTTTAATTTGTAAAAACAATTTAGAGAATTACTTTGCACAACAGATTTAAATTTTACCAACCACAGTGTGCATGACCTAGAAAAAAATCATTCTTCTTATTTTAAACTGCGAAAAAGTATCAATCCAAAAGCAAAATGGTATTCCATATTTAAAATACTAACATAAAACAATATTATTACAAATCTGAAAGAATGTTTTTATATAATTCTAATTTATTTTTTCTCTACAGATGAGTGTTCATTTTCCACTAGGGTTAAGATATTTAATGGACAGCTTTGCGAAAATTCATAAAAATTTGTATATTTCTGAAATTTTATTTTGGTGGAGTTTCAAACAGATTAAATTTTTTTTTTTTTTTACAGTCTTTTTAGAATAATTTTATAGATTTGCTCATTTATTAAAAGAGATTCCGATCTAAAAAGAGAATTCAGAATCATTTCTCAGTGGTCACAAACCTTATCATTTTCTCATACAATACTTGCCACACAGTTGAACAGAAGCAATAAAATCAATTGTCTTTATTCTAAAATCTTAATAAGAACAAAAAATCAGAAAAGATTTTTTTTCATAAAAAATAAATTGGTAGCAAATATGGAATTTCTCAATTTAAGAGAATGCATTTCCAGCAACATCACTCACTATATACGGTGTCGTAGAACTTCGTGAACAAGTTTGGAGAAGGGATGGAGAGCATTAGGAATCGCATAACTACGCTGGAAAATACGGACGGAATCATCATTTATGCGTGATAAAGCCACAAAACTGAATACAAGATTAACTGCTTTATGGCATAGTTAATGAATACAAATGACTTATAAACACAAAAAAGATTAAAATTGTTTCTACATACATGGATGCATATACATCTATGTGACGTAGATTAAAGAACATTTTCGAGCATACCTGCTTCACTTTTCCGATCTAATTAGCCCTTGTGTGCAAAAAATGACCGTTGAGCGACAAACAAACCAAACCAAGCTTCACTTTTCAAAGAGTGATGAAAATTTACGCCACGAAGTCGATTTCAGAATTTTCGGGCGTGTCGTATATCACACACATGCTTTTATGACACACCACAGGAAGTTATCAAAATGAGATAAATTAGACAAAATTGAAGGTCAAGTGATGGTCATTCCCCAATACAATCGTTTTCAAATGCTTGGTCCATATGCTCATGTAAGATCTTCCGCAATGAGATATCATCCGATTATGTTGGAACCACATTCCAAACCAAATATGAACGAGGACATTGTGAACCAGTTTCGGAAGTCTCATGAAAAATTAGATATTTAACAATATCCCGTAAAGTGTTGGTAAGATATAAGACATGATTAAATTATACGACATGATACTAAACATGATATTTATCAGTTAAATATTGTGGTCCCGCTGGTGATAGATCCCCATGTGGGTTGACTACAAGTTACATACGCGATTGTATGCATAAGACTGCCTTCAAGTAAGAAGTTGTTTCATCACTGAATTTAACAGACTGGGAATATTGGATGTCGGCCGCATTGGAGTATAGAAATTAATGCTTAAATACCACACGCCGTGAGAGATCATTTAACGGCAATAATTGAATTCCCTGAAGATGAAATATATAAGGCGTTTTGAGGTAAGTAATGGATAGTTGATCAAGATGTTCATGTAAGAAACGCAAACAAACATATACTAGTGCCGGAATTACGGTCAATATTCTGCATCTTGATTGTAAAAATGATCCACGTTCCACGAAGTTTTATTTGCTCGAGTTGGATTTTAGGATTTTCTCTATACTCCAGTTTCTTTCCCAACGTAACTATGAACATCAGCATTCCTTTCCGTCAGTTGCTTTATAGATGAGTATATATTTGTGAATTCTGCGTTTGTGAAGCCATCATTTATGCCTATCGTAGATTTTGCCTCTATTAATAAGAAAGCCCCCCGTGGTGATCATGAGAGCTCAGGTATATGGGCACAGCACCGGCAATCTCTATACCTTCCCTTCAAGTTTGTACACTAAGTTCTGGAGGGGAACGCCCCATAGATTTATATTCCTATTTAACATATAGGAGGCAGTTTTTTATTTTTCCTAAACGAAGGAAATCTACCCTGCAAAAGTGTGCAAAATAAAATGCTACCCTGCAAAATACTATTTCTTTAAGTATTCATGAACTAATTACAAAATTTTTAATAATTTTCATTTAATTAAGTCTTTTATTTGCCATGCGCTTGGAACAGTTGAATTAATCCTGAAAATTTTTATTTTGGTTGGTATATCTTTACGCGCTTCAGACAGGGTAGCTGCATTTCAACCCTTAAAGCAGTGGTTTCCAACCTGTGGGGCGCGAGGCAGTTGCAAGGGGGGCATGCAGCTGTTACCAAAATATCATTTTCGAATACGAATCAAAAAAGTTAAATAGGTGTCAAAAATGAGTCAGAAGTATACATAATCCACAATCCTTGCCGGGAATTTTTCGGGTAGAAATGCTGAAACATCCCATCCATATTCTTCTCGGAACGAAATATCTCGCTTTCGCGTTTGGAGCTGAGCATCGGTGGGGCGTGGAATCAAAAGATAAGCACTCGCAACATCCCGGGTATTCTCGTGCTTACTCGCGCCAAACTTCAGTAAACAGAAGCATCTGATTGTTTCTGTTTTCCATGAACATAATTAGTTCGTTAGTAGTGCTTGCGATAACCACGTTGATATATACATGGCCGGCCCCAGGGTAGAGCGGCCGCCCGGAGCGCAATGGTCTAGGGGCGCCAAAATCATGGAAAATGAAAATAAACTGGTAAAAAAATTAAGCTACAGGTTTTTATAAAATGCACTAAAAAGTAAAGAATATTTTTTTATCATTCTGATATCATATCAATAAATTATTTTTCATAATATTGGGTTGTCATCGGACCCTTATATTGTAAGTATACCAAATATCATTGAAATCGGTTCACGGGAATTTTCACAAAAACGCGTTGCAAGCTTTGACTGATAGTTTTGATTTCGAAACCAAGCGAAACAAGATCTACTTTTTAACTGCATATAAAAAGGATATGTTTAATAGTTCTTGATGTAGTTTTTTAATTTTTTAAAAAAATGCTTAAAATTGTAGACACATTTAACATTTCTGAAAAAAAAAAAATATATATATATATATATAATATTGGCATATATCAAATATTAGTAGCTCAATATTAATAAACTTCTAAGGTTAAATAAGAAAAAATGGTTACAATGTATATATGCAGTGTATTAAAAAAAATGCTCTGAATTTGTTCGGGTACCATAACAGCAAATCTTTCATCCCATTGATTTTGCAAAACTTGTTCTATTAAGTGATTCAGGCAGTACTGCAAATGAAAATGTAAGTAAGAACTAATATGACACAACTCGTAGATGCTAAGAACACTGCACCTGACACACAATCCTTGCAGATTCCTTAATCAGTCCGCCATGGTTCGATGTCCAGCTTTGCACCACCAGCTAAGTGATAGTGGTAAAAATAAATTGCTATTTACATACAAAGCATTGTGGGCCTTGTTCTACAACTTTTATCAAACATTTAATTTGACCATCACAATGTTTTTTTTTTTTTTTTGCTTGATTTTATTTCACCATGTTGATTCCAAATATAAATCTAAAAACTTTAAATGATTACATATTAATTTCGAGGTCAAAAGATTTTGAAGTAAAAGAAACATAGCAGATTCCTCAGCAAGTCAAAAGTACGATTGATTTTCTGAAGATTCACATTTAGATGTTTGTATACTATTTGTTTACATAATTTAGCATGATTTGCACAAGTTGTCAAATTATGTTAAAATATTTACCAAAGAATCATCTATATAATCATGCTTATAATAGCCTATATCACATTTGAATATTTTTAGAGGATATTTATTAGTAAACATTCTTACTAAAGATGATTACAACTTTATGGGCAACTTTTTTTTAACTATTCCACACAAATATTCATTTAAATAACCATTCGAAATCAGGGTCTTAATCCATAAGTAAATATGATTTATCTTAGTCAGTTTATTCACATTCAGGATTAATTGAATTTTCTACTATTTATATAAATTTCAATATGGTGTAACTACTACTGATATATTTTGTAAAATAATATACCAAACTAGTGAAAACATTTGAGTAGAATGTTAAAAATGGTTTCAAAGAACATGTCCTACTGTAAATGTTATTTTGGTTTAAATTTTAATATTACAGTTTGAATACAATTTGCTGCAAATAGTTTATATGCTAAAATTTGGAAAAAAGACTTGAATTGAAATTTCAACTAATCGTCAAACTCAAAGGAAGCAATTCCATTTACTTTCTAACCTTTAGGAAAAAAAAAAAAAAGAAAAGAAACTAGGCACTTAAATTTCTGTAATATATTTTTAATTGTTCCTAAATTTTATTTTTCAAAGAAATTTATCAGGCCTTCCAATTGTTAGGAGTATAAAATGATATCTTTGTATCTAGTATGTATAACTGTATGCTTTTGGAGATTAGAAAAATGAACAGTTTTTCCTACTGTTTAGAGTGAAACCAAATTAATTTTAAACATATCTTCAAAGAAAAAAAATTTTTTTTTGAATTTTTATAATATTTTTTTATTTTGAAGATGCGTTTAAAAATAATTTGGTCCTTATTTAAAAAAAAAAAAAAAAATATGCATAACTAGAATTTTTTTCCATTTTTACACTATTTTACTATTGCACACAGATATCTTAAGAACAATGTAGATGATTCTCATTTGATTTTGCTTTACATTGTTTACAAAACAATCATGAAATTTTCTCAAAAAGCACATTGCAGCAAACACTGTTTTCTTAGCCATTAGAATGTTATCAATGATAAGGAGAATACTGCTATTCAAAACTGTTAAAGAACAAAGTTGATAAATTAAAATGCAAAATATAAAAATTACTAAACGAGTTGTTGCTAAATGAACAATAGCGAAGAGTTAAAATACCACTTATTAACTGGAAAAAAGTTTTTTTCCCCTTAAAAAAAAAAAAAACTATACAGAAAGACAAATTCTGTATTTTTGTTGTAGATTTTTTTGACTTGAATAGTGAAAAAGTAATATATAAAATAAATTACCATATAAGATTTTTAGTATCTAGAAATTTTTTTCCACAGTATCTTACATGAACAGGAATATAAATGGATATGCTTCAGCAGATCTGACAAATGGTAATGATATTTGTAAAAACCTTTGTAGTTAGCCCAAAGATATGTTAGGAAACATTACTCAAGAGATATGACATATGTCAGTTAACACTGATGAATAATCATAAATAAATCAACATAAAAATTGAAATAAAATCATAATAAAACAGTTTATTGTTAATATTAACAACAAAAAATTAAGAAAAATTATTTTAATTATGTTTCGACAAAATTTAAATAGACTATATAGATTAATAATATTATTGCGTTATGTGCCTGAATACTAAGTTATGGTTATAAAAATTCATAATGCTATTAATTATCATTTTATACATTTATAAATAGTTTATTATATTTTATTTACAGTTATGTTGCAAATTTTGAATTAATTTTGCTCCATATCTGTTTATCAAAATTTTGGCTACCTGTTTGGATATTTCAAAACTGACAAATGAATACAATACACTGATTCATAAACATTATATATTCTTTAGAAAGGTGGTTGAAACAAAATAATTGTTCTTAGTGTAAATAAAATTAAACTCATTATAATTAATTCATGGCAAGTATTTATAATTCTAATCCTTCAAATCATTATAACAAAATTAAAATATAAGCTATTAACATTTTTGGAAATCGGAATTTTTAAAAAATTTTATTAAATAGGTATATTATTATAAACGCACAACAGAAAAAACTTTTTTCATATGGTTTTATTGATGTGCTATTCATAAAAAGTGCTGTGTATCATTTATTAAATAAAAACAACAGAAATATTAGATTTCAATGAAAGACTTTTCCTTTAATTATCCATACATTCATGTCTAATGAACTCCACTGCACAGTGGTACATCAACTGAAAAAGCTCACTTCATCTCGCTGCTTATTTTCTTCGCAGTCATCTACCGCGAAAATTAAAAACAAATGACAAATACAGATGGCAAATGAGATGTGAATAATATGTTTCAAAGAGGGTAAACTTCAAAAATAAACAGTCAAAGCTAGGACCATCCAGGTGTCCAAGGTAAAAAGAAAACAAATTTTTTCATTTGAGAAACATAAGAATGTTCCACTGAGCATTCACATTAAAATGTGCTACTAGCATACACAAATACAGTTACGAGACACCCAGTGAAATAATTATCGGAAAAATCAATTTATTTCATTGATTTGCAAGTTTTCATAATAAAAAATAAAACAGAACATAATAGAATATTGTGCAATCTTGCAATATATAATTAAAAATAAAATGTTTTTCATAAAGACTAGGCTTCTGTGCTGTCACTCGGCTTTTGCTACTGGTGATATAATCATACATAGATATATTTCCAAATCTCATTTGGAAAAAGGAAAAGAACTTGGGTATGGAAAAAAACAAATTCATTATTTCACTGGGTTGAATTATAAAAGTGGTTTTCAAAAGTTAGATACATCTAATACAAATAAAACAAATGAATACAGTTAAATCTCATTTTAAAAGTAAACTACATGTTTTATAGGAAAAGAGGGAGAAATACAGAGAAATAGTGCAAGTTATTTAACTAAAATTTGGCTTCAGATAAATTTCACCTCATAAAAATTCAGTATATATGAGGGTAGGTTTTGCTTTAAAGAAAAATAATTATTCTTTAATTTTTCCAATTAAAGCTTAAAATAAAGGATGGATAAAAAATAATCACAGCATTTTAAAGAAAAAATGATACTTAACAAAATATATTTTCGAAGCTGCATGAACTACACACACAATCTTTCACAAGTTCAAACAGAAAACAAAAAGAATATATTTGTTTAAAATGTTCGTAAAACATTTATGAGATTTTGCATTTTTTTCCAAACTTCTTTAAAAAGTTTGTTTGAAAAAATTTTTTTTCAAAAAATGAAGTACAACAGCCATTGGGGAGGAAAAAAGAAAGATCCTTTTCATCGACGAAGGAGGTAATATCTGACAAGTTCATCCTTCTCCGTCTTCAGTGGTGCTCCTTTCTAACCCAACCTCATATTTCAGATTCTGAGGTGAGCCGTGAGACTTTTGGAGTGTACACGGAAGCATTAGGATCCAGGTTAGATTTGGCGACTTTCTCCTCACCCATATACTTTGGAGAGTATAAAAGTGAGGATACAATTCCAGAAGCAAGGCTGATGGCTGGTTGATTTGGAGAATAACAGTTAGGACTGGATGTAACAGGCATGACAGCCATTACTTCGGCAATCTTAGATTTCAGTTCATCAATCTCTTTATCTTTCTGTGCCAACAGAGCTATAAATAAGAGAATTTTATGTTTACCAAAACAATAGCTCAGAAAAAAAACAACTGGCAAGTCACAACTAATTTCAACTACCTTTTTTAAAAATGAGATAAATAAAGTCAAATATAATTTTTTTTTTCTTTTTAAACAGATAAAACGTTGCAATTTAAAATACTAATTTCATATAACAAATATATCAACTACCCATTTGCAAAATTCAAATGTTTAATATAATTTAAAATAAAATTAATATTTATTATATATTTTCACTTGAACAAAATCATATAAGATATGCAGAAATGAGGCATTGCACACAGAGACCTTTGTAGCCCATATTTTAAAAATTATTAAACTATGGAAAATTATGATTTAGCTTAAACTCTCAGCAAAAGTAAATGAAAAGAATTTATGATTATGTTGTTCAATTTTTTAAAGCAACTGTATCAACAATTAACTAATATATTTTTTTCTTCAAGTAGTAAATATTTCATGATAATCATTATGTCTCAATGACAGAATGCAAAATATCTATAAATTAATAATCTAAAGCAGTTTCAAGCCAAATTTTTTGAAGGTACGTGAGTGTAAATAGAGTACTACAAGGATTATTTTTATCATGCAATAGCCATTTATAAGAAATGCAATCAAGTAAATATGTAATTAATAAATAGTTGAAAATGAAATAATTTTCGTAGGGTGAAAGCAACAGGTTTTATAAACGTTGTAAGAGAAAAAGCTCTTAAGTGTGAAGTACTAATACTTTTTCAGGAGATAATATTATCTATTATTTATTAAATGTATCTAGTCAAATAATTTTTAATATCCACCTATATTCAAAGATAATATTTTCTTAAAACTTAATTTTCTTTTATCTTGTTGTTAGATAAATTATGATGTTAAATTTAAAATTAGCTATAATATTAATTACATATAGTATATTTCTTTGTGAAAATGATTATTTTCTGGCAAATTTAAGTGAAATTTTTAAAAAATGCAAAAACTCTACAGAAAATTGAAATGTATAAATCATAATTTAGGCATAAGGTTTATGTGACAATGTCTGGATATTTTATAAAATTTCACAGAACATTCTCTTTAAAAATAAATAAAAATTAAAAAGGTGATGCAATTATTAGAAAGACAAAATGCTACTTAGGCAATACAATAGATTCTGTTTTACAAAAACATCCCACTAATATTCAGTTATGAAAGAAGCTACTTGTACTAGTTTCATAGTCAATATTCAACTTATCACTGTAATATAGAAATATATGGGGTTTGAAAGAACATTTTTGGATTTGTATAATTTATTGTTACATATTTATATTATTAAATGTATACATACATTGACAAACATAAAGAAAAGCAATGTAAAACAATGTGTAATTGTAATAAACATACAAAAATTATAATTTTAAATATAATATATGCATTTCAACAACTAAAATTCAGATGATAAATTAACATCTATTGTAATTAATTTTATTAGTAAAAACTATACTACCAAATGATTATAAAGTAAAAAAGAATCTGATAAATATTAAGACCCTAATTACAAATACTCAGTATCAATATTTATAATAACATGAATTGAATTAGTGAATGCTATTAATCTACAACACTATATAATTTTCAAAATTAAAATATCAATTTATAAATATATTTTACTCATTAAAATATAAATACCAGCACATTTAATAGAACAATGCCATTGGTTTAGTTTAGTTTAATTTATTAAACTAAATTAAATCTATAGAACGACAATCCATATAGTGGCTCAAATCTGATTTTCTGACCAAGGGCCTTGGGGTGTAAAGCATGTCCAGGTTATGTGGTCAGTTTAACACAAAAACCCCAGTATCTAATTTCTAAACAGGTTTGGTATTTCAAGTTTTCGTTTTTCTTAGTAACTTAAATTTTCAAAAATACAGTAACTCGATGAGCCAAGGCCTACAATGACCATATCTATTTTCCAGACTGAAGGCTTTGAGTTGTGAAGCATGTCCAAGTTTGCCGACCCACTGAAAGGATGAAATGCTGAGTCTTCCTTGCCCGCCTAAGGATTAAATCTTGACCAGCGCCTTGGGAGTGCAAAATACTACCATTAAGGCACCAGACTTTGAATTAATAAACTATTAAACCAAATATAAAATAATCATTGCAAGTAACCAAAAAATAATTTTCATAGGTATGAATAAAAAGATTTTTTTAATCCATGAAAAAAAGCTCTTTTCTTTTTAAAAAACTTAATTCATTCCATTTTCATACAAAATATTAAACCACTGATATTTATAAATTTCTACAAGTCTCTTTTTTGAAAATAATCTAAATACATAAAACTTTTATAAATGCATGCTATCGAGCAAATTGAAAGAATTAAGTATAACCATATAATACTTTTCAAATTTACAAAGGGAATTCAAATAATTGGAACCATATCTTCATATTGACAAAATTATATAATTTAAGATTGACAAATAAAATAAAGACATTAATTTTTTATGCTTACTTTGTGCGATTTCCAGCTGACGTTTTGCTTCTCCTAATGCTGAGAAGAGGTCCAGCTTCAATCTCGTTTCAGCACTGAGGCTAGTTTCGAGATGGGCATTTTTCTCTTCCATCGCATTCAAAGCAGAAACTAAGGCTTGCGTATTACCAATATTTTCTTGGTATGAGGACAAAGACTGTAAATAAATATCACTTTTAGCCAAATGCAATTGTTACTGTTGATAAAGACAAAATTTTCATTCCACTTTAACACAATATCCAGTATAAAAACTGAACTTTATATAATTTTATATCTTAATCATGTAAAGCTGTTTGTACATTTCAAATACTTTTATAAATGACAACTATTTAATTAATTCAAATTAATTAAAAAAATAAGTAGGAAATGATTACAAATAAGTATATATAATAATTTAAATACAAATAATTTAGTACAAAAGAAATATAAAATTCATGAAACTGTTTAATTTCTATAAAAAAAATAAAATTATTTATAGTAATATATATAAATTATGATCAAATTCTTTAGTAAAATAAGAAGGCAAAATGGTTTGAAAATAAAGATATTTTTCTTAATACTAATGCGAATAAAATATCAACATCACATTTTAACATTAAAATAAAGCACATACATGCAAATTTTTCCATATAACTAAAATGAACTTTGAACAGATATATATATATTTGTGTGTGTGTGTGTGTGCGTGCGTGCGTGTGTGTGCGTGCGCGTGCGTGTGTGTGATTACATGTGATTTTTGTAAATTAGCATCATTTGACAAAATCTAATGGATTAAATTTTTTACTTCAGTATTAACTTGCAAAATAATGTTATTAGGCAGTAATAAATTGAATGTGAGAGATAAATGATTTATAATAAGATTTTGAAGTTCTAAAATTATAAATCAGATGGAAGTGACAAAAAATAAGTTGGACATAATATTCTTTAATATTAATTAAAATAGTGCAATGAAATTTAAATATAAACCTGAATACAATAACTACTTAAAACATATTTACAAATTTTCCAAATGTAGTTTTGTCATAAATGAAAAGTTATAAATGACTCACAAAATTTGCTACTATGGCCTGCAATTCAATTGCTGATATTTATCAATCATATACAAAGTTTTTTTTTTCTTTTCTTTTTAAAAAGATGACTGAAAGTAGATGAAAATTAGCACAAACCTATTTCCAATTGTAGACTAAATAGAATGACCCGTTGAGTCTAGACTGGAAATTTTGACAATTTTTGTGCTCAATTTTTGACTTCAAAGCAATCTTAAATACCCACAGCTGTTTAAACAAATGAAGAAACCTGCTGGAAGTCTCTTTAGTTTCGAAAATGAAGCATAATATTTCCCAAACGACTTGTATGTATTGATTAGCTTTTACTTAATCTGCAAAAAAGTTAATTCTCTTGTACATACCATTACAGACTGGGATTATCAACGCCATTCAAAAGGGCAAGAAGTTATGAGTTTCTAGTGAAGTAACTATTGTTACAATTATTGCAGATTGAAAGATAGAAAACTTCTCAATTTATCAAAATGGATTTCTACCATCAATCACATATAACTTGGCTAATTATTTATACCTTCGAAATCTGCATTGGCTATTGGCTACTCAGAGACTTTCAATTTATAAGGGCAAAGTTCAAGATTTTCTAAGGAATTAACCAAATGTTTTTTTTTTTTTTTGACAATCTTTTTTATCCTTTTGGCAACAGCAGGCATTGAAACAGTAGAATTTTCTTCGATGATCTCCCCTTCATTGTGGTGTTTAACATTTACATTCTTCCCAATTGTGTATATCACTATTTAACCTTTTGGATTTTGGAATAAACAATCAACTAAAACACTTTCAGTAGACAAATAATTTCACTTTAACTCCTTCCTTGCATATATAATTTAAGTAAAGCAGAGTGTCTGCTAACCATAGCAGTAGATAACACTCATATATTTCATATGTTTGGCTGATTTTTAGAATAAATAATTTTATAATTTAAGTGGTAAACATAAATATCTGGTTTCAAACTTGCTAGAAGTTCTTATTTTTATATTTAATTATAAAAAAAATTATCCATACGTTTAGAATATTTTTGGAAACAAAAACAACCACTAAAATGATTGAAATAAATACCTGAGCTTGTCTTTCTAACTGCTGGATTTTCTCATCACGAAGTTTTAAATCTCGCCTTAGTTGCTTAGTCTCATTTTCTAACTCTCTTCTGCGAGACTTGCAATTTTCTGTACATTCAGTTCTAATTTAAGTGAATAATAAAATCAAAAAAATTTAATTATATCTTATACTGCAGAAATATTAATCTTTTGAAAATAAGATAAAATAGTTAAAATATATATATATATATATATATATATATATATATATATATATATATATATATATTCAATTATCTCCAAAAATATTTGGCTAAATAAAATTTTAAATAATAAAAGTATATTAATGTTATCTGAAAATATTCTATATAATAGAGCTTGAAATAGATACTTGAAAAATGCAACATAAGTTAAAATTAAAATACTTATTGTATACCATTTTTTAAAATCTTTTTTTTAATTTGCCAATTAAATCACATTATTTTAAAAAATAGTAAATGAGATTACCTTTCATTTTTTTACCAAGAAATAACTATTTGTGTCTGTTTTTTCTTTCCCTTTTGTAATCTTTTAGAATAGAAATTTTAATAATTTTTATTGTGAACGTTTTAGACACAAAATTTATTAATATGATTATTTACAAATACAAATAATTATTGCAATGCTTAGTTTGTTGTACAATAAATTACTGAATCAAATCAATGTAAATATGTACTCCCAATGATATGCACACTCAAATTATTATAAATTATTGGTTTGTTCACAAGTCTTTTAAGTAGCTTACAAATATTTCATTAAAATTTCTAAACTACTTTGAGCCAGACTTTTCAAACATCAATATTATCAGAGAAATTTCACAAACGAGTTTTGGCAGTGGCATTCTATCAACTTTTTTTTTTTCTTTTTAAAACATTGAATAATTTTTCATTATTGAATAGCATTTTATATTTTTCGATATTAAAAAATTAAAATATATTTTATTGGACAGGATACCAAATGAAAACCATTGCAGAGAATAAATTTTTTCCTTAGACTATCTTTGTAATCACTTAGCAAAATATGTAGCAATAAGGCAATTTAATTTTGAAATTGGTTGGGAAGAAATATTATTAAGTCCATTCTAAAATATAAAACAAAGTTATCTTTTGACCAATTCAATAGTTCACTTAATAGAACAATTACCATATGGGAAGGACAATGTTTTTATGTTACTTTAAATCTGAGTAGTTAGCAAATGAACAAAATAAATCAATCTTAACCCGATGAACATAAATGCTATGTATTTTGATTTTTATTGTTTAAAACTAAACTTCAAATTCTAATTTTTTGCTTAATAATATTTTTTACTCAGAAAAACTTGTATTTCAAGTAAATATCTTGATTACTAAAATTTAAAAATAAAGCTTAGTGATAAGTATTATATTTAAATCTATATTATACATAGTGAATGTGCATGGGAGACATTTTTTCCAATATGATTATATCAAGTGAAGCACTCTACTAAAGCACAAAGAAATACAGATAAATTCTTTTAATATATAAATTTTTTACTTTGGGTATTCTCTCTTCATTCGATGTTTGTGTGCGTGTGCGCATAGTATTTACAACATAATTAACCATAATAATAATTTTAAATAAACTAAACCTTGCAGATGCCATTGCAACTGCACGTGCAGCTGCGGCTTCTTCAGCTTTCTTTGCTTTTCTTTCTGCCGCTAGTTGACTTTCATATAATGTTCGCATTTTTCTTTCTTCTTGAAGTCTTTTTTCAAGTGAAGAAATAGTATGCTTATCTTGCTGACGTGCAGTAGAAAGATTATGGAGTCTGAAAATAATTTTTATATATTAGGACAATATATTCTACAATAAGAGTGCATGTATTGCATGCAAAACTTTTAATAAATTAGTATTTAGATAAGGAAACATACTTATGTTGAAGAGTTTCATTATCTTGTTGTAACTGTAAAAGTTCACTTTTTATAGAACGCTCTCCAACAGAAATACTATGAATCTGACTTCTGAGGTCTTGTTCAGACTGCCTACTGGTTTGTAGATCAGCCTTGAGCCTTTTTATGTCAGCTTCAAGTCTAAAAATAAAAGCAATTTTATCATATTTCATTAATAGAAAAAAAATCCAACACATACAGATAAAAATTATAAGGGCTAAATGTAAAGAGAGCAATAATAAGAAAAATTACACATCCAATATTTTTGAATAATCATTAAAAGACAATTTATACACGTAATCAAAATTTAAATTAATTCAAAATCGAAGTAATATTTTCATTTTAATGGATATATTTACAAGAAAGAAAACTTTTTTCTGTCACTAATAACAGTTGATACAAAGGACTGTAAAAACAATTTCAATGCTCTAATGTAATTACAGAAAATTCTTAAAATGTATCACTTATTGCAAAATCACTAAAATGTAACAAATAAATATAATACAAAAACTCTTAAGTAATTATTAGTTAACTTTTAATATTTGAAAGCAAAGGGAAAAGGTAAGAAATTTAATTCACAAAACAGATAATCTGAAATTCCAAAGTTTATGTTATAAAAAAATACTTTTTGTTTCCCCACATATTAAATAAATCTAGCCACACCTTTTTAGTCATAATATTTGAAAAAATTACAGCAAAAGGCATGTTATGTGGGTTAATTCAATAAAGATCAACAGTTTAAAACAGACTCTGAACTACTACAGGATTTATCCCCAACAACAGCAAAGACTAAATCCAGGAACTGTTGAATTAGTGAGTTATTGATTTACCTCCAAATTCAGTAAAAAAGATGGAGACTGGAATGCAGTAGTTAATTAAAAAATAAGAGATCAAATAATTGATTCTAAAAATAACTGAATCGTTTGATTTTCTATTAATTTGAATCATTCAAATCTATATTTAAAAATTGTAAACATTTTAATTTACAATTGTAATTTAACTACTTTATAGACACATAGCAATATATTAATAATAAGGATAGAAATATTTTGAATTATAATAATCTATTTCTTGAAATGTTTTGTAACAGAAAATATTTCTGCAATAAAATTTTGAGCATTGTCTCTTAACGACATTTTTTGTTTATACTTAATTTAACTCATCAGAATTACCTTATATATATATATTGATTTGTTTGTCACTAAACAGCCATTTTTTGCACGCGAGGGCTAATTAGACCAAGACATACAGTTTAAAATGGATTCTGAAGCACTACAAACATCCATGCCAAGGGTGGGATTCATAACCCTTTAGCATGGATGTTTGTAGTGATGTTGAATTGAAGGCAAGAGTGCAAACTATTCGGTTGCCAGGTCAGCCTTAAATATAATGAAGTTCCAATAACATAATTATCTAGAACACTTGATAGATTACTTGTTTTAAAATTGATACAATGTTAAAAAAATATATATAATTTACTTTTTTTTTTAGATGTGTAGACATATCAAAAGAATTTGATTAGAAAATAATGAAATATGATAAAAGAATTATTTTAGATGGATCTATTTATACCTTTCATTATACACATAAAATATTTGGATGACAGCTGAAAACACAAGTATTTCAAAACCACATAAAAATTATTTTCTTTAATGATTTTTAAGACATTATAAGTTTCGAACTAAGATATGAAACCAAAACTTCAGCTTAAGAGAGATTTCTAAATTATAAACATATATATACACTACTGGCCATTAAAATTGCTACACCAGGAAGAAATGCAGATAACAAAATGATATTTATTGGACAAATATATTATACTAAAAATAACAAGTGATTAAATTTTCAAAAAATTTGGCTGGATAGATCCTAAGAAATCTGTATCCACAACAACCACCTCTGGCAGTAATAACAGCAGTTATACGCCTGGGCATTGAGTCAAACAGAGATTGGGTTGCATGTACAGGTACAGATGTACATGCAGCTTCAACACGATGACACAGTTCATCAACTGTAGTGACTGGCGTTTGGTGACGAGCCAGTCGCTCGGCAATTATTGACCAGACGTTTTCTATTGGTGAAAGACCTGGAGAACATGCTGGCCAGAGCAACAGCCGAACATGTTCCGTATCAAGGAAGGTCCGTACAATACCGGCAACATGCGGTCGGGCATTATCCTGCTGAAACTTAGGGTTTCGCAGGGCTTGAATAAAGGGTAGAGCCACGGGTCGTAACACACCAGAAATGTAATATGCACTGTTCAAAGCACCGTCAATGCGAACAAGAGGTGACCGAGACGTGTATCCAATGGCTCCCCATATCATCACGCCAGGTGATGGGGCAGTATGACGATGATGAATGCGCACTGCCAGTGTGTGTTCACCATGATGCTGCCAAACACAGATACGACCATCATGATGCTGTACACAGAACCTGGATTCATCTGAAAAGATGATGTCTCGCCATTCGTGCATCCAGGTTTGTCGTTGATCACACCATTGAAGGCGCTCTTGTCTATGAGGCAGCGTCAAAGGAAGGCGCAGCCATCGTCTCAGAGCTGAGAATCCATGCTGCTGCAAACGTCGAACTGTTCGTGCAGACACTTGTTGTCTTCCAAACGACCCCGTTTCTTGACTCACAGTTCGTGACGTGGTTGCACGATCCATTACGGCCAGGCGGATAATATGATTTTATTGCCTGTCTTCTCGGCTGCTAGTGATAGGTGGCCGTTGAGATCCCGCATGGCGTTCTGTATTACCATCCCATCGATTCCATATTCTGCTAACAGTCATTGGATCTCGACCGACGCGAGCAGCAATACTGTGATAGGATAAATCGCAATCCCTGTACGCTACAATTCGACCTTTATCAAAGTCAGAAACGTGCTAGTTAGCATTTCTCCTCCTTACGCGAGGCATCACAACAACTTTACATCAGGCAACAACGTTCAAATGCAATTTGTGTATGAGGAACCGGCTGAACATTTTCCTCATTTAAACACAATGTAGGTGTCGCTACTGGCGCCTGCTTTGTCTGAATGCGCTGAAAAAATAATCATTTGAATATCACAGCACCTTCTTCCTTTTGTATAAATTTCACATCTGTAGCATGTCGCCTTCTTGGTGCAGCAATTTTAATGGCCAGTAGTGTATAGTATATAACTTTATATCATAATAAATATTTGTACACTTATTAAACAAAATATAATTTGACAAGAAATTAATAAATTTAATTATTTCAGTTGCTTTCCTTTTGCTTCTTTTTAATATATGTTACAAGCAACATTATTTTTTATGAATATCTAATATCTGAACATACAAAAAAATGTACAAATTATATACTATATATTAGTCTTTTATGCTATAGAAAGTATACATAGTGGGTAACATAAATCCGTTAGACAAATAAGTCATTCAGCCTCTTATTCTGACTTTTATTCAAGACATTAAAAGGAATTGCAGTGTTTTAGTTTTGAAGGCTGTAGAGAGAGAGAGAGAGAGGTTTTCTTTTTCTATTCCACTTCTTATTTGTTTACAAAGTTTTCAGCATTTCATTGCTAAATATACATACAAATAAATTTAAATTTCATAAATTTTAAAATAGCAATTTTAATGGCCAGTAGTGCATATATATATATTAAATAATGAAAATAAAAGATTGTTATTTTTTTCATCAAATATATACAAGGCTTGTTATTGAAAGTGAACTGGGTATTGTTTAAGTTCAAAGTAACTTAAAAGTTTTAAAGTATTTGATTACAGTATGTTTATTATTTTTTGCACTAAAACAGAATTTAAGTATATTTGATAATAAGATATTATTTTAATTAACTTTTAGTTTCTGATTAATATGATCATTTTTAATTTTGGAAACCAGTGAATCACATAACTAAAAATTATTCAGCTTATTTGTACTAAGATTAAATGGTCCTGTAATAATTGTATCAACGGCAATCATGAAAATTGTCACTTTTTTCATCAAAGTAAATCTTAAAACAAAATAATTTAGTAAATTATTTGAAAACTAGTACATTATCAATAGTTAAGTTTTAATTAACATATTTATACTCTAATCCCTCAAGTGCACAAGGATCTTAGTTACCCCATTATTCTTAATATAGAAAATTTGGAGACAATTTTTAATTAAAATATTTCACACCGATCTTCAGATCACAATTAATGGTCTCAACTACTTTCTAATGGTTATAATTTTCACACTTGAGAAATTTTGACATTGGGTCTCTTATCCCAATGCAGATGCTTGTGTATTCAGATTTTAAATTTTTTTCAGTATTGCAATAAAATTAAGCAATATGTCAGACAATAATGAAAATGAATAGTTGAAAGCTGTAATAAAGATGAATTAACTGATGAAGAATTGATAAATGAAGAAATTAATGATGAAAATGTTACGATGTCATATTGTCAAAGAAATTTCAACAGAAATTATTTCATTGATTGGTCTTTCATATTTTGGAAGATTTCTCTAGTTGTTGCATGTAAATGTAGAAAATAACTAAGTTATAAATAGAACAAATATCAATATATTCCATCAATCTAGAAACTAAACAGCAAATTGTGGGTTTGCTTGACAGTCAACATTCATTTTTTGCACACAAGACAAAATATGGAAGAAAAATTTTAAAAATATTTACTTGGGAACTCAAAAATATGAGTAGCACATACCTATTACTTCATTCAAAATTTGATAAAATAATTCAAATATTCTACTAGTGAAATTCAAAATTGTGCTTAATAATGTCATACTTGTTCCAGTAAGACAAAAGTCTTCAACATATAAGAATATGCATCATGCAATATAATATATACATATCAATATAAGTCATGCAATATATAAGGAAAAAAAAGTGAATAAACTAAAACAATTTTTTTTAATTATTTTTAATATTTGAATAGTATCTGTTTTTTTAACAGAAAATATATGTCAAGATGTAAAAGTAACCTCTGTAATATTATTTTACAAAAATAGCTGACCTGATCACCCCATGTCCTTATACATAAACTTTGTTTTTTTTTTTTCCCTCTCTTCGGGTGTTAATGAATAATTCTAATATATTTGCATAAAAATTATTAAAACAGAAACATTTTTTTAACAACTTAGGAATGTTTGAAGATTACTTTTCTGCAAATCTAAAATGAATAGTTTTTAGCTGAAACTAACACAAAAGTTGACAACCAAATGACTAAACGAGTCACTTTGGAAAAACATCAATACTGCAGGCTATATATAAAAAATACATTAGATTTACATTAGAATTAGATTTGAATCCAATTACAAAATTAGATTTGAATCCAATTACAAACACTTAAAACGGAGTGAAAATTTAAAACAACTTGAATTATTATTGCACTATTGCTGTTATTTTTCATGTACACAAACATAGATAATTAAATAATCAATTATTTAATTTATTTAATTGGTGAGATATTTGATTCTAAACTTTTTATTTAGTTTTTGCAAGCTCATCACAATGCATTTATTTACACATCATACCGAGTGTAGCAGGTTTTCGTGTGGTTTTGTTCAATAAAAATGTTTTGTAGGTATAAGGTGATCATAAAGTGTTTATAGCTATTTGTGCCATCCCTGAACTTAGAAAAACTTTTTTTTAGGACAAAAGCATAATAAAAATTACTGATTCTGATGTTTAAAAAAAACGTTCTAGTTCATTAATTTATTATTGCATTTTAGATCAATTATATTTGAAGATATCCTGGACCTGATATTCATCACTCTTTTATGTCAATATATAGTAAATTTTTAAAAAGCAAAAAATTTGCTTATTTCTTTTGCTATCTCAGTATAAATGATAAAAATTTTGAATTTTAAATTCTTCTATCAATGGAAAGTTTTAAACAGTTTAATTTTTTAATTGAGATTCAAATAATTTAAAAAATGCTTTGATATAGTTAAAGGCAACAACAATTAAATTATATTTTCCTTGCAACGATTTATTTGATTAATTTTTTTGCATGATATTCACTAAAGTGAATAAACCTAATAACCGCTATCATTTCTTATTTTTGATACTGGTCTTTGCTTATTATTCACAAACAAGTAAACTTCTTGACACAACTCATAAAATGGAAGTAAACTTCTACCATGTCTCATCTGACACAACTGAAATATATCACATCACCATATTCCCATCCTAATTATTTTACCCCCCCCCCTTTTTTTTAAAGCAACTATAGCAAATGCTTTATTAGGTGATATTCTAGGAATTCTTCCAAGCATGAAATTTTTTTTCCTTTTGTTGCAGTGCTCAAACTTATCAACTTTATTATTTTTTAAATTATTTGAAAAGACACTCTCCAAATGAATATAACAAGTTTGAGTGTAACCAAAATGTTTGTATTTTTGCCAAATGTTAAAAAAAATATTTAAAATATCAAATTCAATTTCACCTTTTTGATAGCTTCATTTGGAATGTAATTAAACACACAATCTGACAAAATAATTAAAATTATCTTTCACAACAGCTTCCAAATATTTTTAAAATTCAGCATCCCAAAATGTTTTAATCTTTATGTGATCAAAATTGAAAAATAATTGCTGGCCTTAATAACACTAGATGTTTATTGTAATGCTAAACCAAATATTTTTAGTTGAATCTTTAATTGCAACTTAAATTTCCTGAGCTTCAAATATTTCACAATTTTAACCCTTTCAGGTGCACTACCCTTTAAAGTTATTAACAAAATGTAGGTTGTTTATTTAGGCCTATATGAGTACACATTGAAACTTTTTTAAAGATTGCATGTACCATTTTGATTTTGTGGGTGTTCCATCACATAGAACATTGCACCGCAAAGGTCGCAAAAAGCAAGCATTGCAATGAAGCCCATATACGTTTAAATGTTTTTTTAATATGAATGAAAAAATAATGCATTACACCTATATAGCAGATTTAGCGTGGTCCAGGGTGCATCACAAGAAGGCCTGCTACTCTATACCATAAAAAAATAAAATAGAGATTTCCGTACAATTTTTTTTTAGTTATCCAAGTTATATATATATAAATATAAATATACAATATAATACAAATCACAATAAATCTGTTTAGCTTAGTTTTTAAAACTGAAAAAAATACTCAATATATCACTTTCCCAGGCCAAATTTCAACAGATTAAATAGTTTGGTTATAATTATTAAGATGAGAAACACATAGTTGGGGTATAATGCCACTTTTCATTATAAAATTTTCAGAATATTTTGAGAAATTTCAATTCTACTTACAAATGTGCATTAATTTAATCGATTACATAAGGTATGATTTATAACTTTATGGCTACTTTTTGTACATAAAGATAAATTTGGATCTGGATTTACTGTTTAAAGGGATGTAGATTCCAAAAACAATAAAAACAGACACACTTAACATGAGATTAAAGTGGAAGCTGGATTGGATTGTTGTTGTTTATCGCTCAACAGTCATTTTTTGCACAAGAGAGCTAATTAGACTGGGACCTACATTTTAAAGTGGATACCGAACCACTACAAATCCCAACTACTGAACCATTACATGTCCAAGATGGGATTCGAACCCACAAACTGTTGAACCGAAGGCAAGAAAAGTGGGAGCAGGATCACTCAACTGACAACTCATTGGTTTGTTAAACTATTGTTATGAAACAAATTGACTCCAAATTTTGAAAACAAATGCATTTAATTAACAAAGAAAGAAAATTACAAAGGAGTTTTATCTGGGTTCGCGATCTCATGCCTGTGCAGCGCATAAAATATAAGTATCATCTAAAGAAATGCAGCTTCTTCAGACTGATCCTGGCACCAACTGTTTCCCTATCCCCTTTGCCATCAGAGGCTGTTGAAATCTCCTGACTGTGAGACATTACACTATGTTACTTTTTTGGACATGAGAACTAATTTGACAGGGAATTAAAATCTAATTCAAGTTAATGGTTGCTAAGAAATAAATCTTTTTCACATTATAAAACACAGCAAAACTTTATACAATAGTTTACTTTGTTGCCCAATAGGGATTTTTGGCAAATGAAAGTTAATAAGACCAAAACAACCCTCAATCCATGACTAAAGTGGCAATCAAATCCATGAACTGTTAAATTGATGATCACAACTCAGACATAGTCAACTAAAGTGACAACTGTGAAAATTTTTTGTAACACAAACTTAATATATTGTCATTTCTAAAACTAAAATTATCACCTTTAAAAAAAAAAAAAAAAAAAAAAAAAAAAAAACACTATCAACAGGCAACCTTTATATACTGGACTCATTGATTTATTTTTCACAACAAAACACATTAATTGTATTAAAAAAAAACTTTAGCAAGTATAAATTAATAATATGGCAAATTAAATAAAAAATATAACAAATCTTATAAAAAATTTTTATTTTAACTTCAATGATTTATTAATGCATGTTGGCCAAACATGTAAAAAATATGGAAAAAATTAAAAATCCATTATTTATACAAGGTTCAGAGTTTTATTATTGAAAATTGTGATTTTTAAATTCACACATCTTTTATTCATCAACCAATTACTTATAGTTATCATAATAGCATAATAGAATTTCTTCTAGGACAACAATGGCATTTAGACTTCAGATCTCATTCATGGTTGCTCTATTTAGATATGTGAATACCAGAATTATCTATCTCACTAAAATGTTACAAAAGACATAGTAACAAAAGTCATCAATCATTTAAAACTTCGCCAAAAGAAATACAGGCTAACAACAGTTACTTCTACATGATTCGTAGAGATTTCCAAGAGTCAAATCAAATCAAATGTTTCCAAGAGGTATCGACATTCACATTAATTTTTTTATTTTATTTTAAAAGTTATTCTTAACCAAATATGCATGTAATTATGTACATGCAATATTTTTCATTCATTTTTGCAAGTAATAAAAATAAATAACTGCAAACATTAATGAGACTATTTTTTGTTTAAGATTATTTCAAAAGCCTTCAATGAATTTACAGCTATAACAGCAAATTTTTAATTTAAATAATCCACATTCTATATAATACTGAATTATACATTGTATAAAATAATGAGTTAGAGTTTTTAGGCATTTCCAATAGATTCTGTATATAAATTGAGTATTTCAAGATGTGTATGACAATTTCTTTTCAAATATAAATACACTTACTCAAAATAAATACAACTATTAGATATAGTTTCAAGGTTAACTTGTTTTCCCAAATATTTAATAAAAACAATTCTAAATTTTTCTTTATTTAATTAATAAACAAGTTTATTCCAATTCAAATTAATTATAATTACTTTTCAATTAATAATTATATTAATTTTCAATAAATTATCACGATTCAATTAATTTTTATCAAGAGAAACATGGAAAGTATGTTTTAACTCAAAAACTTTATATTTAAAAATTAATATTCAAAAATTTTTTTACAACACCAGGAAAACAGATGCAAATAGAAAAAGAATCAATTAAAATGTCTTAAATGCACAATACATTTGTTTTGTTTTGTAAATACTTCACATAAATCTAAATACTACTAAACCAAATTATCATCAAATTATTGTATAATAAATTAAAACGTTTATACAAGTGAACAGTTAAAATAAAATAAAAAATTAATATCGATCATGCCGCCATCTAGTGGCAATATTAAAAACTAATACTAAATTAAGTTTTCCGACAATTTTATCAAAAATTTTAAAATTAAACAAAACTCAAAAACATTATAATATTTTGTAGAAAAAAATAAAAACATCAAAGTAAGAAAATATTCCAGGAGTTATGCGAGCCCTGCTTCTAGTAAGAAATTCTTTTAAAACAAAATCAAATTCTGCAACACTTTAGACTCATTAAACAAGTGCAAAAGAAGATTCTGATTTTATTTAAACTACTTGATTTATTACACATCAGAGTTTGAGGATCTAGACATGATATGTTTTGTACAATAGGATATTGCTGAGGAAATTTTTCTATTTTTCCGTCTAAGTTTTGCAAATATACAATTCTCTCACGATTTTTTTAGTAACAAATCCAACATCTAATTGACTAGCATCTTTATGATTGTCTTTATATATTACATCAATACTAATAAATGAAGAAACATTTAAACTTAGTAAGACACAGTAACATTTCAAGATATCTGTTCAAAACACTTATATTTTTTAAATATCGATGTTTGCAAAGCTTACACCTGGCCCAAGGCTAGAAAAATCATCCCTACAAGTGGGTGAGTTCTTAAATAGTCTGTGAACAGCACTTGCTGTTACATCAACTTCTGGAAATGAGGAAAATCTATGGCTATAATCGCTGTGTAGAATGTGTAGGCTGTAGCTTTTGACATTTACAATATTTGAATGCTGCTCACTTTATAAAAAAATCAGCCATATTAGTGAAAACAGACCAGTTTACATTCGGGGGCCATCCATTGACAACTGCAGTAATCCACTTGTTCTTAATTCTAAGCACTCTCATTCCTTTTTCAAGCAAAACATCTCTAGAAACGTGACCTAAAAAATTTGACAAGTATAATACTGTGTTTTAATAATATCACTATCCCAAAATATTACCTGGCAATCTAATTGTTTTTTCTGAAGGTGATTATTTAAGCCTTCCTCAAAGAGAAGCACATAATCACTAACATTTTAAACTTTTTCTTTCATAAGTAAGAAAAAATAAGGTGCAATTTTAAAAATAGTTAAATAAGCACACTATTTTTCACCTCTGAAATAGCATTCTCTGGAAACATTGTTTGAAAGAGAAAATTTATATTGCTACAAGAATTGTAACTGAATGCACTGTATAAAACTTTAAATGCACATAGAATTTTAGCCTTTAAAATTTCCTTTAAAGAAGCAAATAAATCTGAAATTTCAGAACATGCTTTGGGTTCACATTATTTTAAATCAGTAGTAAAGAATATTCTTTTTTTAAATGAGTAAATTTTAGGTAGATACAGCCAGCTCTAATAAGTAGTTCTTTTTGCCTTTCATACAAGATTTGATTACCACCTCAGCAATATTTGAAATACAGAAGTTTTTCTTGCAAAACAGACAATGATTTTTTCTGATCTACACAATAGACAATCTTTGTATGATTTTTCCATAGTCTACTGGTCATTGAAAAGACACTTTCCACAAGACACATTAAATAATTTATTTCATACTTTACTTCATTGATAAACAGATTAATCCCATTGCAATTTCAGGGATGAAAGATTTACTTTAACTCAAAAATTTTATACTAAGATATTAATATTCAGTAAATTTTATTACAATAAGAAAAAAAGGCAAACAGAAAAGAAATCAATTAAAATTGTCTGCCTGATTGTACAACATGAACAATCTTGCTTAGTAATTACTTCACTTTGCACAGGTAAATTTAAATAAATTGCCGGGGGTGCCAGTGTGTTTTCAACTACTTCAGATGGTGCGTCTCAACAGGGCCAATATGGTGCGGGAAACATAGCCTCTAACGTCACCTGTGAGCTGAGGGCAATTCTGGAGGCACTTAATATCTATAAGGCCCTTCCCACTTCCAAGTAGGCAAAAGGCCTAGTAATCTTTTGCAACTCACAAAGGCTGCTCTCCAGGCAATACTAAAATGATATTCTTCTACCACCCAAGAAATCATCTCGGGTCTTCACAATCTTCAGACTATAAACAAGACCTGTATCCTCCAGTGGATTCCTGAACACATCAACATAGAAAAGAATGAAACTGCAGATAAATTGGTCAAGGAGGGCAGACACCTCAACACTAGCTGCAATGATGTTTCTCTTCAGGATGCGAATGTAATGGCCAGATACAAACTTAGAAAAAATCCATTCAGACCAAACATCTTCTCTCTGAAATAACTGCGAACAGATCCACTATTAAAACCATAACTAGGCTGAGAATCGGTCACCACAGGGGTATAAAGATCGATGGAGAGGGCAAAAAGATCTACAGAAGTTGTGATCATTGTCCTGATACAAAGTTTACACTTATTCACATCTATGAGTGTCCGGCTATGAGCGCTAGCCTGAGAAAAATTTAATTGCTGCCGACTATGATAGATCTGTATGAAGATAACATCAAGCAAGTCGCAGAGGAAATTTTCAAAATTCACGGACACATATAGTTCAAATCTCATGGACACACAAAAAAAAAAAAAAAACTAAATACTACAAAACTGGATTATTATGAAATTATGTCTGACCAAGATTTTTAAACAATTAAGAATATAACAATTTAACATAGATCATGCCATCATCTAGAGTTAACATTAGATTAGATTTACAGACAATTTTATTAAGAATTTTAAAACATTAAAACAATAAATTCAAAAATATCATACCATTTTCTAAAAAATTAAATGCATCAAGGTAAATAAAAATTCCAGAATTAATTCATCATTTTCAAGGAGTCAAGTCAAAGTCTAGGAATTTCCAGGAGTTGTACAAACTCTGATCAGAAGAAACAGATGATAAATAAAAGCAAGAAGCCAATTCCAATAGAAAAAATGTCTCTATATACTAAGATACTTTCCTAACTAAATGTTTGATTGGGTATGTATAGTGTGATTTACTATGAACCGTTAGAACAAATGAAATAATTAATGCAGATGTTTACAGCAAACAACTTTGTCATTTAAATTCAGATTTAATTAAAAATCAAATATGATTAGTGAATGTTAAGAAAGTTTTAATGATAAAGCTAGGCAAGATACCAATAAAAATATTTTTTCAAAATGGTACAGGAAATCAGTAAATTAAACTAAAAGCTTTTGCCACATCTTGCATACTCTCCAAATATTGATCCAAATGATTCACTTGTTTTTTAAGCATAAAAAAGTTATTTCAAACAGGAATTGTACAAAATGAAGCTTCAAGTTTCTTTGTATCAAATCTACAGCAATGAAATCAAAAAGCTACAGGCAACATGGCAACAAATTGTAGACAGTAAAAGAAAATATATCTCTTATTAAAATATTAAATTCCATTTTATTTACACTATATAAAAATTTTCCAAACATGCACACAAATCTGATAAATGTTCTGAATATCATATATGATCATATTTCCCACTCTTGATATTAACATTTTAACTAATTCCAAATGAAGTCAAAACAACTGCTATTGTGCTAATTGGTTCTCATGAAATTAGTTCACATTTATGTGAAATATAAATAAAAAAAAGCCTGTAATTGTTGATATTACAGTATATACATAAATATATTCTAAGGAACAAATCACTTCTAACATTTTGGTTTGAATCTTTAAAAACAGCTTTGTTAACAAAGGACAATTAAATTGGAATCTGCAATTTTAAACTATTACTAATAACTACAACCACATGATGGGGATCAAACATAAAAATTCTTTTTAAAATATTCAGAGTATTAATCAATTGATAGCTCATTTATTAACTATACGAGATATTTTTCTAGTTCTTGACAATCCAGTTTAAGACAAAAAATGTCTTAGATATGTTAACTCAATATTTAATTATCCATAAAGAAGTGAATAAAGTTGAGTCTAGATGTAATTTTACAGAAGATTAAAAAATTAGTTCAAAGTTTATTACTATCTCTATCTAAAAGTAATGAATAACAAAAAGTTAAAATTAAATAAACTCATTGTATTGGTTCCATAGATAGCAAGAACTGAAATAGCACATTATAAAGTCAAAATTTTTGAAATACAAAGGTATAATTTAAGAAACTGTATAATAATTTTAAAAAGAAGTTCCTATGTTTGTGTGTTCAAAGATAAATTTTTTTTTTTATTAAAATAGCATTTCAGTGCCTTTAATGAAACTATTTTTTATTTGCAAAGGAGGAAGGGAACACCTGAAAATTAATGAAAATGTAAGCTATTACATAAGGATTTGAACAAACTGATAATACATACTGGGGTATAGTATAGTAAGATAATTTAAGTGACATTAAGGCAAATTTGAAATATTTAAATTCTAACTTAAATCAAAATTTGTCACACCTTTTTAATTCAGATAGTGAAGCATAAAATTTTGAAGGAACAAGATTTATGTTTTGCTGTAATTATTTCTGTTAAATAATAAAATTTTACATTAGTTAAAAACACAAGTACTTTCTTACAGTTCTGTTTATAACATACTACAAATATTATGGATAGATTTCACCCAGTGAGTAAATGCATAAGAACTTTTTCTAAAAGTAAGCATATTTTCACTATTTTGGTATTGATAATTCACTTTTCAGCAATGTTTTGATTTTATGCATACTTCTTAGCTGATACTCTATATAACAAAATATTGGTCCTAATTTCATGATTCCAATATTTATATGAAATTTATTTCACTGGAGCATTTTTGAACAGTTCTTAAAGCTATTTTTGCTGAAGTGCAGCAACTGCTTTGATGCAATCCTTCAAGAAACTGGTCATTCTTGACCCAAAGTAAATTTAATAAAGATATTGAATGAACACTCAATGGAAATATATTCCCATATTTAATATCTCAGAAAAGAACTAGCAAATTGCCTTTTTTTAAACAACAGTTCTTTTGTGTGTGGGGGGGGGGGAGTGTTTGTTGTATTTCAGAATGTGCTTTATTCTAAGTCTTTGAGTAAGACTTAGAATAAAGCACATTCTGAAATACAACAAACAAGATAGATCAGCTTGGTAAGAAGCTTAATAGTTCTTTACAGGCAAACCAATAACATCTGAAGTCATGGTTTAAAGTGGATTCAGAATTACTAGAAAGATCCATGCTTGAAGCTAAAACCGAACCTACTAACTGTTGAACAGAATATGTGTAAAGTATTGATGTACCAGCTTGGTACACTATGTGAGAGTTAAACTGTCAAAATAAAAAACTCCTAAAAAATATAGGAATAGTATTTCTTTCAAATAGAAATATAACTTTAGAATGCTAGGACAACATGGTTAAAAGAGTGATAAGAATAAATAATTAGAATTATTATAAATAATATTACAATAAAAAAACAAGATATATATAGTCTTTAATTTTATATATGTGAGCATTTGTTACTGTAAAATGAAGTATGATATTTTTGATGAAATAACTTTTCATTTAAAGAATTAATTTACTTAACTAATTTTTTATGTACATCAATATTTTATATTAGATTGTTCTCATGCACTTAGCTTATCAAAAAGCATTTATGAAATTGATATGGAATCAATTCTTTTTATAAAAACTTAAATACATAAAAGATAAACTGAATAACATTATTGCAATATTTATCCACAGCAGTACATTGATATGAAAAAAGTTATCTTTAAACTAATTTATGGTTGTATTCCCCCATTGATTTTTAAATTTATTAACACCACTATGTAATCTAAAGCACTCATTTCAATTTACTTGTCTTACCAGAATAAATTTCAATCTGCACCATATAATTTAATTAAGAAATTATCTTACTGGGGAAATATTTTCTTTCTCTAAATAAAGAAATAGTTGAAAGAAATTTGTGTTTGAATTCAACCATACTTTTTAATATAAAATTATGAGTTTACAAACTGTTTTCAAACCAATGATTAATATATTTTACCCAAAAAAAGCTAACACTATTGCTTTTCATTGAAAGAATAACTTAATTGTTCAAAAATATCACAATACAAAGAAATATGGAGGCACACTTTATGAGAAAAATATATTAATTTCAATTTCAAATTAGTCAGAACATCAAAATGTAAAATACTATATTTCATATAATCACAACTATTTACTTATCGATACATCACACAAAATATTTTAAATTGACAGCTATAAATAGATAGGTTAAAATCGACTGCTATTAACAGTATTGGTTTTTGTTTATTGAAGCAATAACCAAAACTTTCTATTCTGCATCTTTTTCATAGACTTTCTCTAATAAATTTTGGTATCAAAATTTATCAGAATAAAACCAGTAAAATTATGACACAAAAACGTTTCACAGAAACATATTAATTATACAAATTATCTAGATACATTAAAAAAATGCAAAACATAAAACTACTGAATGCAATGTACTCAAATGTAAAAAATATAATAAGCAAATAACTTACCTGTATGTATGATCATCTTTTGGGGAGTTACAACTATTAGTCGTAACTTCTTTTGAAGAATTACGACTCTTTTTGGAACTCCCCGTATGTAGAGTAGTCGTGGAGAGATTGTCTTTGACACTATTATGGTTAAGTTTCCCTCGGCCTTGTGATAAGCCTGTTGTTACAAAGCATGCTACACCATTGCTCTTTAGAGTTCCTTTTTCACGTTCACAGCTTTCATCACTATCATCAAAATCATTAACATTTGTCTTTGCAAGCTGTGTTTCCATGTATTGATAATCATGCTTATCAACCGAATTGGAACTAGTATTATGTTTTCGTGATTCACGACAGTCCAGTTCTGTATAAGATGTGTTTTTACTGTCCACGCTGTTTGTGGGAGACAGTGTTGCTATACTGTTCTGACTATTTGAACTATTATTGATAACATTTCCACTACAAATGCTTTTTCTTCCATGGCCATGATTTGCTGTCACACAATGGCCATTTGAGATTATTTCCTCTGTGGCTTTGGAAGCTAGGGAGAAAATAATTAGATGCTAGTGATATATGAAAATTCATAAATATTGATTAAAAACATTTCAAGGTAATACTAAAGTTAAATAAAATAAGGTATTATATTCACTAATATGTTACAACAGAAATCATTATTTTTTTTCTTTTACAAAACATAGTGTGTCTAAAAATTAAGGGCTAATATTTTAACAAAAATATATTTGCTTTCAGAATTATCTGAAAATGGAATATAATCAAATTCTTTTAAAGGAACACATTTAACTTAAATGAGCAAAAATAAACAATTCTTTATGGGAACTAATAAAATTAAATGAAAGCAAGAAATGCCTAATCTGCTGATTAAAATTCAATATATTTTGTAATAATATATTAATAAATAAACCTTTTTCTTTGTCCTGCGAACACGTGCTGGCTATACTAGGTGCTTCTGCAGGTAATGCTTGATGTATTAACTGCAAGTAAAATTCATTTTCTTTGGCAACTTCTTTCTGTTTTCTCTAAAATACATTTTATAACAATAAAATTAATGCTTTACATAATTGAAAATAATACAAATACAAAAAAATATGTCATTAAAAAAAAGTGACAGTTATTTAGGAAATTTATAAATCTTAAATATGCTATTTTCTTCTGGATTAATTCTAATAAAAACAGTATCAACAATTTTTATATTTACAAAATTTTATTTTAAATATTCAACGAAGTGTTAATGTAATTAATGGTTTTGAAATAATGTCTTAAAATGCTCATATTTTACAAAATTCTAGTAAAGATAAAAGAAATTTAATAATTGTGTAAGCACAAATTCTGAAAAATCAGTACTCAGAACAATTATTTCTGTTACAATAACAGCCTAAATACTCAGAAACAGATTGGATAGCAGGTGGGTACAACTATACATGCAATATCAACCTCCACAATTTATTAAAAATAGAGAATGATATGAGAATCCATGCACAACCATTGTTAGTGACAAAGGTGAGTATGCTGGCCAGTGCAGAACATTAAGGAAGATATGTACAATAACAGCATGTGGTCCAACATTATCTCGATAACATGTTTTTGCAAGGTTCAAATAAAAAATAGAGCCAGGGCCTTAAGAAAAATTTCAGGGCCAGTCATTAAAAATCTTCAATGGGAACAACAGGCGATTGAAATAAGTAGAATAAATAACTTTAGATTAATATTAATTCTATTCTAATCAAATACTCTGAAATAAACTCTGTGGCACGACAGCCAATGTGTGCAAAGGCCTACATTGCGAAGCATATGTCCTGATTAGGTGGTCAGCCTAACGCGAAACCCCCAGTGTTTAGTTCTCAAGCGTGCTTTGTTTCAGTGGGAGCTTATAGACCTTCTAAAGGGATGAAAGGCTTAGTTGACCTGGCCCAGCTTGAGGATTGAAGCCTCAGACCCGTGCCTTGTGAGCATGAAATGCTACCACTAATTCATAGGGCTTATGAATATTAATCAAGTATGTAAAAAATGAATACGGAGGTAAGCATTTCAGTTTATTTGGTGAATAATTTATTTTTTAATAATTTGACATAGTATTTTTATTTTTATTGAAAATTTAAGTTTTAGAAATGCAAAGCAAATGTCTCTTTAGTACTATAAATTTTGTAATTTAAATATTTTAGAAAACCAGATTCATAAAACTTGAAAAGGAATTTACACTCCAATAATGTATTCAATATAAAAATGAAATAATTTAAAGATTAGTTACAGAAATAAATATAAAACCTATATTGCTATTTACAGATCATGTGAAAATGTCCAAATTTTGAATGCTAATAACTAGACAAGTTCATTTTTAAAGAAACGAAAATAATTATAAAATTTCTATACAATAGGAATAAAGAAAAATATTTTGATATTGATTTTATTGAGAGATTTAAATGTTTTCTTATACATTGTTTGAACTTAGGATTGGCTTTTAAAAAAGTTACTATTTAAAAATTACTGCTGATGGCAGATTTAATGTATAATTTTTAAAAACTATACACACACATATATGCCGCTACACATAACATTAAGACTTAGTAAGAAAGCATTTAATCAACAAATACTTACAAGCCTCATTCGGTACCCAACGTAACTTTTGAAACCAAATCCAAGAGTAACGACTGGATAACCTATGCTGCAATTTTTAAAATAAAATAAATTTATTATTTTTAAAATAGATGAAACTTTTTAAACAAAATACACTGAATATTAAATGATTTTACCAGTGAGCTGCAAACGGCCTACAAAGATCTAAATGAAATGGCAAATTTTTAAGTTCTTTGAGCCGCACTGATGCTTCAATATATACAAAAAGTAACCATAGAGAGATGGTAGGAAGACAAATTCCTCTCTCTAAAAGTAAGAATAAATGTTCTATATTTAATACATATGATTTGCATATTAATGTAAATAATCAATCAAAAATTCTTCAGATTTTTACAAATTTAAAGTTTATATGAGAGACTTAAAAATAAATTTTCAATAAAAATTTTCAAAAGTACAAATAAAATACTTCTTAAATATTTCAACAAAAGAAAACTATGAGTAAAATAAAAATTTGAGATATAGCTTAGAAAAATGAAAAGCTGTTTTTTTATTTCTAAATGTTTAAAGAATGTTGAAGTAACTAGTATATACTGATATTTAATAGGATTATGTAATATATAACCTTGAATTATATTTCATGGAGAGTAGCATCAAATGGAAATAATATGCAAAATTTTCTTTTAAAAGAATTGAAATCATTTAAAAATTTGGTATTAGATTTTGAATCAATCAAGTAATTTAAAGTTCAGTTACAAATTTTTCTAAATGCTATTGTAAATTTACACATACTTTGGTATACTTTTCTATTTAATTCACACATGTAATATATTTGTGAATATTATAATCAATAATGTTCTTAAATTCAAAATACTTGCCTGTGTGCCACACATACTGTACCCACACATATGTGCTTGCTGCAAAAAACAGCCAATGAACAGGAATAAAAAGAAAACAAATCATGTCTGAGGTGAATGCAATGAAAACAAAGAAAACTGAAAAAGCCTATAAATAAAAAGAAATCATTATTTCAGAAAACAACAAATACACAAATAAAAGAAAGGATATTCTTTTGCTTGTTGCAAAAAGTTAAAGATTGTTATTTAATAATATACAAATATTTATTACATTAAAAAGGATACATTCTCATATTTAAAACTAATACTCTTTATAACACATATTAAAGCTTAAATCATTAATCAGAAATTAAAAATGTATAGTAAATTAAAGCTTTTGAATCCATTGAAGTTTCATCAATATATACATTAAGTGAATTTACAGGTACAAAATAAATGTTAATAACTGTAAAAAATAAATTAAATTCAAAGAAAATTTAATTCATAAAAGTTTTTTTTGCAGATTTTATAGCAACTGTATTAATAATTACTTTCACAGCATTATTAGCGAGAGTTAAACAGACAGTAAACAAAATACGATTGATTTGTTTATCACATCAACAGTCAGTTTTTTGCATGAAAGACCTAATTAGGAATAACAGTTTGAAGTACAGAACTGTTACAAACATCAAAACCCTAGATAAGAATTGAACCTATCTGTTTATCAAAGGGCTAATCATGATAATTTAGTTTTCAGTTCTGAGTGAAGCACATGCATGAACGATATGAAAGCAACAAGTCACATTGATAGAAATTTGGTTATAGTACCATTTAAAATCTTTGATTCTCATGCAAATATTTTATGAACATATAATAAAGATTAACAAATGTGGTTAAAATATATCTTTTATTTCATTTGTTAAATACAAAATGAAATTTATGATGACTGCTACTCTTATTAAAAGAGAAATTAACATAGAATATTATTTGCTTCATTGATGATTGATTTCATTGACAAATGCAGTATGAATATATAAAATCATTATTTATTTTTAAGAGAATCTGAATAAAAATTTATTAATTATACCATTAAATTTTTTTGTTCCCATGTCTCAAAATATTCATAACATTATTCAGCAGTCACTCTGTAGTATTAAATTTGTAATAATTAAAGATAGTGCATAAGTTCTTTTTTGTTGATTCATTTATACAAATCTTTTGAAAATGTCATAAAAAAACCAAAAACCGGTACTTAATACATTATTTAATATCACAACTTCTTTTATTTTAGAAAATTTAATACAAATTGTAAAAATTTCGATCTTAAAAAAAGTAACTAAAGCAAGAATTTACAGCTTAAAAATTATTTTAAATTCCTACACCAATGCATACAAAAGACAAGAAATAAATTAAAAAACTGTTTAATTGAAAAACAAAGTGGTTGGCTCAGCACATGATATAAAAACAGCTATTAATTTTAAATGAGTGAATTTTTTATAATGAAAATCTATTTTGCACAATATCAAAATACACATGATTGATCTGCATTAACTTTTATGAATTATAAATATTTTACCCAACAGTATTCATAGAGAAAAAAGGCCCCTTAATCTATTAAGATGGTATTAAAGTAAGGTACTGATAATGTTAATGAACTACGTAACTCAAAATGTTTAAAGCACATTGACACATCTTTTAATTATAAAATATAGAAACAATATTTTGAAAACAAAGCATTTAAATAAAACAGATATGCATTGAAGACATTTTGGCTATGCTTAAAAAATTTATGGCACAATCTGCTAAAGACATTTAAATAAATTTTACTATAGATGGCAATAAATTAACAAAGACTATATTTTATTATATGACTTATAAAAAACTTTTTCAAATGTAATCCTTCACATAAATACACCAAACTAACAAAAATGTAAAAAGTTACAAACGTAATAAAACAATATATAGTACACACATAGGAAATTTAAAAAAGGGATTTGCAAAATGTGCACTACATACTGCTATATTTACTTTACAAATAGGTTTTCTTTTATACTAACATTTAATTTTAATGATAAAGACAAAAAATTACATATTTAATAAGAGTACTTAACCAGATTTAAAGATAATGTAAAGCATTGAAATACAAAACTCCATCAAGTTGTTTGTTAAACTATGTTGTAAACCTTTTACATAGAAAGAAATCACATTTTTCATATAATATGATTGACACTAAAATTTCAGCTTTTACACAACATGCAATCAGAATTGCTATAGGTGAAAAATGAATATTTTGATAAATCAATTTTTAAGATTAATTTCAATAAATTAGAACAATTTAATAAGTTAAAGATACTTAAAAAATACATACCAGCCCCTGATATTTAAAAGAATCGTAGACGCTGCGAAGCAAAAGCCAAAAGGGCCACAGGTACTCGAAGCGAAACTCCAGAATGAAGTCAGCCAACAGCACCAAGGCCCAAACAACTAAGAATTTCACATACAGAAAAGTACTGTAAAAGAAATATAATGTTAATAATATGAAAAGTCTTAAAAATTTAAGAGAATACTAGCAAAAACATATAAAAAGAGACGTTTACTGTTTGTACACACACCAAGTTGAGTTTATGTCAATGATTGATATATACTATTCTATAAACGCTGAATTGCATTATTAAAGTACTAGCTTAAAAGGATGCAGTGAAATAACACATTTAGGACACATACACAACATGCTATATAATATATATATGACAAGAGCCATTTATCATTGAAATCTGCATAATCAAAAATGCCAGGTTGATGACACTTATCACATTTGAACTTTAATATTAAATTTTAAAAATAATTCAATTATAAAACTGATTTTTTATTCAGCACTTTTTACATATAATTTATTTACTACCTCAATTAGTGATTTTGATCATTTTTTCTCTATTTATAATAATTACGAATATAGAGCGTCTGCATAGACTGCAATTTTTTTTTCTGCTGAAAAAACTTCATAACCCGTTAAAATAAATTCATAGAAATACGAAATATATATTTAAAATTTATTTTTTAAATGAAAATGATAAATATTCTTACACATAACCATGGTAACATCTTGAGCATTCTTTCCTATTTAAAATTCTTATTTGTTTACGCCTTAACAAGTAATTAGATTTTACACGAGTTTTCATATCAAACGCATTATATATGTAGAACATTTAACTAGCAAATATGAAAGAATAATATATAAACAAACAGTCAAATCGAATTCCGATACTGCCATTTATAAGAAAACGATAGAACGATAGACATATTTATCAGCTTCGTTTCCCCGACGAGATCATTTTTCATTCTTGTATATTGCTACTCGCGCAGTTTGACTTCAATAGAACAAATACTGTATGAAAAGAAAATACATTATTTTTCACTGGGCACAAAGATATAATTTTCGGAATGTCATCATCGACACGTAAGCTTAACATGAAAGCGATATTATCAGAAGACGTTCAAAAGAATTGATAAGAAATGATATTTCAAATTGAGGTTAGAAAATTTGAGAAACAGAACGGGAGTTTTGGATCATAAAACGTATGCGAGATGTGAGAAACACAGTTTTCTTATTCAGATTTAATTTGCAGAAATGCCACTTATGAATAGAAATTTATATGTATATATATTCCCTCTCTTCATGATTAATTAATACCTTTTATTAAATGTTTTTTATAATAAGATTAGCTTGTAAGCAATTGACACATTTACAGGCATTATTTTAACAGCTTTAATGTTAAAAAACTCATTAAATATTCATGAAAATTTATGTAAAATAAATATTCTATTTTGTAGAAAAATGAAGTAAAAATTTAGCTGTATACACAAAAACATACACAGCTTATAAATAATCAGAATGAAATTTAAATTCAGTATTTTACTCAAATATGTTAAAAATGAAACCGGTTTAAAAGTTCAGAAAAACTGTCACTAATGAAATAAAAAACAAGAAATGGATGTCTCAAAAATTGAAATAGCTTTCACAACAATGAATAAATTTTTAAAAAAAATACTGAAAGTTTATTACACTATTTGCAGTACTAATCTTTTATAAATTATTGGATTAAAAGCAATTTTTAAATTGCTTTTAAATCCATAACAAACAATTATAAAATAGTACTTTAAATAGTAATATATAAAATAAAAGTGAATTAAAAGCAATCATTAAAGTCGCAAAACTAATTTTTAAACTAACACATTTACTGAAAAACTAGAGTTTTATTAAATACTCTAAACACTAACTCATTTAGTGGATATTCATTTACAATAGAATTTTTATGAAAGAAATACTTTGGCACAAAATTTTCTTTAAAATGTTTCTCTATTAAACTCATCACAAATTTTGTGGTGAAAAATCATGATTAAATATATATATATAACATTCAAACCCTGTTTTAATGATTTTGATTTTTAAATGTCTTTCATGGCGTTTTTAAGACAATGACATTTATTTAAATCGCGGAAGTTTGGCATTAGCATCTCAGTTTTTCATTAATTTTTCAAAAATTCGAAGATTATAACTTTAGTTTCAAATGGCTGTTTCATTAAAAAAAATTTTTTTTTTTTTTTTTTTTTTTTTTTTTGGAAAATTACAGATTGCATTGAAGAAAAAGTGGGATATGTGAAAAAAGATTAAAGAAGACATTTAAAAGTCATTTCTCAAAAAGTGATACATGAATTGAAATTTGCACGAGAATTTTACTTTGAGTTTATAAAAATTATTTACTGTGGGAATTTAATTAAACAAAATTGACTAAATATATAGACTATTCTAGTGGATGGTAAAAAAAAATTTTGATTGAACCAAGTTATAAAAAATTATTTTTATTACTAAAATGAATAGTGCATTCTCAGGTTTTATAGCGTCAGGTTGTCGATTTATAGCGCTTAATATTTGAATTTTTGCTTTTCAAAATACCTACCTAACAAACAAACAAACAAACAAAATAAAAAAAAAAGTAAAAAAAACGCGAATACATAAGTAATGTATTGAACTACTTAAACGCATCAAAGATCCATGTATAAGAATTGGTACTACTTTCTAGAAACATTTCCTTTGATTTATCCGAAGTGTAAAACTTCTTATTAATAATTTATTTACATTACTTAAAATCCAGTGACATAAAATTAAAATTTTACAAAACAGAGAAATGAGAAGAAAAAAGGAAGTCAGTATCACCGTAGCGATTGTTTGTTAAACACACAATAAATTTTGTAATTTTCATCAATAAACTTCATAATCATAAGGTTTACTTTTAACACGTGTATGAATGCTTAGAGGCGGGGATTAAATAAATTCCGTACAATTTTCGTTTTCACGTAACTTATTATTTCAAATAGATTAGACTTTTTTTGTGGAATCGTCAGATGTTAAAACCTTATAAAAACAGATTATAACATCATAGATATTAAGACATATTTTTTATAATTGTATTTCCTAATCACTCTTTATTATGACGGTTACGATAATAAACTTTTCACAACATAAGCCTAGCGTTTTCTTACAAGAATTTAATTAGAAATAAAAACTTGGAACTCTACCAGAAATGCCAGTCAAAAGAATACATATAAAATTTAAAGCTAAAAAAGACCTGTAATTTAGTGAAGCAATATTGCAATACAATTAGTGTTTTATGAAATGGTGAATTAAACGTAAATATTTTTGTTAAAATTTAAGATATCACAAATCTGAAATTAGCAATAAATATATATAATTCACGAAGAATATACTTAAAATCTGTACATTGTTAGTAAATACTTTTCCCAGTCTAATCAATGTAGTTCTATAAATATAAAAGAGATTTTGTCAACTCAATTTCGCTCAATTAATAGTTTCACTAGAGATTTAATGACAGATTACGTGAGAAATTATTTTTTTGTGAATAAAATAAAGATGTACAGGAGAGGGAGGATATTTTTTCAACAGTAAATGTTTTTTTAGTGGTAAGGGCTCACAAATTGCATATTACGGAAAAGTTACTTTATATAATTAAATAGGGGTAACTGCTTAAATAATAAAAAAAGACAAATTGAAATAACACCCTATATGAAACTCCTACATTTATTATCAACTGACAAGCTATTTGATTAAAGATACCAGAACAAGAAATGCATTATTTACTGCAAAAACAATCAGAATCCTTGTACTCGATCAGCAGATCTTTTTAAGCAGGCACTCGTTTCTATTTGGGGACAAATAAAACATAATTCTCACTCGAAAATTTCGGTCAGCAGTGAATTCCTTAATCAAAATTCATAGACGAATAACTCGATCTTTACTAAGTCGTCAGGTAAATAAATGCTCTTTGCTTTCGTCAGTTGCAGTAAGAATAGATTAATAATAAAGATTACATGCCAAAGTAAACTACTCATTTTTTCTGCAACATGATTTCTAATAGATAGACAAGTGCATTGCTCCTAAAAGTCAATTTCATCAGACGATCCTAAATAATGATCCTTTGTTAAAAAATTACATCTTACAATATTTGGACCTGGAAGTTACTAATTCTACTATGTACAGATAAGCTGTAAAGACAAGAATTATATTAGGCAGGAGGAATTCCATAAGAATAGATAGAAAAATTCCGGGATTTCAACATCTGGATTTGATTCTCCAATAATAATGTCAATTAACATTTCTTAAACTATTAAAAAATAAGATAAAAAAGGGGCGAAAAAAAGGTATAAATGAAATCGCAAAAGATATTTTATAAAATTTTAATTTGTAAATAAGAATTAAAATTATTATTTCGTCCCAGTGACCATGTTAGGGACCAGCCTTTAGTTTGTGAAATCGAGTCTTCGTAAGTTAAGAGGGTTGCAAAAATGAGCTTGGACTATATAAAGACAAATTTTAAGGGAATCATAAATGTAAAAATTATTATCTGCCGATTACAGCTCAAGACAATTAGATATTAAAGAACGTTATAAACCGAATTTAAACATAGAACTCTTCATAAATGAAAAATCGGGTTAAGAATCAAGGTTTGGTTTGTTTATTGCTCATAGGATATTTTTGTACACGAAAGCCGGGATCAATAATTTAAAGGGATGTCGAACCAACGAATTAATGAAGCGAAGTACAGAGTGCTAAAATTAGAGTACCAGTTCGGCCTTGAAATCCAGTATACGATTTACAGAGCGGAAATGAAATCTTACCATTTGGTTCAACTTATATTTGAGTGAAATAGTATTTTTTGCACAGTTAAAATCATATACAGGAAATAATTAGAGTTAGAGCCAGAACTTCCCATTGCTTTAAAAAAAGCGAAATTGCTTTAAAATTGCAATGCATTAAAAATTTCTAATTGCATCAATTTAAATTTCCTTTGCATTTATCAATCTCATATTTCATTCAAAATAAATAAAAGATATGATTTACGGCATTTTCTCGCTCATTTCATAAAAAAATCACTTTTGTAACGCATATATTACAATATAATTAGGAATTAATAATTAGTTCGTCATAAAGGAACACGATCAGAAAGTCTTCAAAAATTAGTTTAAATAACTTTTTTTTTTTTGCAAATATATCCATTAAATAAAGATTTTAACACACTTTCGGAAAGAAATCTAAATTTTATATACAACATGCCAGCCTCGGCAGTTATAACTGATTCTAAATTTTAGAAAAAGTTCTACTACTATAAGTGATAGTCGATCTTAATCACGAAAATTCTTTGTACAGTATCAAATAAAAGTACGGATCTGTTTCTTGAAAATAATGAAAACTACCAAACATGATTATAATGACTACAAAGGGACCACGATTATAGCTGGTTTTATAACTCGATATTGTGTACAAAAAGGCTCCTGAAAATTCAAGAAAATGTGTGCACATACTTTTATTAATACATTAAAGATACTTAATCTATATTTTATTTTAGTCAAGTACAAAAAAGAAACAATTATATACAACGAATATACAATTGAAATGTTTTACAGTATTTCAAAGAAGCAAATGGCACTCGATTGTAAGTTTTTACGTGTTCCCCAAAGCCACTGAGAATTCTAATAGTGGTTCACCTTGAAATTCTCTATATTTATTATTATCTATAGTTACTTTCATATTTTGTGCCCTATGCTTTAGCCTGAACTTTAATCGCAATACCCTCTCCACAACATATGAATATGGGATAACACTGGAATCAACAAATGCATTTTTAAATTTTCCAAGTCACTTACTACTTCTTTCAGAAATATGACACTTTTGAGATATGTTCAAAATCCAGTCTTTCGGAAGGAATTTCCAAGAAAGGATAAGCGAGTTGAAATTAAAGTAAATAAAAAAATTTTACGAAACACAAAAATATTGTTCATAATAACCAGGACTTACTAGTTTAAAATGAGATACCTCTCATGTTTTTAATATTGTATGAACTAAGTACTTTCTTATTCCAAGTTAAATCATGGCTCGTTATAAGCGAGTTGTATAGTTCCTCTCCGCATTTACAAATAAGTTCACTCCCTTTTTCGCCCACATATGGGCTAAGTATCTTCTTTCAATGCAGATGATTCATTTGCATTGAGTTATAACTTGCACAGATCTGGAACAGATATATCCATTACCAGTGATAATTGAATCACAAATTTACTCTACACGCGCAATATTAAATTAGACAAGAGAGAAAGTTTTATTGGTCTGCCACCCCAATAAAATAGGTCGATTTTTTTATAGCAATTCCATTGTAAGTCTGTTTTATTATCGGTACTCAAAATAATGCAGAAATTTTTTTAAAAAATGTTTAAAGGAAGATAAAATTTTACAATAACATAATAGGCTATTTTAGAAAATATTGCTATTTTGGCACCCGTTAAAAAATTCCACAGTATGAAAAAATTAAAAAAGAGTTAATTTTTCCAATCGAAAGCAATTCTGTAGTTACTTTTAATTAAAAAATAGCATTTCAACATTAACATGAATATCACAAAAAATATTGAATCACGAAAAATTAATTTCCAATATTATTGAGGAAATTAAATTGAAAAATCAATTTACCAGACCAGTATCATGAATATGAGAAAACTCTATTTCCAAAACAACTTAACGATCAAATGATTAAAAAATCACAAGCTTTATACGAAAGAACAGCTTGTATGCGCCAAACTTGAACAGCTGGCGGTCGTAATATTTATACATGGAATCATCTGCTCTAAAGGCACACATAAATTATTAATCAGACTGGGAGAAAAGAGGATTCAAACAGTTATCGCAAATGTGCTTAAATGATTACGCTTTCTTAAAAATGGGATACATCTGATCACATTCGATTTTATTTAGACAAGAAATCAAAAATGCAAAACATACATTTCCATTTAAAGTTGTAAAAAAAATATTTTTATTAAGCGTTTAATAAAACGGTAATTATATATATATATATATATATATATATATATATATAAAATGTTGGTATATCATTCCTAAAAATAAAATAAAATGAGAAAATTGGTAACAAAAACATTAAAGCCTGTCTTATTTTGAAATAAGAAATTTTTTTATTAGTTTCTGTGAAAGAATAATACAAGACGTTTATCAAGATAAAAGTTACGAGCTGTTTTTCAAATAAATTTTCTGTTGCCATTAAAATTGCTATATCGAGAAGAACACAACTGCAGTTTATACGGTAGAAAGATGATGATGCAACAAGCAAATTACCTTTTAACACATTTTTGTAAAATAAACAGAGGTAGGGACACATACAATGTATTTAAAAATGAAATAATTGTACAGCAAGCTTCTCCTAACTCGGAATATATTTGAACCTTGCTATCTATTGAAAAATTGTTGTTATACCTAGTGTAAAAAAAAGACATGCTTACCAACACATTTCTAGTTTTGATACATGTCGAATATGATAACCTACTGATATGCAATTTACCCCATCTCAATATTGCTGATCATGTCAATCGAGATAAGATAACAGCAGAATATGAAATCGAAGAGTTCAAGACTGTCTAAAGGAGAGTGCCGCGATGGATCTGAGGCTCGCTGAAGACTGATATATTACCTCTTTAAAACAATTTACTTAAAAAAAATTGTTATTCATTTATTACTCTAATATTATCTGAATGCGCGATTTCCTGATGGTATTAAAATGAGAAATTAAAAAGTACTGAAACAATGAGAAAAGGAAATATTCAAAAACAAATTTTATATATATTAAGTAAGAACAAATTTCATTAAAAAAATGCTCGCATTAAGTTTTAATATAAACTATCCCAGAATTAATTTTTAATTTTCTTTATTTTAAATTAAATTAATTTAAGATGTATCACTAAAATTTAGAAATTATTAACAGCAGTATCAATGAAATTTATTTGAAAAAAAATAAGATTGAAAAATGAATGTAGTTTTTAAGCTGTTAAGAAATGAATGTACCTTTAGTTGTTTATACAATATTGCTTAAGAGATTAATATTTTTTGTATTTAATAATAAGAAAATTTGCTGCATTAAAAAATGTAAAGCTAATAGTTACCTCAGATCACATTACAATATTAAATGGGATGTTTCAAGAAAATTTTATTGCTTAATGAATGTATAGTTTTTCAAATAAATGAAATAATAATAACGTGCTTGTATGGACTCCATAAAAATAAGCATTAATTGAAAGAAATATTGAAAACACAACCATGCTTATTTCTTTAAAAAAAATTAAAACTTTTGATAACCAATAATAGAATTTATGATTTTTAAGAATGATTTTCCTTTCAGTAGAAATTTACTTAATAGTTATATTTTTAGTTTTAACCTGCTTACAGCACTTAATCTTATGGGAAAGAAAATCTATAATCAACTAATAAAATAATTTTGTACCTTTCGCCACGAAACTTAATAACCTTATTGGAGGAAAATTCTAAAACACTTTAGCATAAAATTCAAACTTTACAAAATTGTAAAAAATGTAAGCAATATTAGGGAATTATAAGCTTTTTTATATTATATATAAAGGGAAAATTCCTATAAAAAAAGTGGGCCTACAGAACAAACCGTATTTGATTATTTTAATAAAATTATCCAAAAAACAGAATGCAAAGTATGTAATGTGTCTTTTGCCAAACGTTCGCAATAAAGTACATGATGCAAGCGAAACCAAACAATTTTTGCAGCCTCGTTTCCAAAGTAAACATCGGAAATTCATAAGGTGACACGGGATAGGTCTGCCGCTTTCCAACTTCGCGTCCATGAAATTTATACTCCAGACACAAATCGTAGCGACATAATAAATTGAGAAATTTTAAATTACATTAATCAACAATGCACATATTGATGTGAAGATAATAAAGAAAAAATATAGCTTAAGAAAATTTAGTATTTATTCAAAATTAGTAAGAAATAAGTATTTATTCAAAATTTTTAGTATAACTTTTTTAAAAAGTATTCAATCGTTCACTTAAAAATATTTATTTAACACTTATTCAGAAATTTTTTTTATTCCTAATTCACCATTAGAAATGCGATCCCGGGAGTTCCCTTAGTACCTTTCCCCTCCTAAATACAGAAACTTTATATAGCTAACTTAAATTTCAAAAAGCAAAAAAAAAAATTTAATTTTATTTAGTGAAGCAGATGACCGGATTTCCAAGGAAGAGAGAGGCATGCAAATGAAGAAAAAATGTGCATGTAATTTTCGACCAAGACAATTTAAAATATCTTAATCTGCTATGCTATGAAGACCATTTTTATATATAACATTACATAAAAAAATCTGTAAAATAATTAATACATTTTAAATTCAAAATTTTCAATCACGCCGCAGTAATTTAGAATTTAAAAGAATATTAAATGCTTGATTTGTCAAAAAACAAACGAAAACTTCGGTACTATCAGTACCGAATTTTTTTGAATTCATTTCGAAACTACAGAAATTTAAAAGCTGTAATCGAATCAAGAACTATCCACCACTTTATCTATTTAAATTACACACATGTAACAAATAATATGAACAAAATATAAATTTCTCCTTTCAGCACAAATCTATTTTTCTTAAAAGTGGGAATTATAATAAATACTCAAAAATAAATTAATTCTAAAGCAACATTTACATTTTTGGTTACACTTTGCCATATTTACTGGCTGTAAATATGAGGATGTTTATTTTTTTAAAAAATATGTTCGATCAATCATCTTTAAGCAATCATAATAAATATTTGCATTTAATGTAATGATATAAAAAATAAAGTCACATGTTATTTATTCATTGATATTGTTTTCAAAAGATCAAAATCCTTTATTTACTATTTTGGGGGAGAATTATGCAAATGAAGACTGAGCTATAATACAATTTTAAAGCTGACTTCTGAATTTAAGTGTAAACGATAATAAAATCTAGAAATCTATTACAATCGAAATTAATTTAGCTACAACTAAGAATATTTATAATGTAAATAATTTTCAATAAAGTTGGTTTTTGAGATATGATGAAATTCCTGAATAAAACTTTTCTAAAGGACACAACTTTTCTCATTATAATATTACATACCAAAACCCATAAATATTATATATTCCACTGAAAACTGTCAAAAAAGCATGTTCAAGTAATAATTTGGAAGTCATACTCATTCTTACAGAAAATTTACGGCAAATATAAACATTTCAGAGATTTATTAAAAGCTTAATTTTCTTCCTCTTTAGTATTTTCTTTTATAACAAACGAAGTGCTCATTTTATACGAAAACAAAATTGTTCACTTAGCAACACAACTATTGCTAAAATCCTCTACAAAAATACTTAATTTTTCTTCAGAAAAAATTGATATATTAAGCACGAACAGGAAATTATTAAACACTAAAGTAAATTTTGAAACTAACCTCACAAACGGATTTTCAAAAACTATTCCACAAAACAATGTCACTTACCACCACAGGAACGCTCGTAGCACTGAATTTGAGCGAATGAACTTCGAAATGAGTGTAAATGCTGACCTTTTATTTCGACTCCCACTAGTACTAACTCTGCGATACACTGACATTATCTACTCCATTGTTGTAACTCTAGGTAAGACAACTATGAAGACGAAGCATGCACACAATTTCAGTCTAAAATTTATTTCAGCATATTCGCGTCTTCTCGTTATTGCATGCGACCGTCCGAAGTAGGAGGATTGTCTCTCACGAGCGATGTTGAAAAACTTGGCAAGTCTATATTCAAAAGTTTCTAAATTTACACAGAGGCGCTTTTTCTCGCACGATACTGCATCCATCGAAGAGTTTCGAAACTATTTTACGTATCCCGCACTTTTTTCTTTTTAACCAAGTCGCAAACTTTATACATGGACCCCTACGAAGAGTTAAGATGTTGAAGCTGAAGCATCGTAAATAAATTTGTCATTTTGAAGAGGAAAAGATTTCTCTAAGGTTTCGTTGAGAGGGTGGTAATTTTAGTCGGGTGAAAGCAGCAGATAACAAAGTTTTAAAAAATTTATAACTAAATGGATTTTCAACATTATTAAAAGATATTTCTGTTATCAACTTCTAATATTTTTTTAGTCAGGGGTTTTGGATAAAATTTAAAATAAATTACAATAGGAAAACTTCACCTAGAAATTAACAAAACAATAAGCATTTGATTAATTGAAGCCAGTTTTATGATTAGTTACATATTTGCAAAAAAAAAAATACAATAATATATCATAAAACGCTCACATACAAGTAAATTTTAAAAAATCTAAAACCAAAAAGTTTTTTTTTTTTTTTTTCCAACAGATTACAGTTAAAAGTTTAGTGAAAGATTAATACAGTTGAAAAGAAATTCATATTTGCCAATTTACAATAAACTAATTAAAATTAATAGGTAAAAAATACGATAAAATTTTTAATCAAAAATTCTTGTGATGAAAATATACTATGTAAGTATAGTAAAAGCAAAGGAACAAATACAATGTCAACTAAAGACTTGTATAACATTGAATGAAAATGTGCATAAAAACAATCACACTACAATAAATAAGAGAGAAAAAATTGGCGTGATATGAAATGTGTCCCAAACGATTGTGATTCGGAGACAATACTATACTTCAACTATTGCCGATAAGAAAACTAAAAATAAGTACGCTAAATTTTTGAAATGAGTATAGTTTATAAGTACTTAAAAATAGTTTTATGTATAAAAAGTAGCTTTTAAATACTTTCATCAAAATCCATTATACTGTAAAATTTATAAACAGATGTTTGACTGCAATTCACCCACATATATCTCGCATTTGCCAACTAAAAAATTCAGCAAAAACTGAATCGAATGGATAGAAGGTTGTGGAACTTCTCGGATTAATTCATTACCACACATAAAAAATAGCAGTAACATTAAACTCTTCACATTTTGTTATTTCTTTGAAGTATAGAACGTTTAGGTATAAAATAAAATTTATTTCATTCTTCAGCAGAAATAAAACAAAAACATAATTACTATAACTCACAAATGACTTTTACACAACTTTCCACCAAATATTTACTCTTTACAGCAAGAAAAAAAAAGGTATAGAAAAGCAACTTTTTTTTTTTTAACTAAAGGGAGTAAAATAACATACAAAAAAACGACTGCCTCTGGAAAATCTTGTTTGGTTTCTACGCTAGCTGAACACCAAATGAGGGATGATTTAACAAAATACAAGTACATGCAAGAGACAACTTGTATTCGAATCATTTCAGTAGATTTCGAAACAACTTTTTTTTTTTTTTTACCACAATTAAACTTTTATAAGCCCAATATAAGTCAACTACAGAATAATTCCCATGTTTCATGAAAAATTTTAAATTCTGTAAAATTAACTTCAAAAATGATTTCCATGATTATAATTTTAAGAATTTTTTTTTAAAAAAGTCATTAGATATCTTAACTAAATATTGTAACAGTATTGTATGTTTGATTGCAGTATTACGATCACTTTTGCACACCAGAACTAATTCGATACATCCTATAATTTTTAATTCACAGCAAACTTCGAGGGAAATTAATTCCTATCTCTGGCGTGGAATATAATTAAAATAATGAGCTGCTGTTAGTTAAAGACAAGCCATTAATTTAACTAATGATGTAATCATCTTTTATTTCACTATTTTTCACAATCATTTAAGATTTATTCTATTTCTTTCCCTATTACAATGTTGCTACGTGCCCACATAAACTATAGAATAAATAAATTAATGTATTTCATGCCAATGAAGATGAACGACAAAAATTTTACACTTAAAAATTCTTTATGTTTAGTAGCCATGAATAACGCAATGTTAAATACTAAACTTCCAACACATACATAAAATGGTGTTTAGTTAATGACAGATAAAGAAAATACTAAATACGCTTTATTTTATTTACATAAGAAAAATTAAGAGAAAAACATTAAAATATTTTTGAGCCGAAAAGCAACACAGAGAAAAAACATTGACGGTTATATTTGAAAACAGACTGTTTGATCCTAGCACTACTTTTGGTGAATTGCAAGTGGAAATGAAAACATAATCAATCGTGTTATGATTTTAAAGTGACATTAAATTGAGACTGTGTTCAAGGTCTAAAGTTAACATTTAGAAATAAAGATACATCTCTCGTGCCAGTATATTCCAATGATTTATGAAATTTCTTTTAGGAAGAGAAACAGGATGGCACATGTATGTATTCCCGATTATCTTCCATAATAAAATTGATATCGGTGATCACTTACTTTATACAATGAAACGTATGAAGCTTAAAATGGTATTTACTGCCATACATAAAATTATTCATGAATTTCACATGAAAAAAATTAATATGCCAATGGGTTACCCATTGTATCATCAAAATATCATTACAGAATCAATAATATTTAAATTACTTCAAGATGGTGATCACAACATTATTTCTAAATTTGAAATTGTTGATGAAACGTACATATTATTATTCGACGTTCTAGCACATCAAATTATGGTCTTTGAAGATAATCTCATGTTCACCATAATGAAAAAATGCTAAGTAAAAAGTAATGGATACCATTTTCTTCCCAAGTACAAGATTGGTCAAATCATTAAGCTGAAAAAGCCAGAAGAGAACTGCAACTAACTGGAACATAACAAAATGCTTTCTAGAAATTCAAGAAAATAGTATAGAATTAGTGAATTCCCCGCTATTATAAAACAATTTCCCATTCAGCTTGAGTGATGGTTCAATTTCAACAACAAAAGCACCAAATGTGATACAATATCCGATCTAATGATACGATACAGTTAATTTTCGCGGGTATATTTTAAGCGAAATTTATGCGGAGGTCGTTTTCTTGCAAATGAGTTAGATTCAGTTGCATAAATTCAGTTTTTCATAAATTTCAAACAATAAATGGCTTAAGGCACATCATAATCTTAGAAAACATTTTCCTGCAAAAATGCACTGATATTGGAAAGTACTATTTAAAACAAAATTTTATATCTTAAATTATTTTTCAAAACTTACCTTTAATTAAAATGTTTTACAATTCGGTGCCGAAAACTCGAAAATTAGGTTTTATTTCTGAATTTTTCTTTAAAAAAATTCAGAATATTATAAGTAATATTTTTACAATAAGAATAATGTCACAATAAAAAGAAATAATATTTTTACAATAAAATTCCTGACGTAGTTACTTCAAAGAGAGTTTCACACGACTACTTAGTTTTAATTGTAAAATTTATTTCTTTATCAAATAATTTTTCCGACTTAAAAGCGTTCTTCATAAGATATTTAAATTCCAAATTTTCATATAACATATATAAAATCAAAAAATTTATAGGGAAAATAAAAAGTTTATACTTGTGAGAAAAAAAATAAATGCAAAGTAAATACATAATTTCTCATATACATTAATTATAGCATTAAGGCGTGATATTGTAAGAGAAATTCCTCTAAAAGAAACAATTTAAAATGAATTTTGAATTAGTGAAAAAAATCACTCAGAGAGACGAAATTACCAATTGTTAAATTGATAACTAGAGTACTAACCATTCAGCTGCCAACTATTAATATTAAGATATTAGATACAAGGTTTATAGAATTAAAAATGTTTTCAAAGCATCTGAAATAAAGGCTTAATTAACATGTAACAATTTCTTTGTTACCTAAAATGTAACATGGCACAAGACCAAAATTTATTTCGAGCATAAAGAACTTGGGAGCCGACAAAAAATGAAAATTTACAATTTTCGGCATCCAATATTAAAAATTAATAACAAAAAATGATTGTGTATTACAAATTTAAAAAAAAATGCGCTAGTTACATTGTGTACGTTTTTATTAGAAATATAAGTCAAGATTGATTATATTTGAATCTCATACATTTTAGATAATATAATTTTAGCATAATCATATTACTTGATTATTGAATAATGATACACAATTCAATATTCAAATTACAAATTTAAATAAATATTTTTATAATGATTTATAATATGATGTATGAACACAAATAATGTTTAAGAGAGAATATGTTAGTAGAAACTTTAATTATAAAGAACAATTACTTAATAAAAGATCGTGATTTTTATGAAATTTAATAAACACTTTTAAAATTATCAATCGAGAATGCTTTCAGTATGCCAGAAAATTCCAGATCGAACCAGGCAAAAGGCAAAAAATAAATTATTCGTAATGTTCTCAAGCTTACTTCGAATATGGACTTACTACTAAAGGAATCATAAATAGAACTTTTAAAAGACTATGGACTATTTAAATTTTAACAACGGATCATCAAAATGAAATAAAATAAATAAAATTTAGCTTTAAAATGGGATGTATTTAGATCTCATTTGATCCTCATCGGTCAGGGCAAAATTTAATTTCAAAACGCATGGTGCAGCTTTTAATTAGTTAGTATCTGCATTTGATGTTTTTAGTTCAGCTTATAACTTAAATTTTGTGAGTTTCGAGTGAGAACATTTTTTACCTCTTTTCCAACGTATTTATTCTCAAATTTTATTTACATGGCCAGCATATTGCTTAATACATTTATTATCATTGCTTGCTTCTTATTGTTCAACAAATCTTTTTACAGATGTGAACGGCACATTTTCATTCGATTAATTATATATCGTGAATTAAATTACTATTTATTGAATATAATAATAGTTTCACTTTTAATTTCACAAAAAATGCGTATAGCTTGTATTATGCAAAAAAAGTTCAACATTTTGTCTATCTGAGGAAACGCTAAAAAATTTTTTTCATTAGAAAAAAGTCATTTAACTAAGTTAATTTATAAAAGTAATTTTATTGGCAAAAAATCATCGTCATAAGATTATGCAAAATCACTTTACATCTATCTACCTCAGAGGTCAACTTAACACAAAGAGAACAATAAATACCCACTCTCCTAAGACTTGAAAAATATTCTTCGGTTTGATTTTGCAAATTTTATACTATTTGTAGGAACAACTTGGCTGAGCGTAATGTATGACAAATTTCCCTAAAACTAACAATTTTCAGGCAAAAAAGTTAGTTATTGTCCTGAATTTTACTGGAAACAATTTCATATTCTTCGACTGCTTCCATTACCAGAAGTTTATGCTCTGTTTTTACTTAAATTTACTTCATTATTTCAAGATACATATTTTACATACTATTTCTTAAATGTACAATAAAGTGTTTCAATGATCTCTCAAACACACACACACTATATATATATATATATATATATATATATATATATATATATATATATATATATATATATATATATATATATATATTATATATCCGGCCAACTTATCTAGTGATCAGCGTGCCTGACTAAGGATAAGGAGGTCCTGGGTTCGAATTCCGGTTCAGGCATGGATATACTTTCTCCCTCTCTATCCTGTCTTGGTTCTTTCCTTGATTGTAAATGAGGTATGAATGGTGCCTACCCTATAAACGGGTCCCGATGGCATGTGTGAGGGTGCGATGGTGGCCCACTCCCTGTGGTGCACACGGGGCAACGCCTCGGCGGCAAAGGGTTTGTGTTTCTGGCCGATTCCTTGGGTATAAGGGGACAATACATCCCGGTATACCCCGACCATTGGAATATATATATATATATATGCGCCAGACATATAATAAAAAATAGAGAGTAAAAATAGAAAGTAGCTGTATTAGTTTATGATCACGTATTACATTTTCGAACCAATGCATTTGGATTTATCTTTCACATACATTAGATTAATCTTAACATATTCCATCTAATATCACTTTCAATAGCATTAAAACACATGCTCCTAAAATAATATTCGAAATATAGCATTCGCAGGAACAACCCAATAATGCAAATTCTAGTGAAATCATTACACTGATGTTTTAAATGGAATCATTTAGCAAAGAATGTAAGCAAGTGAATATTCTATAAACTATTTAATATACACACAAGTTTTTCATGATAATGTACTAACTATCTTAAGCTCCTATAGAATTAAAAATAAATATTATAGTAATACTTAAATGGCAATTATATAATAATACCCCTATCAGCATTTCACATATTAATATACCTTCACACAATATTACATATTATTAATATATTTCATATATTAATATACCTTCACAAAATATTACATAGCCGATATAGTTTTCAGACTTTTAATAAATATATACTTTTCTTTTCTCCTTAACGAGCAATATAAAACTCACTCTAGAAAAAGAAAAAGATCAATCGAATACATGGTCCTTAATATTCTTATCAAATTGATTGTCACTTAAGAAATTAAATATCAACAAGTACTTCCAATGAGAGAGGGGAAAAAAACACAATGTGATGAAAAACTATATCAAAATAGTGGGTATCTTTGTAATAGACAGTCATTTAGAAATGGAAGATAATTTGCTCCTATGGCTATTAGCAAATATAAATCTGTAGACGAATGGTTAAAATCGATGCAATTGAATTTATATTTCAGATCAAAGTAATAATTATTTGTCTAATTAAGTAATACTAACGAAAAATATTTATTAATTTGATATAAATACTTCATTGGCCAAATCAATAAACTCAATAAAACAAGAAGTTGAGAAAAATATAATATCTTAAAAGCACTTTTTACATTATTTACATATGTTTTTTGTGGTGTTCTCAAACTTCGCTCGCCCTTTCCAGCCATATTTCAAATATATCTAACATGCTGAATTTATCTTTTTTAAACTTTTAAATACAGAAAGAAATTTTTTGTTAACAAAAAAAGTACAAGATTACAATAATTATTACCATTATATTAATTTGGTACAATTTTCTTAATTCATTCCGTTATTCTAGAATTTAATTCTTAACATAAAAATCAATATATATATATATATATATATATATATATATATATATATATATATATATATATATATATTGCCAGAGATCTACCCAAGATCTATATGGGTCTCCTGCTTCAGGTTACTTACTGGGCATGATTTTCTCCAGAAACAATCTATCACATTGGGCTTGTGGATTCACCCCGACTGCATTTTATGGTAGGGAACATGTTGACATGAATGGCGAGCATCTTCGGAAATGTTCTGCCCTCCAGGAAGCCCGCACTTCTTCACATTTCAAGACGCTCTCCACTCTTGGAGATACTTCATTTCTCTATTGGACTACAAGACTTATTATGCTCGAAAGAGCCGACATAAGGACGTAGAAAAAAGAAAATATATATATGTATAATGCAAGATTAGAAGTATCATAAGACCCAAGATATAGTCTGTAAGACTATGACTTGGGCCAGTGCAGAAAAGCCATACTTTGTACTAATGCTGTCAACACACCCTGACGAAGCTGGCCATGTTGGTACTACGTTCCATTTTCTATTTTTCTATTGAAATGTTTAAATATATATTGAACATTTTTCCAACTGTTTACTATATTTCGCATTTTCAATGTATTGTTTTCCATTCGGTATTTTCTTGTATTTTAAATGCACTATTCTCCATCTACTATTTGATTATTATATCCGCGTTATATTTGATGCATTGAAAAACGATTTAAGAAAATTTTTTACAAAATATTAATGAAAGCAAAGGCAACAGAAGTTTGAATTATCATTACGAATGTATCAGAGTGAATAAAAATATTTGTTTCCCTAATATATTCAGTGGACGCTCAGGATAATTTCCCCCCAAAATATATTATCAAATATATTTTGCGGAAATTACCAAATATATTAACGCAATATATTCCATCCAGTTTAGTTGAATCAGACAAAATTACATGCATCACAACAAACTCACATCATTACAAAATGTATGGTAGTAAAGAAAAATTATTTAAGTGATGGGAAAATCAAGTAAATACAAAAAACACTTCAGGGATGGTAAGGCATGATCTCTTAAGTTATTGTTCCCAATGGTTGGGGTTTTATGGTGCAGGATCCAAAAAAGGGCAAGCTGAGCCAACTTATTTTTTTAAGTTTCAAATCAAAAATATGCATCAATCACATCATTTATTAACTCTTAAATGTTTAATTACAAGTTTTTTTAATTAATATAAATGCTAATTAAAAAATTAACACATTCATTTAACTACTAAAATGTTCAATTACTATTCATTCGATTAAATTGTTACAATCAGACTTCAGAAAATTACTTTTTCTTAAAAAGGTAAGAATTAGCTGGTTCACGAATTATCAGAATAAGCGGAGAAGAAAGCAATGAACTTGGTTCAGAGGCAGCTCTTGAATTCGGCGAAGGATACGGAATATAAAATCATTATATTTTATTTTAATGTCACAACTCAGAAGTTACAACTTGCGTAAACAATATGCAGACGGAAGAGTAATGTGTAATAGTTTTTAAAAACCTTGTTATATATTATTTACCAAGGAAGTAAGTTAATATTTCTCTACTTGTCATAATTTATTAATCTAAGATTAGAATTGCAAATTTTAATCATGAAAAAACCACCTGTATCAAAAATAATCATAATTTTGCATGCAATCTAAATTTAAAAAGCAACAATTGCTCGAGAAGAAATTCCGATGCTTTAAAAGACGAAATGCAGATCGCAAGTTTCGCCGAGTTAACTACGGAGGCGGGTTAGTCAAATGCGTCAAGTGTTCAACTTCGCAAAAGAAATAACCTTGAAAAAGGAAGAAAGAAGATACGCAACATGAATATTAACAAAAAGTTGTATATATAAACTTTCCCACTATTTTTTTTTTTGGGTAAATCGTGGAAAAAGATGCGAAAGGGAAAACCCACCAACCCCCAACGGAAAGCGCAATGACCTCGACTCCGAAGGAGAACTGGATCTGGTTGCCATGGCAATCAAATTGGGTTCTAAAATCAATACGCAGGAGTAGAGCAGCAGCTTGCTCTGCTTTTAGCTCCTTCAGCATTTGTGACATACCTTTTACTTTCTCTGTCCGACTCTTAAATGAGCACAAAAAAACTGATGCAGAGAATATATAATCGGCTTTCTTCCCATCTAATCTTTCGTTACCTTTCCTTCCATTTTTATTAGGTAAAACAACTGGAAAAAGGAATTTGTGAGAAATGAAATAACTAGATATAAAACAATATATTAGGTATGACTAAAAATAAAAGACAGTGTACTTTTATTTTCACATTAATTCATTCAACTCTTCAATTATTTTTTCCTCCTTTGAACAATTCAAAAATGAGAGGTTGATCACATGAAAACTATAATTTCTCGATAAAACAAGACTACGTATTCAAGCAAATTTTATAAGAGTACACGAGATAAAAAATTTCTTTACACACATCGAAAAGTACATAAGATATTAATTTACTTTTTAACATGAGGATTAAAAATTGTTTTTTCTTCGAGAAAAAAATTCCAACTTGCACTAACGATCGGCCGAAAAATTCATCTAAAAAATAACTTCACACAATGTAACGGAAATTTGAAAGTCGTGAATTTAGTCTTCAGATATTTAAATAAATATTTCATATTTAAATAAATATTCATGTTTTCTTTAACATAATCGGGAAGCAGCATAAGCAATGAAGGTGTAACATATGAGAGAAGTAAATGCTGCAATGAAGCTCACAATTTTTTGGCCCTATTTCTAAAGCCACTCCTACAATTCGCATTTAACAAAGAAACAGTTTAAATCTGATTTCTCGTTAATGTAGGTTTGTTTGTCGCTCAACAATCATTTTTTGCTCACGAGGTCTAATTAGACCGGGACCTACGCTCGTTAATGTAGGAAATTCTATTACTATTTTTAGGTGTCTAAAAAAGAGATGTGGAAAAAGAACACTTTATACATACCAATCAATATTAGCATAAATTGTATAATAGTTAGAAAAAATATTTGCTACCTACAAAGAAAAACTCAAAAATGTTTTTTTAAGCTTCATTTTATTCTTGTGAATAAGATTACCATTGAACTTCACAGCAAAACATAGCTTGTAATTAACATGTAAAAAATGGGTTTTTATAAATGCATGTGACATGGCATATAAATTTTAAATACCTGTTATTTTTCTTAAAATATGTATATTTTTATGCAGTGATTCCAAGTAATTTTAAAATCTCTGCATTCACAACGAAATACTTTACTACACAGGTTTAATAATAGTTCCGATGAACGAAAGTCATCTGAAACAAAGAGAGTTACCCGAAAATTGAAATGCACTTAAACTTTTAAACTTGAGTTTTCGAAATATCAGTAATACTCAAAAATATCCGATTACATTAAGGTATTTCCGAAGGTCATTTACTAAAAATTAAACATCTCAAGCTATTTATTGCTCGAAAACTATGGACATAATAGCTTCATTTTCGGAATAAAAAGTTCATCCACTAAGATTTTTAAGATGAACCAGCGGAAAGTCACATGCAGCCAGATCATGTGAAGAAGTTCTATAACTACCAGTTATTTTTATTTAAAAAACTTAACTGTGTATCTCACTGAATGAGAATTCTCAATCCAGCAGGATGGAGTAACTGTAGATAAGTGTGACTTATCGACATTTACAATTTCAAAATTTTAAGCACAATTTTGTACTCATTAACCATTAACTTCATGAAAATTGTCTTCCGTGGGAGTAGAACCATTTTTAAAAACCGTTTACTTTCTGCATAGGTTGAAACGTCCAAAACTGATATGCCTGTTTCATCAACAGTTATGCCTTAAAAATCACATCTACATGCTATGGAAACCATCCTTAAATATTTTAAAGGTTTCTTTTCTGATTTTGATAACTACTGATCGGTTAAATTAGGGGGAGTTCAAAGGCAATTTTTTTTCACATGAAATTTTTTATGAATAATTAAAAGCATGACAGCGGAAGTATCAGTTTTTTTGTTTTATTATTCGGTAGCTACAACTATCATAAACAATTAACCTTTTCCATATTAGATGCACTATTTGATATTTTAGCTGACAACAGCTTTTTTCTATTTCCTTCATTCTAAATCGAGATTTATGAAATTTTACTACCATTTGAATATTTGAATATCGTAGCACATGATGGGTTTCATTTCCAAACGCTAATTGTAGACGTTAAACGCACTTTTCTAGATTTTAAAACCACTTTAAAAGCATAATACGACAATATTCTCGGAACAACTCCATTTCTCTGTCAAACATCTATTTATGCATTTAGGAAGAAAATATCGTCTGATAGGACCGTGTTAAGACAATGCACATTTTCATTCATAACCATTAATTTTTAAATCACTTTTTTTAATGGTATCTGGAAAATTTCACAATGACCCTTTATAGGATAGTTATCATTAACAGGTGCGATTTATTAAATTCGCATAAAGTTTTACGAAACTGTCTATCTTCTCCTAAATAAAAGATTTCGTATTAATGGTACAAAAAGTATTTACTCATAACTTTGTTTAATCCTTTCAATAAGGATATTAAAGATTAATTAATAGTATTTGAGCCAGTACTTGTGAAAACCAATTAGTTTTAGAAATCGAAATAAATGAATGAAATGAAAAAATTTGATACATTAATTCAAGAATTTATATAATTTTAATAACTATACAAACTGTCCGACATTGAAAAGGCAACACCAAGAACTGGCGAGAAAATTATGCAAATTTCAGGGTAGACGCTCCTTACAAAGTTATGAGAAATGTACAACTCTCTAGCGCATAAGATAAGATATAAGGTGAGGAACGTAAGAGAGGGCAATATTCGCGACGTTGCTGCTTGGAAAATAATAGTTGAAAGTTTGCTCTTGTGGCAAAGGACGCCTGTAATTGCAGAAAATGCCAGGCCATCGATAACGACGGAGTCACTTCCAGCAGACGAGTTTACGATGGACATGTTGATTGGACTGGAAAGAGCCGGTTTAGTCCTTAAGGCAAATCGCAGCTGACAAACACCTGGACGTGTCCACAATGCACCGGCTGTCGCGAAAATGGTTGGAACGAAAAACTGCAGTACGTTTGCGGGGCGTCAGTACAGCCATTGTAACGTCAGCACGCGAGGATAGACGCATCTGATGCGAGATATTGGCGGGCCCGCAAAGCACGTCCATCGAAATTCTGCAGAATATGCAAAATACCCTGGCTGTTCCCATACTGAGCAGAACACTTTGCCATCGATTGGTTGCTAGTAGCCTGCGCTCATAACGTCCGTTAAGAAGACTGCAACTGACCTCACAGCATAGACACCAATGTCTGGAATAATGCCGGATTAGAGCGATATAACGCAGTGGCACAGGGCCGTCTTCTCAGATGAGTCACGCTTCTGTTTCTTCAGTTATAGTAACCATGTATGAGTCCGGCGTCAACGTGGAGACAGGTGACATTCTGCAGCAATTGTGGAATCTCCCACAGCGCGACAAAGCGGCATCATGATTGGGGCGCCATTGCGTACGATTCCACGTTACCTATAGTTCGAATTCACAACACTATGCTAAGCCAACGTTACGTGGATGATGTGCTACAGCCGGTGACACTCCCCTATCTTCATGCGATGCCCAATGTCCTTCATCAGCAGATATTGCTAGCATCAGCAGATATTGCTAGCATCAGCAGATATGCTTTGCAATGTGTACAGCTGCTTCCCTGGCCACCGTGCTCAACAAATCCTTCACCAATCGAATACCTTTGAGATATGATACGACACCATTTTCAGAACCTGCCACAGCTTCCTTCATAGGACGCACTTTGTAAATGGTTGACAGGGAATGGAGAGCCATTCCTTACGATGCCATCGATAGTCTCATTGTGCTTAGACGTTGTGAAGATCAAACACTTAGCGGACGGGAGCCCTCGAGTTCGTTAAGTGGTAAGACACTTGAGAAATAGGGCAAGCTTGTCGAAAAGAGAGAGACAGTACGGGTATGCCACGACGAGTGGTAGCGGAAGTACCGCTTCCAGGCGATGAAAATTTCGAATGTAAAATTAATCAACTAAAGTTATGTCTTTGTCTATAAATTAGTGTTATGTGTGTTAATGTAAATAAATATATCTTAAAAATCGGATCTTTTGTTATCAATGAGCGATCTTGGAAACAACAGAAACCAATCACATTGGCGCAGTCGACAGGATGTATTCCGGATTAATACAAAATGATGAGATCTAATGATGGAAAAATACCTACAAAATCGTGAGTCTGTATATTTTGATTGCTTCTCCTTCCATTAAGAGCCAATATATGTTTTTAATTATGTATGATTTAAAGGAAATTTTGTTTTAAATTTTCGTAAATTTCTTTGTGAGGTTTTGTTTAAGAAGTAAATGTAATAAATGAAAAAAATGTTTAAATATTCAAAATATCAAGATAAAAACAAATATGTATAATGTTTAATTTAATTGAGAAAATGTTTAAAAAGTTCGATATTGGTTCGAAATAATATTAGTTATTGACATTTGTTCATTAATATTCAGAAAAGTTTTCTCTAACTGGTGATATTACTAAAAAAAAATATATATATATGTATATATATATAATTTTGATTTATTAGAAAAAAAAATATTTTTGGAATAATCTGTTTATTAAAACAAATTTATGTCGAATAATAATGTTGTTGCTAATTGTCAATTTCTTGAATTATGTGCATTAATTTAAAAGATACTGTATTATTGAATAGTAAATTGTTGAAACGTATGTTTGGTGTAATGTGTTAATGTGATATAGTAGGATATAAATGTTTTTGCTTTGAATTTTCATTATCATTTTGTTGTTCATTATGTAAACGATAAAAGTTTATGGAATAAGAAACTATTTCAAGAAAGTTTAAATGCTTTTACTGAGTATTGTTTTGCATTATTAAAAATTGCATTTTCACAGAATTATTCAATGTTATTAGGTATATTTATTATTTACTATGATTGTATTTAGTATTTATGTAAAGTAACTAAGTTTAGATTTTTAAATTTTGTATCAAAACCAAGATTGGAAGCATTTATGAGAGAAATTTTGAATTATTTTATATTTTGAGAGTAATTGTGCTTGCAATGAATAATAGTTTTTGGTTGTTTCAGTAACTCTGATTCATATTATTTTAAGAGTAAAATTACATATATTAAGAATGATAAAGATATAAATGCATGTTACTAAAAATTATTTTAGCATTTTATTGATTTAAGTGGTTATATATTCAATGATCTTCTGTGATAAAGATTTATTTAAATTGAAATACCTAAACTGGGAGTATGATTCGTATATGTATATTTTTTTAGCTTGTTTTGAATTGTTTTTCATTCATTAATGGGTATTATGTAATTGAAGTTTTATACATATTATAGTATATTATCGTGTGTATTAAGTATATTACAGTGTGTTGAAATGAAAATTGAAACTATAAAATTTAAAATTTATTATTAGAATAAATTTCTTAAATTTTTTTTTTGATAAGTAAACGAAAGTGTTTATAGATTAAACAAATGAAAGGTGATTTGTGTGATTTAAATGTTTTTGCTTTGAATAGTTGATACTTAAGTTTGGTAATTTGCGATAACATTAGTTGTTAAAATGGCCTTTGCATTCTTGGGTAAAGCACGAAAGGAGGATCTGTTAATATTGGCTAGTGAGTTAGGAGAACAGATTCCTCCGGACATGAAAGTTATAGATTAAAAAAATTTGATTACACAATCTAAACATTTTGAAGAATCATTTGTTCGAGAATTAATAAATACAATAATTTCCGATCGGATAGAAAGAGAAAAAGCCAAAGCAGAACAAAGAGAACGTGAGCATGAAATTAAAATGCGTGAATTAGAAATAAAAGAAAGGAATATGAGGGCAACTCATTAAGCTACAGGTAGAATATGGGCGAGATAAATTAGGAAACACATTTCTAGGTTATTTAAATATAATGAAAGGGGTAATTTTAGATCCCCAGAACAAGCAGAAGAATAGCCTTTCTTTTCCATCATGCAGAAAGGATGTTCAAGCTTTATAGAAGTACCCAGAACAGTACAGAAGGGAAAATTATTTTACAGTGTTTAAAGGGTCGTGCTAAAGGTATTAATGCTATGTTGTCGGAAGAAGATTTAGATCAGTATGACAAAATCAAAAATTTCATTTTAAGGGGAATATAGAATAACTCCCGTTACAACACAAAAAGAATTTTGATTCTTGTTATAAATTACACAATGAAAGGATTATGCTCAGTATGCGTCCCGAGTGGAAGCTGCATTAGAACTGTATTTAAAATCAAGAGATGTAGAAACATTTGTTAAACTTAAAGAGCTTATTGTAGCTGACAAAATAAAAGAGAGTTTGCCTACTCATGTAAGATCTCAAATATTTTCTGAAAGAGACTGAAAATTGGCTTCCAGTCCCTGAATTGGTAAGGAAATTGATAATTTCCTAGTTTCGATGCCAAAAGTTTTGCAAATAATTCCCACAATTATACTAAATTTATTCCCAGCCCACATGGAACAAAACAGAACGAAACTGTAAGGAAACATTTTCCAGGTGAACTTAGAAATAAAAACTTTGTGGAAAAAGAAAGAATATTATAATTATCAAAAAGAACCCAAATCCACGACCACAGAATCGTTTTAGGAAATAATACCGCAAGTTGCGCTCCAGATAGAAAGGTATTGAAGTGTTACAAATGTCAGGAAGAGGGACATTTGAAGAAATTCTACTGCCCGCAAATGAATACGGTAACTCAAGTTTCTAATATAAGTGAAACTGAGGTAAGCAAAAAAGGGTTAAATGAACTTTGCATTAAAATGGGTAATGCAAGTTTCGATTGGGAAATTCAATCAGTGAGAAGGATGGTGAGCTTTTGCGAGTTGATTTAAATATAGGAGATAATAAGTTTCAAGGAATCATTGATAGTGGTGCGGAAATTACAGTACTGCGGAAGTCAGTGGTACTAGAAGAAATGTTGCAGTCAAGTGGGAAAAATTTACTTGAGGCCTGCAATTGGATCTCCGGTTGAAGGAAAGCTTGTTTCTATTCCACTAAGTCTTTGGTCAGCAGATGATGATATCAGGCCGTATATCATGGTGCATGCTGCGGTTGTGGAAGGATTGCATGAGCAAGCTTTGATCACTCCTAGAGTTTTAGTTTGTTGGAAGAACAAAGAAGAAAATATCTTGGAGAGGAAATAAAAAAATATCCACGGGAAAGGAATAGTTTCAGTACTTTCAATGTGGAGGAAGGAAAATAGAAGCTCACCAGGCAATAGAAGCAAATCAAGAACATTTGATTTAGAAAATTCTGAAGTAAGAGGTTTCAACTACTCCAGTGGAAAGTAACTTGGCAAATAAAGAAATAACCGCTATTAAGGATGAAGAAAATAGTACTCCAATTTCGCAAGCAAAGATATTTAGAAAAGAACAGTTGTCCTGTGCTACATTAAATCGGTGTTTGAAGATGCCAGACAGCGTAAGAATAATTACTGGTTGGAATCAGATTTATTGTACCACACAGGCAATGTGGCAGGACAGAAGTATGTACAAGCTTGTAGTTCCTGAGTGCAGGAGAAAAGAAATTTTAAAATTGGCTCACAGAAATACCAACAGGAGGACATCTTGCTTCTAGGAAAACAAAGGAAAGAGTTACAATGTCTTTTTGGTGGGAAGGTCTGCCAAGGGATGTAAAACGCTGGTGTGAATCTTGCCACGATTGTCAATTGCGGAGGAAAACCAAACTGAAAGACAGAGGACCTATAGAAGCTGTTGGTAGACCAGAACTTCCCTTCCAAGTAGTCAATGCTGACATTTTAGGGCCTATTGAACCTAAATCTTCAAGGGGACATCAGTATGTGTTGTGTGTTATGGATCAGCACAGTCGGTGGCCAGAGGCAATTCCGATTAAAACTTTGACGGCAAAAGCGACATGCGATGCCTTTATGGAAATTTTTATGAGGACTGGCATTCCTCGAATCATTTATGGACAATGGAACAAATTTTGCTGCAAAGTTAACGCAAATTTCTTAAAAGATTAGGGACTGTACCAAAATTCTCTACACCAGGTTACCCACAGAGTAACGGATTAATAGAAAGATGGATTGGCACAATGAAATCAATGTTGCATCATGCCATAAGGTCGCAAGGTAGAGATGGGACAAACAGTTTGCCTTTTCTCTTGTGGGCATATCGTGAAGTGCCAAACGCTACTACTGGGGTCTCACCCTACCTACTCGTTCATGGACGCCCCCCAGTTGGACCTTTAGCTATTTTAAAATCTACATGGGAAGATGAAGTTGTTTTACCTCAAGGTATTGGTGAATCAATCACTGATTATCTTCAGAAGGTTAGAAATAGGTTACAGGAAGCTGTGGAATACGCCGATGAACATACTAAAAATCAACAGGAGAAATATGTACATTATCATAATTTAAGATCCAAAGAAAAAGAATTATCTATTGGAGATGAAGAAGTTATTGTGCTGATTCAGACTCTACAAACAAACTTTGTTCTAGGTGGAAAGGTCCAGGGGAAATTGTAGAGCAAAAATCACCACATTCTTATGCAGTTAAGCTACCGGATGGAAGCATCCGTCATTTTGCATCAAAATAAGCTAAAGAAATATATCCAACCGATGAATATGGTGGGCATATATATGAAGCTGATGAAGATTTTGGAGAAGTTCAACCTGTACCTTTAGGAGGCCTTGGAGAAATAAAGGACAGTTGGAAACAGCTAGAAGAAAAGACCGAATTTTCAAATCTATCTCCGAAGCAAAGACTCAGCTTTTAACAATTCTTAAGGACTACAAAGTCGTATTCAATGGTGAATTGAAACGAGCTAAGGTACCACCTCATAAAATAACATTAAAACCTGGAATCGAAAGGAAACAGCCTCACATATACCGCATACCAGAATCACTAAAACCTCAGGTGGAAAATCAAATAAAAGAACTATTAAACAAAGGATTTGATAGAACCATCTTCCCGCAGAGATTGTTTATCCTCTTTGTATGTGTCGCATAAAGAAAGATGGAACGATTCGACTATGTGTCGATTATCGGGGACTGAATTCTGAGTCTAAAAATAGCTCCATTTCCAATGCAAAATTCAGAAGAATTACGATTCAAAGCTGGTGCGGCAAATTATCTATCAACTCTAGATATCCTTAAAGGTTATTGGGAAATTCCATTAGATCAAGATAGTCGAGAACTAACAAGTTTCGTTTCACCTAAAGGACAGTATCAGTGGAAAGTAATGCCATTTGGACTTGCAGGTGCTCCAGCTACTTTTCAGCAAATTATGAATCAGATTCTAAGGCCTCATAATGATTTTTGTTGAAAGTTTCCTGGATGATATCATAGTTTATTCATCTAGTTGGGAAGAACATTTGAACCATCTAAAGAACAGTTTTGGAAACATTAAAACAGTGTAATTTTACCGCAAATTTAGAGAAAATGTACCTTTGCTCGATCGAAAGGTAAAATACTTAGGTCATGTAGTTGGATCAGGAGAGCATGGGCGATCCGGATAAAATTACAGCTATCAAAAACTTAAAATCATAAGAACGAAGAAAGCCTTAAGATCGATTTTAGGACTGTTTAACTATTATAGGGAATATGTACCTCATTATGCGAATATTGCTAAGCCATTAACAGACCTGACCAGAAAATCTATCCCAAATGATATTCCTTGGTCTGAAGAGACAGAAAAGGCCTTCATCTCATTGAAAGATAGTTTGTGTACTGTCACTTCATTGTCAACCCCTGATTTAAATAAACAATTTGAACTGCACACAGATGCTTCGGTTACTGGCATTGGAGCATGCTTAATGCAGAGAGATACAGATGGAAATCCTAAGCCTATAACCTTCGCCAGTCAGAAATTAACTCCAGCGCAGACCAAATGGAGTACCATCGAGAGAAAGAAGCGTATGCTGTGATATGGGCACTTGGTAAGTTTGAAGCATGGACTTACGGAACTTCCATAAATTTGTTCACAGATCACAATCCTCTGAAATATCTTACAGGAAAGCATTCCGAAAGAATGCCAGATTACAGAGATGGTCATTGGCTCTTTCTCGCTATCAGGTCAAAATAGCTCATAAGCCCGGTAGTAATAATGTTATCGCAGATGCCTTATCAAGGGTTTATGAGGATGATTAGTATTTTTCTTTTATAATGAATCTTGTAAGAAAAAAAAAAAAAAAAAAAAAACAGAAATAATTTCTGATATATCATAATATTCATATTTAACTTTATATAATATAATGTAGTTATTTCTATTTGTTATGGGTCGTTAATTTTCATAAGGTTTGTGTGTGAATAATATTTTGCACATAATTGTTTTGTGTTGATATTGATTCTTATTTTCTTACTTTATAATATTGTGTTGTAATAAATATAATGAATATAGCAGTAGTATAGGATATTTTCCTTTAAAGAGAATATGAAACAAAAGTGTAAGCTGAAGCATGTCAGCACCTAGGTTAAACACTAGAGTTAAATTTAAAATGTTGGTATTATTTGGCTCTTGATGGAATGGTGATAAAGGTAAAGGAACTTTCTAGAATTCGTAGTTTCCATTTTGCGGGACAAGGTCCAGCAATGAAAACTGGAGGGAAGGTGTGAAGATCAAACACTTAGCGGACAGGGAGCCCTCGAGTTCGTTAAGTGGTAAGACACTTGAAATAAAGGGCAAGCTTGTCGAAAAGAGAGAGACAGTACGGGTATGCCACGACGAGTGGTAGCGGAAGTACCGCTTCCAGGCGATGAAAATTTCGAATGTAAAATTAATCAACTAAAGTTATGTCTTTGTCTATAAATTAGTGTTATGTGTGTTAATGTAAATAAATATATCTTAAAAATCGGATCTTTTGTTATCAATGAGCGATCTTGGAAACAACAGGGGAAACCAATCACAGACGTGTTGTTTCGTGTATCGCCATCCACGGTGGTCCTACAATCTACTGACCCGATTTTTTTTCTTACTCTGTATTAGGCATATCATTTCGAAATACAGATCACTTATTGTTCGTGGCTGTCTCTCTCTATTTGCGAGTTCTGCCACTTTCTGCTAACTTCTTTTTGGTGTTCCATTTTCAACGTCACACTAGGCATATAGAAAAATCGACATTGGAGTATTGCATTTAAGTAACTAACAAATGAAATACTTTAAATCTTACGTGAAAAAGCAGCAGTGGAATTTGAAATACTTTATAGGTAGTGTCTTTTTTTCATTTCACAAAACTGTAAACTCCCCTTAAGTTACTAAATAAAAACGGGAATAATTAGAAAATTTATAAATTCATTCATTTCAATTTAACTATTATTTGAAAGTTTATTTTTTAAAAAAAGCAAAATCAGAATAACAAACAATAGAACAGAAAATCAGAATAACATTCGGCATATTCATCTCAGTTTAATAAATAACAATAAGCCATTTATGTATGACAAAAAATAAAAAAAAGTTTCTATACCAAATATTTTCACTGATTTGTAACTATATTTTTAAAAATGGTTTATTTTTACAGTAATTTTCTAAAAGTAATTCAATTACACAAAGGTTTTTATTCAAAAATTTGCATTATATTCTCCAATGATTCTCTAATACCAAAATCACATGAATTTATTTAAAACTATGAAACTTAAGCAAAGACGCAAATTTTTCTCCATATTTTAACTTTTACATTTAGCAACAACAAAAAACGAAAATTATGGATCAATGCCAACTTTCTGCCTAATTTTATTTACAAAACGGACAGATTTATTTTTCACTTTACCATCCGTTCGACTCAAGTTTTTTTTAAGGCAACGCGGTTGGCGCCAATCAATAATCTTAAGATTGGTGACTCAATTTCTATAAAACTGCAGGAACATTATCGAGAGTCAGGTGTATCATCCGACCTCAATCAATAATGCAATTGGACAGAAAGCAAAATCGGCAGAAAAGATCGTTATATTCAAAAGAAGTTTTTTCATAATTTATGTTTACCAGTTCCTAATATACGCATGACAGATGAAAAAGTAATCGATTTCTGCTGATCTCTCATCAGCTTGCAGGGAAGGAGCGCAAAAAATATTGTATGACAATAGTTACGTTTACAAATAGATTATCCACTTAAAAAATAAAGCTGAAATAACGGCATTTACTAATTGAAAAAGCGAAAAAACATGGCATAAATGCTAAATTTTAACTTTTTCCAACCTACAAAGAATACCATAAAATTTAGATCAAATGATAACATATAAATAAAAATTTAACAATTCAATTAACAGTTATATATAATACGACAGTGAATTTTGTGTTTGCAAGATTACTCATACCAAACAGAAATAGTTGATCAAAGCAAAATATCTTGTATTAAGAAAGTCAACAGTTAAGTTCGCACTGCATCTCTAAAAATTATACATAAAATATTACTTTTTCTAGATAACTAATTAAATATTTGACAACAAAAATTCAACACATTATATTATTTTAGCTAGAGTTAAAAAATTGTTTTTTATAGCTTTCATTCTCATAAATTTTACTCTTAAGAATTAATTAATTAATTCAGTAAAATTCTTAAGAGTTATCATTTTATCCTAACAGAATAACAAGATTAAAGCAAACTGCTTTAATAATAAACTAACTTTAAAAATAATAACTTATATTCTTGGGTACATAATCACCATTTCCCTCCATTTATGAATATTTTATGATGTTTCATAAAATACGAGATCACATTTCATACTGTACGATGACCCATGATAAAATTATATTCAGCAAAAAATATTTCGAAAAAGAGAAAACAGCAATTATAATAGAAACTTTGAGACAGCATTTACTTGACGTCAGAAACTAATTGTGCTGTTCAAATTAATTATGCAAATGAACTTTAATAAAAGTTTTAAACCACTTCTAATAAATAAATGCTAAGTTGATACTATACTTTAAATTAGAAATTTTCCAGCGGGAAAGTCCGGCAGCTTTTGTTGGACGTGACTTTCAGTAGAAATATATACCTTAATTTCGGGGAAAATTGCGGTTTAAATAAATAACGCGATAGCTATTAATTTTTAATTATTCATTTATCTTTCATTAAAATGCTTTTTTACACCATGAAAAGAAGCCTCTCGTTTGCATGTTAATAACAAATCGAATGAGGTGCAAACGTTTGGAAATTTGTTTTATAGTTACGGAATTATCAAATACTGAATTCGAGAATTCAATGCAATGATTTTAACATTTGAAACATTTTGGCCCAAACCGAGAAACATTCTCAGCATTGGAAAAAACAATACTTTTCAAAAATCAAACATACATACTATATATATATATATTAAAAAATTTGGAAGTTTAGAAAGACGGGCTGATCCGAAGCCGAATATACCTCTTCTCTACTTGTTACACATAGACGACAATTTTAAGAGAGAAAAGAATCGTTTCTGAAACGAGCAGTCAATTTAAAAAAATTCAATACTTCTAGAAATGAAGAATTAAGGTTGAAAACAAAACCAAAGAGAAATGTATATAATTGCATTGAATTAACATTTTATCCTAACAAAATAACAAGATTAAAGCAAACTGCTTTTAAGTTACAAACGGAAGCGAATAACAAACGGCGAGACTCATTCATTAGCATTTCCCATAAAAAGAAAATGTCATGCTGGGTATTCCAAACGGGTTTGAAAAGAGAGAAAATGACCCATTAAACCACAAATTTTAATATAACGGTCAAGACCAACCCATCTGGTTTTCCAACTTGTTTTTTTTTTTCTTTCTAACAACCTGGACTTAACTCTGTTAACACCCATATAAGAAGCTGGGCAGGCAGCGGAAGTTCACCGTATCGAGCAAGCAGCCCACATAGGAAAAATAAACTCATTCATCATAGAATAGGAGACAGGAAAGCTCTGAGTAAAACAAAATATGTCTTGGCTAAAGAAAACTAACCTCTCAAATATTGTGTGTTTTATACATATTTTTCTAACTAAATAACGAATAAAATATCTTGCCTATAAAAATCTAAAGAAAATAAGATAATTACCCATATTTTCATCTTTTTCACAGCATTACAAAAGGAGTATTTTCCCAATACATTTAAATATTTTTATTTAACAATTTTGTTATCAACTTAAACTATCATAAGCATAAACTATCATATTCTTCATTCTATGCAATCACTGCTCTAACATAGACAGAAAATAGTACAGCAGCTAACTCTTCCGATGTGTTCTTTTATATAATCTAAGATGCTGATAAAAAAAAATTGTTCTCATTCTTTTTAACTGTTTTCTTTTCTATGAAATATTTTAAGGACATGACACAATTTTGTAATACTTTTAATTTAGATACTTTTTCTTATGTTTTATATACTCGTTGAAAAATATATTCTAAAGGAGAAACAAAGTCACTATTTATTCGATTTCAAAATCTAAATTTACAGAATCGATTCGAAATTTATCAAAAAATTACCCTACGAGCTAGTTATTTACATTAGCATTATAAATATTTCTCTGTAAATAAAAATTTTTTCTTTTCTTTCTTGTAAAGGAATTCTGGCAAATGTGAATTTCCATGAAATAATTTTATGATAAACGTTACAGCTGGAAGCAAACATCGATATGAGCTTGATATAGATTTAAAATAGTTTGATATGAAAAGATAATTTATCAGAAGCATGGTGAAATTTTAAAGCACTCTTGGCGAATCATTTATTTAAAAACATTGAATTAGACTAATCGGACAATGAAAATTCCAAAATAAAATTTAACACACAATATGTACAAATCGTATTCTACGATTACGAGTAACACACACACATATATATACAAGTTATATACAAAATTTAAAAAAAATTCCATGTTTAAAAAAACTTAACATTTTTATTTTTAGAAAACCTTGAATACAATGACTTGGTTTCTCACTCAATTCATTAGACGTCAATATGGGCCGCTATTCAGAGTATCAACAGAACACACTTTTGTGATAAGAGAAGTCAATTCTTCCCGCTTCCTGCGGGTATCACAAAACCGGAGGTTTGGCACAGGAACTATCCTCGACTGATTCGTCGTCCCACCTTCAATAACACATTATAATACAGAGGCATTCCTTGTATCAATATAGTGAGTGACCGTGGCCTTTCGTAAACAAGCCAGAATTTAAACGTTGGCACTAAGATTTAGAGAAAAAAATATATCGGTACTAAATTTTAAATTAGTATTTGGTAACAGCTTCCCTGACGCAAATGATTATTGAAATTCATTGCAATGATAGAGGATTCGCCGAAGAAAAATTACTTCACTCTGCACCCAATTAAACGAAATAAAAATCTTATAGATTATTCAATTACTGTATTTTGACAGATTTTCAGTTATTGCAATTCGAATTTTTAATAACTGAATAAATTAATTTACGAATATACAACTGAATATTTTTTACTATCTAATACGTATCTATTTCCAACAAATAAAATGATTTATCATACTTTAAAAAAAAATTTTGATGAAAATTATTAGCAATTTATGTAACTTCCGATCGATTTACGTACGCCTAAATTATGATTACTCGCCCATCTGTATCATTACTTAGATGTTCAGTACATTAGAGCTATTTATTTGCTTGCTAAATGTAGTTACTGATGAAATCTAAATAAGCACATTAAAACAGTTTTTAAACTTGAAACAAACAACAGTACAATACAGATTAAAATCCATATTTTCCCAGTGGAATTCGAACTCAAAATAAAGGATGTTGAAACAAGAGATATATCAACATCACCGAAACATTAACACGTGAAACAATATTCTAAAACAAAAAGATGCATTATTTATCAGCTTTTAAATTTCTAGAAAAAAATTCGGAAAGTTATCTTGATTTCAGAAAAAATCCCAAATATATTTATTTAAACATGTAATTTTATCTGTCTCTAAAAATTATGTTCTGATGCCAAAGTTACGATTAAATCAACATACTTTTAAACTTTTTAAATTATAATTACATATTCTATTTAGAATTTTCAAAAAAAAATTCATCAAAATAAAATTTTAAAAGTAATTTTAGGAAATGACTACGACATTTGGCAAATCACATTAGTCTCTTCAAATTTATATAATTATTAAGAAAAATAATCTCTCGATACAAAATTTTATTCAAATTCCATTGGGTTTTCATTAAAAAAAATTATAAACTTTGAATATTTGTAGTTTACAGATTTATTAGCTTTTTATTTTGCGAGTACTTCAGAATAATCCATATTTTTTTCTATGTTACATACATCTATATACAATACTTACAATATACATATTTTTTATACCTTACATGCCTTTTAAAGTTTTACCCAGAAAATAATAAAAGAATATTAATTACAAAAATAATTTGCTATCTTTGAATATATTTCTACACTATTTTTAAAACATTTTTGAATTTCAAAGTAACACCAATTCAGAAACTAGAATAAATAATCTAAAATTCAGAATTATCAAAAAAAGAATGGATTAGTAAGCAAACATTAAGAAAAATTCACATATTTTTAAGAATAAAAAATAAATTTGTAAATTTCTCCAAATAATTAGAAATTTATAAAATTATAACCAATTATTTAATTTTAATTAATGACGTGGACATAGACCTGGATTATAAATTTAAATCAGTCACAAGAAATCGAACCCACGTATAATTAAAAAACAGTTATTTAAGAGTGCATGACAAACATGCATATTTATAAATTAATGTCTCAATTTTACGAATTGTTCGAAATCATTAAATATTTTGAGGTGGAAAGTTAAACTAAGATTACTAACAATAAAAATATTTTATTAATAATAAAAATATTTTATTATTAGTTACCTTAGATTAGCTGTCCAAAGCAATATAATTTAGCTGCAATAAAATATTTTTAGTTATTAATAAAAAAAATTTTAGTCGCAAGAGAGAAAAAATTCAAATTCTATATATAAGTTTGATTATGACAAATCATTCTTCAATAAAAGATGCCAGAGAAGCTATAAGCAACAGGTGTGAATACAGCAAAGATAAACACCTGCCAGAAACTCCAACTGACAGTACCTTAACATTGAATAAACATCAGTCAACCTTTGAAACTAATTTCATATAAACGAACCTAATTAGAATCTTTAGAATAGTGTTAATCAGAAGAATTAATTTGCACATTATATTTTAATTTAATTACGATGCACCTTACATGAGGACTACAGATAAAAAGCAGCGAAGATTGAAATTTAATACTATTCAACGAGATTTTATTTCTGCTTTTTGTCATGTACACAAAATAATGTGGGTGTAGGAAGTTAATCAAATTTCTTTCAAAGAGATGCGCTCACTGCCACTCACACAACCTACCGGAAAGCAATATATATACTGCGCGCGTGAATGTTTAAAACCCCTAAGAAATCTTGAATGGTTCATCATGCAGTATTCAGCAAATCAAATATATAAAGAACAAAACCTGGTTTATGGTTCTATGACCACTTTTTGCATGAGAGCGAATTCGATCAGAGCTAAAGTTTAAAATGGATTTTGAAACCATAAATATTCAGGCAAGAGTTGGGAATACAAGAACTGCTGAAATAAAATGCCAGAGCACTATTCATTCAACTCCCAGCTTCATGATTATATAAAAAAAAATCTAATGACACAAATTAATCGATCAGCAATGATCGAATAAAAAATTCAATAATTTTCCATTTACACACAAGATTTTGAAAAATAAGTAAAAACAAGACAATCATTGTTAAAAACTGAAGTTTTGTGACAAAATTTACTACAAAGCATGTAGAAATATTTCATTAAAAGGCACTAAAACTGAGAATTTGTCTTTTCTTTTAATTCAAGCCGAGCTGCAGCTGAATGGTTAGCGCTCTTGCCTTCAATTCAACAGTTCGTGGGTTAGAATCCCACCCTGGGCATCGATGTTTGTAGTGGTTCGGATTCCACTTTAAATCGTTAAGTCCCGGTTAATTAGCCCTCTTGTGCAAAAAATGACCGTTGAGCGAAACCAAAACTATTTTTCAATTCAAATCGATTCATTTCTCCCCCACCCCAACCTTAATTTAGTAACTATTAAAATGTCTTTTTTTTTTAAATAAAAAATTTCTTTTCTCTGTTTTTCAAATTAAAAATTTTTTTAATAATGAAATCTGTCAAACGTAAATATGGATAAAGGAAAAATAAATGGGTTTTTGGGAAATATATGAAAATTAACATGCATACACAAATAGAGCGTTAAACAAATCCAGAAATGACAGAAATTGTTCCTTATCCTTTAAAAAATAAAATATAAAACACCCTCGCTTCATGCTTTGCTGCAATTTTATCATTTCTCATACTTTTCTACGAATGGGGTTTATTTTTAAACTCGCCCTCGTTTGCCTTAGTCACTATTAATCCATGACAAGCACCCGCACCATTTGCAACGTCACAGTTAAGTGCAGATGTTTTGGACCATGATTTTGAGATGATTAACAGAAGACATTTTTTTAGTGCAATTCAAAACCGGTCCGAAATTTATTTTAAAAAATTATTCGATACAAATGAAAATCAGAATTTCTTACTGAATGACTACAACAGATAGATTATTTTGTAAACAATTTTCGGAAATGAAATTTTAATAGCGAATAAATATTTTAAATGTACCAAAAAATTTTTTTACTGTAAATTTACTTTTCACTGATTGCACACACACATAGATAAAGTATTTAGATCTTAATTATTATTTCGAATTCATAAATTTTTAATAAATAAAATTAGACAACCAATGACACCCAATTTTATATTTTAACAGCATTATTGATTAAAAGATTAAATAATGCAGCTAAATATTTTAATCCATTTATACGATGTTCTTTCAATACTTTATAAAGAATATGATAATATTCTGAATTTAATAATTCAACAATATATTTTCTTTATTTCCTAATGCAGGAATCAAAGTCGCGAGAATTTTAAGTAAAAAACTTTTGGTGACACACACACACACACAGGTGCTACATATTTATACAATTCCTCAATGCTATTTTTCAAAAGAAATTCAACATGAAGCAATTAATTTATTAAAATTAATGGAGAATTCTATAATTTTTCGATTACAACATAAATTTATATGCATGAAATTATATATATATTAATTTCAATGCCTTACTCACAGGCACAAAAATATCTGTATTATAGATAATAAATACTGATTGTTACACCCACTCCCCACTTATTGAAAATTCAATAAATATTATGCATACTAAAAATGTAAGAATAATAAAGCACAATAATACTACCGCGTCCAGGATTGTGTGGAAGCCCTTTTCTTAAAATATTTATGAAATTTTTTGAATACTTTTCAAGAATAATATATGTGTAGCGCCCCATATCTTCAGCACCACCCATGACGTCATCACCAAGGAAGCCAGTCCCTCTCCAGCAACCGTAGGAATGAGACGTATATCCATATGACTCTCATGTTTACCCTATTCCCTTTAACTTTATGTGTTTAGATGTAATTTTGTTTTATTTGTAGTATATGTATCTGTGTTGTGCTCAAATTGTACCCTTAATTGTAATAAATTATTTTGAGCTATTTAAGGAACTTATTTCTTTGTTCCTATTAAACCAGATAAGTGCTACAATAGAAAATAATGGCGCCCAACGTTGAGGCCGAGTTAGAGTTTCTTTTCGCTGTTAAAAATTCTACCCAGAATTAAATCTTGTTGTTGGAGGAACTCAAAATTTTACAGGTTACCTCCTGATGTGTTGTGTGTTATGGATTAATGCAAAATATAATCTCATCCGAGATTGGAGTGTCTTTTGTTGTTCAACTGGAGTGGAGTGTCTCCTTCATTTGGATTATCCAGTTTTGATTTGCAGAATTCGAGATAAGTTTTTGTTACTGTTTTATATTTCTAATATTTCCTAATTAATTGTGAAGAATTACAATTAAGGAAGTAATTAATGAGTGTTAATGTTTAAGCAGTTATGAATATAAAACTGTATAAAAAGTTTCTTTATAAGTTGTTGTGTTTCGATAAAAGTGTTATTTTATGTTCTTTGAATTTAGAACAGTATTAATACTTATGCGAGTATAGTTATTTGTTTGATTTGGTAGATATGTTTCATATCTTATTAAATGCTTAAAATTTAGTAGAATATTGAGTTAAAAAGAAACATTTATTTTATTATTATATTTGAAGTATTATAGTATGTGTGCGTGAATTATATTTTAAGAAAATTATGAACAATAAGTAAAATATTTGTTACTTTTGAATATTATATATTTCTTATATATTATATTTCTTAATTCTGAATATTTGAAGATAACAATCTTTACGGTGAGATAGTGTTTTAAAATTGAGTAGCTAACAGAATTTAAATGTCTGATGACTGTGCGTTTTTCATGTGATGATACTTTTGTTTTGATTTAAAACACGAAACAAGGCGCTGCAAACGACCGTTGTTATTGTTTTCATAAATGCCTCTCTGTCTAGCTGCTCAATATCTATGAATGCTATGAGAGTTCAGTATATATTAATGCTTATTTTTATTTTTATTTTTTCCTCATTCACTTTCTGTTTGGAATTTTGTGTTTTAATCTTTTAGTAAGTGGTTTCATTGAATAAAGAAGGAAAATATATTGTTTTCATGTATATTTAAGGTTATATATTAAGATAACAAAATAATATATTATTAATATTTTGTCAAAGGAATCAGAATTGATATTTTAGGGAAATTGAGGAAATTTAAAGAAATAAAAATTTAATAGAAAATTTTGTTATTTATATATAAAATATTCTTTTGAATGCATATGATTAAGTTATCTTTATTAATATATTTTGATTTATTGAATGTTGGAATTGAAGTATTGATAAAATATAATTTATAAACAAAGGTACATTAAGTGATTATTGGTAATTGTAAAACGATAGTATAGAGTTTTAAATGAAAGAAAATAAAAAAAGTTTCATGATAGAATTTTGAAATGTTTTGTTTCTGGTTTTGTTTGAATTGAAATATAAAATAAGAGCGAATCTTTATAAATTTAGTAAGATTAATATAATAAAATTGATTTGATTATTTTATAATGGTGAATATTATATGACTATTTCGGGTTTATTTGATTTGATTATTTTATTATAGTGAATATCATATGAATATTTCAGGTTTATTTACAATAATTAAAGAGTTCATTTTTATTTGCAATTAATGTTTGAATAAATAGTAATAAGTTACATTTCATATATATTTAGAGTTATAAAAGATTTATATTTTAACATAATCTGGTACTTAAGACTGATGTTGTTTAAATTTAGTTTTAAATAAAATAAAAACACTTGCAAAATGTCATTCCTTGGAAAAGGGAAAAGGAGGATCTGAGAAACCTCGCTACAGAAATGGGGCTAGGGGTAGCAGATGATCTGAAAGTAATTCAACTGAAAGATATCATAACCAAATCAAAAAGATTATGATGAAGAGTTGGTGAAAAATATGCTAACTAATATAATAGAGGAACGGCTTGAAAAAGAAAAAACAAGCTGAATGCGAAAGAATTGCCAAAGAAAAAGAACTATGCATTGAAAAAGAGAGAGCGTATGAATTGCAGCACGCTTAAAACTTCAAGTGGAAGCTCAGAAGGTACTTTCCTCCACAGATCCATCCAGTGAAACAGAGAAAACAAACTGGGATCTGAATCGAATTCTCCCAAAATTTAATCCCAATAAAGATGAAATCGGACTTTATCTGACAGTATTTGAACGTCAATTAAAATTAGTGAATATACCTGAGATGAATTGGATGCCGTACTTGATAGGCTCATTGCCAGCCGAAATAAATCAATTAATTGCTAGAGAAAATGAAGAGGACGTTAAAGACTACTCAAAGGCGAAAGAGATGCTCTTGAAGCGTTTTAGACTTACTTCAGATAAGTTTCGGCAGATGTTCTCGCAACATAGAAAAAGTGCAGAAGTAACATGGAAAGACTTCTATTTTGAAATTAAATCGTATTTCGAAGGATGGGTAAAGAATTAAATATCGTCACTTTTGAGAAATTGCAAGACTTAATTATAGCTGACCAGTTAAAGAAAAGAACACCTCCAGAGGTTAGAGAACATTTTGTTGATCAATGGTCAGAGCTGAATGATCCTTTAGAACTTGCAGAAAACTTGACAGTTATGAAAATGTAAGACTGGGAATGAAGAAAAAATTCACCTATCTTTGCTAAGAAGCCAAACTTCAAAGACTATGTTAAATCTGCTTCAGAGAGAAACTATAAGCTTCCTATTTCTAGAAAAATGACAAAATTAAATATTCCAATTATGAAAGTCCAAAATTTACTAAAGACAAGCCAGAAAGAAGATTTTCTGTTCATTGCTATGGATGTGGTAATCCTGGTTTTATTCAGTCTAAGTGTCCAAAGTGCAACAAATTAAAAAAAGAGGCTAAAACAATTGTTAATGGTGTAAAGTTGTATACCGCACAATCTTCAGATTCATTGTCCAGCTCAATTTTTTTAACTGTTTGTGGTGAAAAAGCAGCTTTTGTGCCGACACCGGTGCATCAAATTCCATTGCGGAGAGAAATTTTATAGTTTATTGAAAAGAAAGGTTTCAAATTTCAAAAGAAGAATATTACAATGGTACTTGCTGATGGAAAAGAAAGAAATGTCCAGCTTTGTCAACAGTCGTAAATCTTAATGTAGAGGGAAAGAAAGTTCGTATGAAATTTATTGCATTACCAAACGCTAGAGGCAATAGAACATTGCTTGGCACTGACTTTCTCCAGCTGCTGAATTGTGCTTAACATCCAGAATGGCACTTGGCATTTTTAGTGAATATCCACACAACATTACCCATTTATCGTGAACCATCCGAAACCGTAAGTACTGCAAAAGTAATAATGTCGCAGAAATTAACTTCTCCTGATATGCCTGCTGAAATTTCAGAAACCTCTAATTCCGTGAAATTGAGGAATGATGAAGGAAAACATTTGACAAGAGAACAACGAAACAAATTAAATTCATTGCTGGAAGAATTTGAAAATAACTTCAAGCCAGGGAGAGCCTACTCCTTTTATTGAACATAGAATACAGACTGAAATAGCCTACCTGTTGCTGAACCACCATATAGAATGACGCCTGCAAAGAAAGAGTTGTTGAAGAAAGAGCTAGATTCCTTACTAACAGAAGGAATAATTGAGAAATGTGAGTCTCCTTATGCAAGTCCTGTGGTATTAGTACCTAAACCAAACGGTACCATTAGATTGTGTGTTGATTACCGCAAGTTAAACTCAACGACTATTCCGGATAACTATCCACTACCTAGAATGGATGATTTATTGACTGAGGCCAAGTCGACGAAATACATGTCTACGATAGATTTAAGATCTGGTTATCATCAGGTCAAAGTTCATGAATCAGACCAAGAGAAGACAGCCTTCATCTGTCCATTTGGAACTTTTAAATTTTTACGTATGCCTTTGGGTTGCGCAACGCACCCGCAACTTTTCAACGTCTCATTGATAAATTTAGATCTGGTCTCAAAGATGTTTTGCATTGTCATACCTTGATGATATCATTATCTTATCAGAAACTTTTTGATGAACATTTATCAGATTTACGAAAAGTGTTTGAAAGACTTTCTATATTTAAGCTCAATGCCAATAGAAGCAAGTGCAATTTTTCTTGTGACAGAGTGAAGTATTTAGGTCATTGGATAACTGAAAAAGGTGTAGAAGTAGATGCTGACAAAGTATCCACTATTCAAAAAATTCCAACACCAAAATGTGTTAAAGAAGTTCAGTCCTTCTTACAGACTTGTTCCTGGTTCGGAGATATGTTCCCCATTTTCTGAAGTTGCTAGACCCTTAGTGACTTAACTAAAAGAATAAACAATGGACATGGGGTGATACAGAGCAGAAAGCATTTGAAGAGTTAAAAGACGGCTGATTTCACCACCTGTGTTGTCTCAGCCAGATGGATCTAAACCATTCCTCATAAGAACTGATGCGAGTAATTACGCTCACAGGAGCAGTCCTTATCCAAGGAGAAAGACCGGAAGAACATGTGATTGAATATGCCAGTCGATTGCTCAGTTGGGCAGAAAGAAATTATTCAACTACCGAAAAGAAGCACTAGCGGTAGTATGGGCTCTTGAGAAGTTCCGTGGCTATGTGGAAAATCAAGAAATCATTATTGCATCAGATCACCAACCCTTGAAGTGGCTTATGAGTATTAAATCGCCATCCGGACGCTTAGCTCGATGGGCTCTTCAAATCCAGTCATATCATCCGAAAAATACTTTACACTCCAGGAAAATCTAATGTAATTGCAGATCTTCTGTCTAGACCATTTGATACAGAGGACAAATTTGTTTGTAACTTCAACACTATTTCCATAGATTTACCATCCCGGAAATCTAAAGACATTCGCGAAGAACAACTGAAGGACGAGGATGTAAGAAAGATCATAGACTGCTTTGAAAGTGGACGGAAAGATGAAAATTATGTAAATTGGACTAGTAGAGGTTATCTCATGAATCAGGGAATACTGTATCGATATTCGCCTGAAACAGAGTCAGAAGAAGCACAGTTAGTTGTCCTTGTCACGAGCGAGAACGTGTCCTACAGCAATATCATGATTCTCCACGGCAGGACATTGTGGAGCTGATAATACGTATCATAAAATTGCTTCTAGATATTTCTTTCCTGGTATGAGAAAGTTTATCGCCGAATACGTGAAAGATTGTGCTGAATGTAATCGGTACAAATCTAACAACCAGAAACCTGCTGGATTACTCAGAACGCCTATTTACTCGCACAAAGATTTGAGACGCTGGCAATAGACTTGTTTGGTCTCTTCCAGAGACCCCAGCTGGAAAAAAATGGATTTTCTTGTTGAAGATACAAGTACAAGATGGGTCGAACTTTTTGCCCTAAAAAGATGCCACAGCTATCAATTGCTCTAAAATATTGATAGAAGAAGTCTTCTTACGCTATGGCTTACCCTAGAAGACTAATCAGCGACAACGGTGTACAATTTGTCAGTGCTGTAATGCAACAAACTTGTAAGATCCTAGATATTAAGCAAGATCTTATACCTTTATACCATCCTCAAGCAAAATCCTGCTGAACGTAAAAATCGAGATCTAAAACCCAAATTAGCAATTCTAGTTGGTGACTCACATGATACTTGGGAGGACAAACTACCCATGATACGTTTTGCTTTAAACACCGCAAAATGTGATTCTACAGGTCATACGGCAGCTTACCTTCAGTTCGGAAGAGAACTTCGAACCACAGACGATGTCAATCATGATATTAGAGCTGTCATTGATAACGATAACTTCGTCGCAGAGATAACACCTTACTTAAAAGAATTTGCACGATTTACACCCATAATTAGAGAACGTATAGAGCAAAAGCAAGATGCTAGAAAGGAGTACTTTGACAAGAAGCATAGACCCGTTTATTATCAACCAGGTGATAAAGTTTGGATCACTTTACATCCCGTGAGCAAGTCCAAAACCAAAACAAGTAAAAATTCATGCCCAAGCGTGAAGGACCTTATATTATATTAACGAATAAATCCCCAAATACATATGATGTTGCAGATCCTGCTGCCCCTGATCAAGTACTCGGTACTTACCATACCAGTATGTTGAAGCCTTATCAACAATCCTCTAGAGATAAAGGGCCAGTGTATCCATTGAAAAGTAGAGGAAGACCACGTAGACAACCTTAACCTCAATCCTGTCTCCTTGCCGGGACGTCGGCGGAGCCAGAGGGGGAGTCTGTAGCGCCCCATATCTTCAGCACCACCCATGACGTCATCACCAAGGAAGCCAGTCCCTCTCCAGCAACCGTAGGAATGAGACGTATATCCATATGACTCTCATGTTTACCCTATTCCCTTTAACTTTATGTGTTTAGATGTAATTTTGTTTTATTTGTAGTATATGTATCTGTGTTGTGCTCAAATTGTACCCTTAATTGTAATAAATTATTTTGAGCTATTTAAGGAACTTATTTCTTTGTTCCTATTAAACCAGATAAGTGCTACATATGTGAATTTAAGACATCTAACATTGGCAAAAATGTGAGAGCTTTTTTTAATAGCAAACGGAAGATAAGATTTGTATGTTACCGTTTTCTTAATTAGTTAAAATGTGAAAGAAATAGGCTAAATTTATATAACTAGGTTTATACTTCGATTTTTCATTTAATAATTCGATTAAATGTTTAACTTACTCGGTATTTTTTTTGCGTTTATTAACAACTTTATAAATTTGAATAAACAATCTAAAGCTTTGTCTGATGAGTAAAATAGCTTATAACATCGCATCGACAATCAATTATTAAATCATCTGCCAATTAAGTTTTGAAACATTTTTTAAAATAACAATTACTTAATGCAAAATTGTAATCTTGACCTTATAAATTAAATATTAAGAACTATAAAAAAGGTCATGCCTTTTCAATACTAGTATTAAATTCTATTTTTTATACTAAAATAAGCTGCATAGACAAGCAAATTTACATAAAAAGCAATTTTCAATGAAAAAATTTAAATTGAGGGAAAATATTAAAAACTTCCGAAATTTATTCTGGGGTATCTATTTAAAAATAAAGGTTCGAAATTTATTCTATCATATCTATTTTTGCACAATTATTAGCATAACATCGACTATAATAAACTTATCAATACGATTTTTTTAAAAACATGTCGAGATATATTTTAAAGTAAAAGAATTTTAAAAAAGAAACCAATATCAAGAACACAGTCGCCGTAATCTCTACCATCCAAAAATTGGTAAAATGTCCTACTCTTCACAACTGATATCATTTAAAATCATAAGCTTTCAAATAAATCTCACAATATACCAGTTATAAATAAAATATATTCCGTATATTAAGCATTATTACATATATTTGTAACACATTTTTCTTAAATTTTAAGCGCTATATTTAACCATTATACTCTTAGAAACAAAAAATAAAGTTATTGCTCTCATAAAAAAATAAACACAATAGATAAAAAAAATATTCACTATAGATCACAAAATTTAAAAGGAGTAAAAATAATTAAGCGTGACAAGCGTTTCAAGAATAAGAAAATATAATTTGTAACTACTAATCAGGAAACATTCACTTTGAAATAACATTTTAAGGAAAAATCTCAATAGAAATGGATATTTTACAAAACATCCACGTAGCGCGAGGAGAGTAATAGTGTTTCTAAAATAATTTATATTATAAATTATCAGAGTTTTGTACCTATGTCTTTAGTTGTGAAAATGCTGAAGAATTTTCGGTTTCACAGTTATTGGGGGTATATATCTCTCATAAGGCTAAAAATATTACAATTTGGAAATTATTCTCATTTATTCAAAGAATTTAAAAGTAGGCGAATATGTTACACAAACAATGGTACATGCAAATATTGGCAATTTGGAAATTCAGTTTATTGTAAGGCCTGTAATTTTGTGGATCCAATGCGATTTAAGAAATAAATAGATATTAGCGGTTCAAATTCGAAAATGTTTTATATTTAAAAAAAAAAAAGAATAAAAACCTTAAGAATCCCAATTTAAAAATTATTCATAAAAAGCAAACCAAGATATGAAAAAAATTTTTTAAACAATCGAAGGATTGATCTTAATCAGATTATTAAGTGTTACAAGAATCCATGAACAGGAGTGATTGCTATGCTAAGAAAGAATCAAGATTTAATTATGATACCCTTATACTTAATTCGAAACAAAAATTTCACTGAGAAAGCACAAATATTTGGTTTATCACTTGAAGGTAACTTTTGTTTGACAGGGCTGAAATATATTAGGTCAGGGCGGATTCAAACTCTTTAGAGCTAATGGAAAAGACAATGGGCAACAAATTTATCTGTTCTATTGCTCACTAAAATCGAAAGTATAACGTAAAATTAATTTATAACGAATTACTATAACGAAATTACTGTATTTTCTCCCTAAATATGTGCTTATTCTTCATGCATATGTTTTCAAAATCACAAAAATTTGTTCTCGTTAAAAAAGAAACATTTTTATTTTTCGCAGTACAAATCGGAAACTTTCCAGAAAGGATTGGTATGGTTTTTCTTTATCCTCCATGTGTTACCTATCGCACATTTTCATTTAGTAGATTATGTCAAACTCATCTATATGAAAGGATTTATATAAGTTTAATTTGTGATAATTAAACGAACTTCAACAATATACCGGTAATAGAAGTATATGCATTATTAACCAGCCTATTTTTCACAATTTCATGTATTTAATTTTTTTTTTCATATGATTCAAGGGTGAATAAACAAAATCAACAAATAAAATCAGATAATTTAGCTAGATCAGAAATAATTTACAGATTCAAAATCACATAAAAATCATTATTTGTATTTTCAAATACCATTGTAAATATTTTTGATAAACATTTAAGGCTAAATGATCCCGATTCATCAGTCTTGCTAAAAGTTTATCGTAAGCGTTAGAGCCAAACACACCTTATCAAGGAAGGCCTCAAAATCTTCCACACCTCCCCCTCTAATGATAAGATCTAGAACTGTTAAAGACAAACGTTAGATAGTAAAATCTTCACACTGGATCTTATCACTATTATTAAAAGATTTTTAACCAAAGAAATATTTATTACCATTTTTTATTGTTTTTAACCCGGTATGATAAGAACTATACCAAGACAGTATTAATATTAGACATAGAATTACATTAAATATAGGAATTATAAATTCAGTCAAAAGGGATGTTTATTAAACAAATGTTGTTAGTTATATAAATTATGTTAGTTAATATATTATTTTTAAACAATTCAGTTTACACATTTAATCACAATTCTCTTAATTTATAGAGAAGTGAATAATCTTCTTTTAAAATTACAATAATAAATTATTTCCATCTACATATCTCAAAACTTATAATGGAATAATCAGTAAACTTACCAATATTAAATAAATTAGATAATACTTAAGCGCTTAAATTTAAAACACTCATTTCATTGTAACAATTTTCATACATAGATGGGTATATGTATGTATGAAAATTGTTACAATGAAATGTATTTATTTGGAAATTACATGAATTTTTATTAAAAAAGATATACTTAAATGATTAATTTTCATACTGTTTAAAATGAATGCTTAAAAGTTTTTTTTTTTTTTTTTTTTTTTTTTAAAGAAAATTATCATATAAATCATGTTTTTAATTGAATACAAAGAAATGAAAAAAGTTACAAATACTTTATATTTGATATCAACTTAATAAATTTTAAAATTTGAATTCTTTTTTTAAAGCAAAGTTACAATTTTCATTTTTCCAGATAAGTACTATAATAACAATAAAATATTACTTTGATTAAATTGCAATCCACATTTAAACTTACACTTTGAAATGTCCTAACTTCTTTTTGAATATTAAAAATTTTTTTATTTAATTCATTCAGATGTTTATTTTTTATAGTAATACTTACTTATGTAGTCAATATTTTATATGTAATCAATTTTATATAAGTAGTATCTTTTAATAATTTCTTTAAAAGATGAAGTAATAAATCTAACAAACTAAAAAAAATTACTTATATTTCCAAAGAAATTATACTCATAATGCAAGAAATAGTTTTAGATTTAATGCAAAACACAAGTGGTGAAAATAAAGAACAATTACTTTTGTGTTGTGAAACAGTTTCATTTTACAAGAAGAAAAAATATAGAGAAAAGATTTTCTATGAACATGATATTAGATATTTTGCTACACTATATAAAGTTTCGCAAATTTAAAAATATTTATAAAATTAAGCAAAAAACAAAGACTGAAACATCAGAAAGTTAAAAATATATAGTAGCTTTTCTTCTTTCGTTTTTCTAGAAAGAGGAAGGAAACTTTTTAACAAGTCTTGTTTTAATAAAAACAAACAATCTTTTTCTTCAAATTTATCAAATCGAATCTATTGAAAGCAATCTCAATAAATATAAATATCTCATTATTTCAAAAAACTTTTGTTTCTCAATTTAATTGAAAAAGTTTTTCAGAAAAAATATTTTTAGTGAAATTGCCATTTTCTTATATTAATCAAATTTAATAATTATTTATGTTAATATTTAAGGAATAAAATTCCATAAATATTACAATATATTACTTAATACATGATATTTATTCTATATTTAATATTATAAGATAAATTAGTGCATAGCATATGAAAGAAATATAATTGAACAGGTAACAATTGATTTGATAGAGACTGCCATCTTTTTCTGACATTGACATGTGTCACATAATTTTAGTAAATTGCAATATATTTTATAAGTTTACCTCTATCAAAAATAGTTTTAAAACTGAATCTTAAATACTGATTTTAAAATTGATGTGCAAGATTACAGTAAATTAATAAACATCTAAGCTTTTTTGAATTTAAAAGAAAATACATTTCAAAAAGTATAACATACATATATACCATATTTGTCTTAAAAATTTATGAAAGTTGTTTCCCACTACAACTGATGCTCTAAGATATTCATAAATAAATGGATGCAATTATAAAATTCTATCGACTTTTAGAACTAAAAACAGAATTTGTAGTCTTTAGTTCAATCTTAACAGGATTTATCTTGAATATTTCAAATTATCAAACTTTTAATGAAGAACCATTCTAAAAATACTGTGCCTTTCTAATTCTACCTGCTTTTATGTTTTATTAATTTTCTAACAAAAATTTTCTTTAAAATATTTCTATTTAACTTAATTCAAAACTTATTTAACGTAAGATAATTTTATTTGTAATTATTTTACTATATATGCATAATGAAATATCTGAGTCAACAAATGAATATAATCCTTTCACTAAAGCACTCTGAACTTGTTTATGTATAGCAAGATTCCATTGTATGCATATATACATACATATATATCAGTAGACTATGACTTCCACAGGAAAATTGCAATTTGGTGAAATAACAAAACACAATTTTAATTTCCTTTATTCAAAAAGGTGTTTTGCATTACATAAATAGATCTCCCATATAGATCAGCTAAAAACAAATCATGTGAGATGTAGAACACTTGAAAACTCTTTAATTATGAAATTATAAAATATAGACTCTAAGACTACTTTCATCTATATTTTAATGAGTTTTCTTATGAAAAAGAAGAAAATACATTCACTAGAAGACAAAAATATTTCTTTTGTAAAGATAGAAAAAATAGTAATTATTGTTATTCTACTTGATTAATTACACTATGGCAATGTTTAAATAAAGAAGCCCAAATGGTGTTCATATTGTTTCTTGGCCCTATACAGTTATGTGTAAAGGACAATTTTAACAGACAGCAAAATCTACATGTTGCATTCTGGAATAGTCTGAACACAGCAAGTGTGCATCTGGAACTGTAACAAGCAGCTTTACAATGATATCAAATCAGCTTTAATTATAGTTTAAATTAATTATAAAAGTTATAATCAAAATTTAAAAATGAAACTGTTTTAAGTCAGCTAAAGACACACATACAAACATTCCAATATAATTTTAATTTCATTTTGTGTAGAATATTCTCAATTCATTTCAAGAAAAAAATTCAATGATTAGTAAAATAAAAAAATTATTTACATACATAAAATGCTAAAAAATGTGTGAGACATGCAAAAAGTGAATAAAAACCATTCCATAATAGATACCCATGCACAAAAAGGCAGAATACATATGTAACAAAACATATTGCAGAAAAGTTTTTTTTCTTCTTTTAATGATAAGACATGAAAGCTGCTTCAGATCAACAATTTCATTACTAGGCAATTGACAAAAATCTTATTGCTAGGAAACAATATGAAATGTGTTTAGTATGGCACACAGTCGCTATAAGCAACTGAGACTTCAACATACTTGTTATACATCAATGTAATTAGGTTATTGGTAAAACTCTGGCGAAAAGTGAAATCTCCGAATTCTTAAATAAATTTAAGCTTTCTAACTTCACATTAACTAAGTATGTAACTATAGCAAAACAATTGCAAGCAAGTATCCAACAAATACGCTCAATCAAAATTAACTGAGATTATTCCTAAATTATTAATCATCCTCTAAATTGTATAATTCATCTATAATCTAGTTTTACTAAGCAATCTGAGATTGTTATTTTTTTGCTCCTTATAAAATCACATAGGCGGTATCACACTCTAAACTAAATTATAACTCATCATTAAATAACATTTAATTAATTATTTTATATCTATTTTTGACATTAAGCAACTTATTTTCTTAAATCTAAATTTATGAAGTCAACATAATAAATATGGCACACAAATTCTATATAGATCAATTTGACAGTCAATTTACTTTGATATTTTAATATTTACTGTACCCAAAATGAACTAATTTTGCATCTGAGTAGTGTGACCAGCTCTTTAATAATGAGCTATTAACAGGATACGTGTAAACATTATTTTGGGTAATATCTAATATTCTTTTTTAAGGATCAATTCAAAAGCCTTGAAATGAAATTCAAGTAATATCTGTATAAATATTTTCTGTATTTATTTGGTAATAGTGACGCTATGACTACTCATTTTCTTATTGTTTTTGGCATAGTGAAAATAGAAATTCGTAAGAAAAGTTTTCCTTCTACTTTCTGCTACATTACAAAGGCATTTCAATATAAGTTATCAGTGTAAACATTTGATACAGTTTGGTTAAAACCTAGCTCTTTTACATTTTTAAGCAGCGTATATACAACTCTCATTTTTATAAAGATTTATACAATATTTTAAATTGGGCAAATTATTAGAGATTTGCCTATATCTAAAATAAAATGTTTAATTTTAAAAGACAAATTCATTTGTGAATCAGATGCATAAATTTTACTAATATTTCAATATAAATAAAAAATTGATGTCTTATTGATTCAAAATTATGTAACGTAAATTATGCAGAATATAATTGATTTTAATCTCAGTTTTTAAAAAGTGATTTTGTTACGAGGAGCACAATACTACAAAAGATTTAAAAAACTTCTCATCCAAATAATAACTAGAATGGCTGGCCTAATTATTCAAGAAATACTTCAATGAAGTTAAGAAATACTTCAATGAAGTTAAGAAATACATAACTTTAAATATACAAAAAAATAATTATAAGATGTGTCCATATAGGTATAAATAATTACAAACACAGCTTATAATTAATCACAAATAATTGTCAAATCTTAAGCTGACAGTGAAAATTTTAAATTTTTATGAATAAATTAAATCTAAACATGTCACAATAGAGAAAACAAAATAACAGACAAGCTGTCATTGTAAAATGGACCTTAAGAATAATCTAAAATAAATTATTTGACAGTATCAGGATTTAATCCAATTATAAAAAGGGAAAAAATTTAATCACTCAGTAAATCAATTAATGAAAATAAATTAGCCTATTTTGTGCATAAAATCTTGAAGTTTTGGAATTCTCACTACCTCAACTCATTATGCTCTTAATTGAACTTCAAAGGCTCAGTAATTTCACACAGTTTCCCATAATAATCAACAAAGTGAAGCATCATTTGTGGTGATGAATGATTACGAGAGTGACCAAATTCTCCCTCACCAAGTTGCTTCAGTGCTCAGTGGATTAGGGAAGTGTCTAGGTTAATCTGTAACATTCAAAATCTTTCCACTGGTATGACATGAATGTGAAGAGAAGGATGGTAGCTCAAGTGTGACTACATCAACTGACAGCAACTCAAAATTACTAGGTGCTGGGTGGATGGGCAAATATTCCAAACCTGTTACCTTTAAAATACAGGCTAGGGCTTGTTTGCAGAGTTATGTGTGTATGCTTACAATTTTTTTAGGTAACCTGTTTAAATAAAGTTTTATGAAAAGTTGAATACTTAAAATTTAAATCAGTAAATTTTTAAACATTTGCATTATTTTAAAATGCAGGAATGAATGTTCTTTATTTCTGCATTTATTAAAAGTATTTAAAATTACCCTGGTAGAGAAAAAAATTAATCAAAATGCAATCTGATTAATTGTGTTCATAGAATAGTAAAAATAAAAACATTTAGCATATTAAAAAAGTAAACATAAATTTAATTTTTACTTGTCAGAAGTGAGTATAAACTAACCTCCTGATTACTTTTCTACGAATTTTAAAAATCACCAAACCAAAAATCAAAATTTTCAAATCATTCTTTAATTTTAGGGATGAAAGATTTTACCTTTTACAGTAATATTATATTATAAGAATACGTTAGAGTAAAATTTGAAACAAATATACTAATGGGATCTAAAGAGGCAATATATTATAAAAAGATTTATTATTTCAGATTCCAATAAGTGATTCTTAAGTAGATTTACTGATCCTGAATTCTCATTATTGATAATTTTGGTTTTATTCACTTTTTATTATTAAATACAGTATAGTTTAATAAGTGACTTTAAACATTCTTTATTTTAAAGACGATACACTAATTCATATTAAAGAGAAGAATACAGTTAATTTTACTTCCAAAATCTTTGTTAACTATATTAAAAGGTAAACATTTCATTCTTTAAAAGAGAATATAATTAAACATTAATTTTGAAATGCAGTAATAATTTTTGGCCACATAACAGAAATATCAATGATGAATGTAGATGTACAGATTTTATATACTACCCTAGGAGAAGGATGGATTATGAGTGGGACCCTAGATTTCAAATTACAAATGATGTTAAACTAATTTAAAGTCTGATTAAAATGATGATCTTAATATCAAAGTTGAAGTAGACACTGGACAATCAGATTGTGAATTTGCAGACTTAGAATATGATTTGAAGTGGATGGAGCATCAGTCTGAGTATGAACATGTTCTAATTCTCATTGTCAAAAAGATGTGCAACTTGGTGGCCCAAAAACAGATGAAGAAAATAAAACAGCTTACTCAGAGCAAAATGTTCAACAAGCAATTGCTTACATTTACAGCACTCTATATACATAGTGTATTAATGTACAGCACTTGTAAATATCTTAACATGTATAAAAGTGTTGCATTTTCATTTAACTGATTAAAAGTTCCGTTAAATATAGTTTTTTCCCTCCCATTTTTCTCTCTACATACAACAATTAAAATAAAGATTTTTTCAAAAAAAAAAATTAACCAAATTTTTGGTTACTTGAATAGAGTCCAGTTCCAATTGATTTGGATAGTTTTGGAGTTCTACAGTTTTTTCCTTCAAATACAAAGGAATGCGACAAATAATTATACTCCTTAAAATTGATGAAATCGAAAATCTATATTTTATACAAAGCTGTATTATTTTAAATAAAACTAGCAAGAAAAAATATTTAAAGATTAGAAAAAAAGAATATAATGTATAAATAATAAAAATTATTATTCATAATGTATTATGAATAGTATTATTTTACATCTTTATTATTTATATTAAATTATTCGGAATTAAAAAATGAAAATCGGCAATAAATAAAATATTTGAGAATATAATGAAAAATTCACAGGCACTCCATAAAGGATGGTAATATAAAATGAAAGGAGCCACATGATATTTGGTATCATGAGCAATTATTTATAAGAACAGTTTGAAAAGCTTAAATTTATCCAAACGAAATAATTTATTGTATTTAGGAAAAGTTAAAGATATTAGTATATAAAAAGATTAAACAAAATTATTCAATTGTTTACACTTCAGCACATTTATAATGCTCAATTACAAATTTTATTGCTCTATAAAATATTTTATTAATTTAATTGTAAAAAGATAAAAATTTATCTGTTTATTATTTTACAATTTTTATCAATAAGGGTTAATTTAAATACGATCAATTATCTTAAATAGATTCTTAATATAAACAATACATCCAAGGTGCAAGATAAACTCGTGAACTGAATTAACACATGATAAAATCAGGAGCTATAATTTAGCTCAAAACTCGGGCAAGTAAAAGTAAAAATGAATTTTCTAAACATGTTAAACTATAGTTTTTATATTATGTGCTCTAATTTATTTTTTATGAATATTTGGTAATGCAGATTTCAACCTTTTGAATGATTTTTTTTAAAAAATATGCGAGAAATATAATAGCAAAACAACAAGTTTTATATTTTTAACTTTTTGTTCTACAATAAGCAAAGGAATAAAATTAAAAAATAGTTTTTTTGATGAAAATATTATTTGGTCGCATAATCTGATATTTAAATTAGTTTTAGAAAAAGATATTGATTCATTAAGGGTATTATATATAAATATAAGATAAAATCATATTATATAAAAAAAAAAAAAAAACTAGACAAATACAGAAATATATTTCCAAAGAAAACATGCTTTAGCAATGTTGCTTCAAGCACAAAATGCCAACATAAATTTACTATATTAAACCAAATAGAGCCAAAATATATTTTTATTTAAGTAATATTTTAAACCAAAATATAGTTCAAATTTCTCCTTTCACCGATGTCTGGTAATTTATTTAATTCTTTCAAAAATAATGCAACTTAATTTCTATTGAAAATTATTAAGTGATTTACTTTTAAACTAAATGTTTAACACAAAGATTATCTCTCAATAAATTCTAACTAGTTTTTCACTTACTAGTATATAACATGTCAATGTTTATTTAATAGTATAAAATATCTCAGCGAAGATAATATTATCATTAGGTCATAAAACATTTAAATGAGATAATGTTATCTTCATTGTGATATATATACAAACACCAACTAAGGAAAGAAACTACACTTAGAAACAGGCTTAATTTGTCAGCAATTTTCTTAATAAAATAGCAATGAGAGCAGAAAAGGTCAAGATTTATATTAAGAGTGAAATTTTTAGTTAAATTTTGATATAAGTTATTACCTTAAAATATATATTCTAACAATATATCACTGGCCTTTTTAAAAACAAATGTAGAGAAGAGCATGATAAAATTCATATTTTTCTAGAAGTATAAATTATCAAATAGAAATCATACTTTTTATTATCAAATAGAAATCATACTTTTTAAACTTAAATATGAAATTAACAGTTGCAAAAATTTATTCTTCAAATATTTATAAAATGAAGGATTGTGAAAAAGCCTGATAGTTATCTTACTATCATCATTAATAGACTTTTTAATACTTTCAAGTCAGATAGAAAATTGTAGTGTATTATATTGTAAAAATTTCTTTTTATGCAGTCACATGACTTAATATTTCTATAATTTGATCAAAATGGTTAATTTATTAGAAAAACAAATTAAAAGACATTACTATTACTTAAATTAAAAAAGCAACTTATTTATTCTTTAATGAACAAGACTTTCAAAGAAATACTGGATAATATATAGAAAATTTTGTGTTGAGATGAAAATTTAAAGTGGATAGATTGGTGTTCATACAAGCAAAATCGGTAAAATTTAAAGCAATTTTACTGATGAATTTTGTAATGATTATTACATAAAAGCTTTAAAATAATTTAAATTAATATAACTTTAAATAAATTAACTCTGTTTAAATATTTCTCTACATGCATCGCAGTTGCAATTTAAATTTTTATTACACTCTAGAAACATTTACATTTTCAACAGACTTAATAACCTTCAATTTAATTACATTCTCTAATTGTATTCAAGATCTGGAACATTAGAAATTAATATCATATATGCACACAGGCAAGAGGTAGAAGATTTAAACTTAATCCTTTAAATTTTTATCGATATATAAACCTTACTATATATCTATTTATGATGTAATCAAAATTAATTTGCCTTTAAAAGCATTGAAAAATTTTAAAAATGAATTTTATAAAAAATTAACAAAACAAAAAGCAGGTCATGACAGATATGTAACAAATTAATTTTTATATAAATCGACAGAGTTTCCATTACTGATATAGTATTTAATAAAATATGCAATATTCATAGAAACAAAATTGCGTTATTTAATGAATAAAAACATTGGTATCAATTTATTAAAATATAGATGTCACTTAAAATGATAATTTAAAAGACTATCTAAATAAAATGTCATAATGATATAATAAATTTTAATTATAGGCACTTATAAATTAAAAAAATTTTTTAGAATCATGCATTAAGACAATCAGTGAACATGAAGACTCTTATTAAATTATATTTTTGTTTAGAATGGTTTGAACAGAGAACAATATGCATAAATTGAAATGTTGAGTATCACATGACTTTTAAACTGGTTAACAAAATTTTTTCCATCACCAGAATTGCTCAAGAGAATATACACAGTATATAAAAACATTACTATTTATCTGCTTATAAATTATAAATCTGTGACAGATAAAAAAAAAGTGCTCTTCCTTCATTTTTGTATAGAATAAATGTTTGAAAATGAAAATAAAGCATACAATATGTGTTAAAATGGTAAAACAACATAAGGGAACTTCATACACGAATGCATCATATCCAATGACAGAAAAAACTCAATAAAGGGTCATCATAAACTGCATAAATTTTTATAATAATGCATTTATGTATAATTTTAGTAAAAAAATTTAATTTGAATAATAAGTTTTTAAAACTGTTTTTAACTCCCACTAAAATGAGATAGAGCATTTTTCATATTAAATATTATTTGATTTTGTTCCTAAGAAATTCATTTACTTGAAATACAAAAATTATAAATATTAGAATCATGGAATGAAAAAGTTTATTTTAACTGAATAAGGAAAATATGGCTGTTTGGAAACGAAAATATAAATTACATTTACGATTTTTTAAGTTTTTTTTTCTCCAATGTCCATTATATATTAAGTATATGTACTAATATTTTCATACTTCCTAAGCGAAATACTTATTAAAAAATATATCAAACATCGAGTGTAATCAATGGAAAAATATGAAATTGAAGATAAACATCAAAACTTGTGTAACTGTTCTAAGCATGAATAAAAAATATTCAGCTGTCAAAATAGTTTCTAAATCCAAAAATTTTCTAAAACAAACCTATATTACAATTGCTTTAAATATTAGAAACCTAAGGTCATTTAATTTTTCTATGTTTTCTTTTATTTCTGCAGCTCCACAAGAAATTATGCACTTCTGAATTGGTAATAATGAAAGCGAAACTATAAAAAGTAATCAGTATTAGAACAATTATATTTTTAAGGTCTTCGAAATAGCTACTAAGTTTTTCGGCACAAATTTTAATTACTAATCTATATATTATGCAATTATTTTTAATTTAAAGTGTTAGAATTTTGAGCTAAGAACTTTGACAATTTAACATGTGGTTAGAATTAGCTCATGAATGGAGAGTTTAAATTTAATTGAGTCTTTTCAACATTGCTCCTAAAAGGAAGATGGAAGCAACATTATAAAGATTCAATTGACAGCTACCATGCAATACTTGATTTGAAATTATTAAATATTACGTCAGCCATATTGACATAAAACGCGCCAAAGAAGCAGTTAAATTACTCATGCAAACGGCTAGGCCTACATATTAGAACTTACCTTCCATATATGCCCTCAGCTATTTTAGTTCTTTTCACTGGCCTTCTAATTTTTCCACAATCGGCATTTCGCCGCTTCATATTCCCAGATAACGCCTATATTCCAATCGTGTGTTAAACCACCGGTAACATTCACAATAAATTAAAATCCATTCAGAATAAAATCCCGTATTCTTAGCGTACTGTTTGTTTTCGTTCAGGGCATATACCTCGCGGCTTGCGCGCATGCGCAACCATCCGTCAAAACCCGTCAAATTATATATATAAGTTCTGTTTTTATATAACTTAAATCACAGTTTCAAATGTTTGTTTCTAAATCTTCATAGATTTCAGCGTTTTGAAAAAAACAGTGATGATTCAGTAATTGTTTTCCAAATTAGAAATACGTTTTGGTTTCATTGCGATTAAATTTATTAATTCAAATTAAAACCGAAGCATAATTTTGAAGCCAAATCAATTTGTTTTAGAATCAATAAATGAATTAAAATAAGAAATGATGAGATAAAACAATTTTGAAACCTTCCCATATTTAAAGAAAAATAATAGGTATATATGGAAGGGATTTTCTAGAATAAAGTTGCTCTTAGATTTGATTGGACAAGAAGCAGACACACCACTGCCACGCCTACTAATTTGGAAAATATTTAGAAAAAATTTATTATCCACCCAAAATACAACATATTGTAACAAAATGATATTGGTATTGCAGCATTTAAACGGAAAAAACTTTATTAAAAATAAATTGAAGTTTTCAAAAAATTTGTTTCTGTTCTATATTGAGAAACATTTGATTTCCTTCCGATTATATTGCAAAGAAGTTTGATACCTACAAAAGGAAAAATTCTATTAATTAAACTTGTAATCTCTATTTTGTTTCTATTAACTCTGAAACTATTTAAATATCTTGTAGAATTTCATTTTATTAACAATTAATTTGAATATATTAAAATGATTTTAACTTTGCTAAAATTATATAAAATTTTTATCCTTATAGCATACTTTTGTGGTACATTTTTATTTATTGGTAAGCTCTTTTTTCACAAAAACAAATTGAATCACAATGATATAAGTATTCACAATTATGTTGATACTAAGCAAAAACATAAAGGAAAAACTTATTAACATATAATGTTTTTGCTTTACAATTAATTCTGTGATTACAATATAATCAGAGAAAATTATTTTGAACTACATTTTGGAAGTTTTATTTTTTTAGCTGAAAACCATTAGCTAAGAATATTTGACTTCCTTTAGGAGTGTACTGATAAATGTATGAAGAAGCATGATGTAAAATAGTGTAACAACACGTAGAATATTTTAAAAGATTTCTCCAGAAAAAATATTTTTCTTTGATATTAAATTAAAATTATTGAATGGGATTGTCTTTTTTGTCAATGGAGAGGCAGTGAAAAATGTGTTGTTTCTTGGAAAATGTGCCAATAAGAATATCTCATAAGGAAGATCTATTACCGTTAAATAATGGCAGATATTTCAAGCTCTTAAATTGCTTATGAACTAAATATCTTTTAGGAAATATATCATTTTTTTAAAATGAAAACGCTCCAATTTATATTACTATTTCAGTAAACTTCTGATTTTGATAAATATCAAATGAAATATAATATCTTTTCTATCTCAGGTATCAAATGAAACCATAACAGATTTTCTACAATCTAAATGTTAATGGGTCAGCATAAAATCTAATTAGTAATTATTTAAGAAATCCTTGAAATAATTTTGAGGGAACATGGATTTTAATAATAACCAAAGTAAACATTATACTAAGAAAAGAAGTTTAAACTTCTATAATCGCTTACTTTATTCAGTATGCTGAATTTTTTGCACTAATCAACAATTACTACTAAATTTGATATAGATTAGGATCGGTTAACGAACATAATCTGTCGAGATAATCGATCAAGATTATGGCTCGATATCTGATTTGTTCTTCAACCGATCATCGATGTACTATAGATTTTTTTATGAAATCGTTTAATTCTTTTTGGAGACTCTAAAAAATAATGCATACCGAAAAAATTTTACATATTATGTCCTTTTTCATTTTTGCTTATAGGGAATTTAAGAACATGTCCAATGATGATTAATTTTCTCTCTTTTTCAGTTGGAAGTGATTAATAGCATTTAATTGTAAAGATCCCTTACCCAATCGACATCAACTTTGACATCCTCCCACTTCTTCAAAAGATCAGTCAAGGAACGCAAAGGGAAGAAATGCTCAAAATGAAATCAGTTTCAGAAAATGTCAGCTCTTATATAGATCAAAAATATTATTTTCAAGATATTTTCTTAATTTTAGTGATAAAGTTTGAAGGTTGATAATATTCAAGTAATAATAAAATATCGTTAAACTATATTAATTCTTGTTTTAGTTTCATTGCACAAAAAACGTGAAAAACTATCTAACGATGTAATGATTACTATATAAATAGAGAAATAAAAAAACATCTTAAATTAAGATATGTACTATTTATTTGTTTAAAAACTTATAGCCTTATTCATTTATATTTTTTAAGAAATGTAGAAAAGAAAAAAAAACTGAATTCTTAAAATTTTTGTGCATTTAAAATATATGATGGTCATGTAAAGACTTTTTATAATATATTTAATTCATGATGAATTTTAGGACACAATGCAACCGATTACAAAAATAATAATTATCTGCTCTCAGAAGTTCAATTAATCAATTTCTCAAAATATAAATATGATATATTTTATGCTATATATATATATATATATATATATATATATATATATATTATATTATATTATATTTACCACTTTTCAGTTTAAATATTTTCTATACAGTCTTCTTATGGTGGAATTATCAAAATAATAAAAAAAAAATATTCATGCTAAAGTTCACTTTTCATGGATACAAAATATGAAAAATAAGAATATTTCAGAGGGATTGACATATATACACCGCCACACGGTGCCCTCAGTGACGCTTTCTCTGCAAAAAGATCTTTAATTTTGGGCTCGAGCTTTTACAACATCCTTCCACACCACTCTCGTATTAAAAGATTAAACTGTTTCTAAAGCATCTATTTGCTTCTAATGCCTCACGAGACCTACAGATTCGTATAGCTTAAAAACACTGGAATAATGTAGGTCCTTCTCTTATTTATGATTTACCAAGACGAAATTCAGTTGATACCTTCGTCTAATAATAGGACATGACTGTCTAGCCTCTCATTTGAAGCACTAGGGAGTTCTTACTGTTCCTACTTGTCCACTCTGTGGCTCTGGAGAAGTAATGGATAGGGACTATCTGCCCCTTTGTAGGGTTCTTTGCTGCTCAGCGGTGGAAGCGAGATATTGGGAGGCAAGATCACTCCTAGCAAATAACTTCGGTCTATTTTCTGTAGTTTACTTTTTGGTAAAATTTAGTTTTTTGTATTTTACCTGGCCATTGAAAATGACACAGAAAAATGAATCACGGATGATCTAGTGTAGTTTTCTTAAATAACATTGTCATAAAATATTTCTTTTCTATGACAAAATTAAATAATTAAAATTCGTGTTGAAAAAATTTAATTAAATGTTTTACATAAGATTACAATAAACAACATAAAATGATAAGACTCTGATAATGTAAATGTTTATTCAAAATCCAAATGTTGGAATAATTCTTAAGAAGCACATATGAAATTTTCTCAAGCTACATATTTTTAATGTTATAATTTTACTATCTTTATTATTGGTAGAATATAAAGGAAACACGTAAACGTACCAAGTTATAAAATTAAGATATCTATATATAGAATACACACTGCACTGAAAAAATAAAAGTATATAGCACTATCAAATATGGTTGTGCTGCAATTCAAGACATGAATAAATAGATCCGGGAAGGAACTATTTAGTTTCAAAAGGACTGATCGAATGAATTATAATGCTATTATAAATCCATATTGAAAGCTTGAAGAAGTAAATGTTCCTCAGGACTACGCAAAAATGAATTACGAAATTCTGTTTCATTTGTTGCTTATTATAAATTTTGAATATAAGGTTTATATGCCTGATTGTTAGGGCGTTCTTTCTTATTATCGAGAGGAAGTAAATCCAAGGGAAGATCCATTGTGTTCACTAATGGTGGTAGGGGCACGTAAAATATGTCGTGGTCACAATGTCCTTCTTGTGAAATGATACTTTTGGGAGTGACAAGCTAAATCTAGAAGTCATCTGCTTGGGTTGAGAAGAAATAAAATAAATAGATTAGGATTCTTTTAATCCTTACTCAAAATATACGAAGGGAAAAGAAAATTCATGCACTGAAACGGGCAAGACCAATACTTTTTAAAAAGTAGTAAAAATCGCTAATTTTTTTTAAACCATTAAGTGGTTGTTTCTTAACTTAATTTTCATAAACTTTTCAACAGAAAAAGGAAATTATCCAAAAATTTCATACCGTTACACATTAAAAAATAATTTACGCGAATTGTTATAATTTTCATTCAGAAAAACATCAGTACACTTAAAAATTTTGGGTTTCATATACATTTCAAATTTTTTAGATTTTGTCTTCCATTCTGCAAATATTATCCATTTTGTCTTCATCTTCCATTTTCTAAGTGATTTTTTCTTAAAAACTTTATTTTAAAACGGAAAATCCTTTTTTGGATTCGTTAAGAAAGAGTTCGTGAAATTTTTTAAGTAATATTTAAATGTTCTGAAATGTACATGCTAGGCATCTTTAGTGGAATGATGATAAAGGCAAACAAGAAAGTTCTTGCCGACTTCATGTTGTTTTTAAATGAAGTGAGAATAAGTGTGCAAATTTGTGCATGACGTTATTGAGATCCAGTCAGTTGAGAATAGGACTATCAGTCATAACAAAATCAGCTCCTCTACTCATATTCATCCATCGTAACTCGTATAGTAGAGAAAGGAAATATGGACGTATCTCAGGAACTAGTTCGGTGTTGTTTACTTTATGACTTCAAAGTGAGCTTATTAGCTGCTACATCGAGACACCGAATATGTCAAGTATTTGGTGATAGTGATGTATTGGTCTTACAAATTCAGGTCGGAAGATTTGTAGCTATTTGTAGTAGTTCATGATCAGAGGCCAACCACAGGCCTCGGATCATGAAGCCCTGCAAGTGGTCATTGCGGAGGACAATAGCTACATGTGTGAAGAACTTGCCAGCCAGTTTAACTCTTCCGTTAAAATGGAGGACTAACAACAGGCTACAGTTTCTGTTGGACATGTTCTTTTGGGTCATTAAAAGCGACAAGAGCTTTCTCGTTTACCTTATATCTATTAATTTCCTTATTACACGAGAAACATTTGATAACTAGATTTATGATGAAGGTAATTTTGTTTCTTTCTAGATAATGAAATGGTCTAGTAGTGTTCCAAAATTCAAACAACAATTTCCTTTTCCTACACAACTTTTAACGTCAGCTTTTTCTTCGATTTATCTATTGGCAGCTTCCGTTAAAAATACACTTAAATCTCTAAATATTTATGGTTTTAAAACAATTGTATTTTGATTGTATAACATATTATATAAAAGACATTAATTTTAATATATTCTGTAACTGCAAATTCATATCTGACTCTTTGTTTTCATAAAAAAAGAAAGTTCTTTTTCAAATTTACCGATTTCATTTCAGCTTCCATACTAATGAATGATAGCCCTGGTAAATAAGCTGTTTCCTTTTTAACTTTTACATATTTTTTTTCGAAAATTACTGACAAAAACTTCTATAATACTTTTAGCAGGATATAAATCATTTAAATCCCTCATTCTGTTGATTACAATGATTTATTAGTAGCTTTTCATTCTTTGAAAAATATTACATTAAATCATTATCGTAAGAGAAGTTTCATATATGTTACATGCAAGATATTACATGATATACAAAATTATGCATAACAAAATTTATAGCAAAAGCATATCACCACAAAAGTAAGTCAGACAAAAAGAGAAATAGTGAGAGAAGAATTTTAAATATATTATAATATTATTGTGGATATAATAGTAATTCCCATTATATATATATATATCCCTTCTTTGATTAGCAGACATAATTTAAAGAAACTTTCACATTCACTTAGATAATCTAAATAGATTAAATACTTTTCTCATTTGATTCTTTGGGCTTCTAATCATAAGCGATTATGTATTTTTATTAATGACACAAATTGTTTTTAACGTTTGCAACTAGTAATATAATCTTCCTTTGTATATTTTCTTGTATTAATTGAATCTCAATTCTATTGAATTTGACTGGTCTTTTGTGCAGAATACTCGTGGTTGACACAAGTGCTTTTAAAATTTCGTTTTCTTATAAAATGACAGCAATTTATCAACGATTTTGTGATTGATTTAACTGAAAAATAAGTGAAATTTTTATTATGAAATGATTTTTAAGGGTAGAAATATATTCGAATGCCACTAAAAGTATAAATCGAGTTATCTCTCCATTTGATTTCTTTCCGTAAATATGTTGACTTTAATGTAATTGACTTTATATCGTAGCTACTAAATATTTCATATTTCCTATATTTTTGGTTTTATTTATGAGCATACTCATTAAGAAAATAGGAAAATATATTGATTCCGTAAAGCTGTATCAATAAGAACTTTGATTCCTAAGTTTAACAGTTCATCTTTCTCTTTTGAGTCTTTTCACTCCTTTTATTAGTAGCATCTCCAGCCTCTTCATGTTCACAGTGTTCTTTTTACTTCCTCTTTTCTTAACTAAATATCTGTACTGTTAATTAAAAAAAAAAGTTTTCTGATATATTTCAAACAAATTGAATATTTTGTAAAAAAATTAAATATTACGACATTTGGGGCCATATAGTATTCTGGGATTATGTTTGGCCGATTTCTATTAAATTCTCTCGAACCGCATGTTTTTAAATACCTTATAATTATTGATCATGATGAAAAAATTATGAAAATATATTTCCGTTTATCTTTTTCTGCCTAATATGATTTTCACAAATTTCACTGACAAAATAGAATTTTCTGCTTGATTCTTATAGGTTTCCATACCTATTACTTAATAAAAACAAGGTTGCCAGATGCATAAGAAAATCCACCAAAAAATCAACTAACTCAGAATTTGGCATCCCGGATTATACAGCAACTGTGCTCATAAACTGAACATCAATAAATGCCTTTATTATTATTTTTTAAGAGTATTCTCAAGTAACAAACCCCTCTTAGTCAATATTGGAAGAATGTATTATTTTTAATATAAAACTTTCAAAGTTAATATTAAATTTAATTTTTTTAAATATAATTTTTTAAGTAATATAAAAAATTAAATTTTAAAATCAATTCCTACTTATGTCAACAAAGAAAAATATTATTTTTTTTCTCCCATTTAAAATAAAATAAATAAAATTTTTAATTAATAAATATTTCAAAAAATTATTAACATCAAATGTCATTCTGAAAAAATTTAAAACTGATTTTATTATTAATAGTAATTTTATAGTATTAAATAAAGTAATAAAATAATTAATAATTAATTTTATTATTTGTAATTAGACTGATTACAACAATATTAACAGTTGCAAATTTGAACAAGAAATATATAAGGAGAACCTGAAATAATAGTAATTGAAAAAGGAATTTTTAAATGCAATATGACTACCATTATTTCTGATGAATTTCGAAATAAATAAAATCTATAATATAAGTTTTTATATCATTTAATATGGAACACTAAAACATTTCTTTTACGAGTTGCAATTCTTAATGCATCTAAGCAGCATCACGATCATGAACTACTTTGAAAAAGATTTTGCCAGTGTAACCAAAAAGTTTTCACAAAAGTGAACAAAAAATATTAGAAAAATAAATTTGAGTGAATCTATTTCCTTTTTCGGAAATTCCTTACAAATATAAAATATTTTCTTACAGGTACACATTATTCTCGTAAGTAACACTTTATCTCCATAAATTAAATTTAAAAAGAAAGTTATTGCATAGGATTTATTCAAAAGTATTTTTTAGCGAACAGGATACACCAACACTTTTAATGTTTTTAAGTTCTGGTGAAACACGGAATTAGTTTTTGAATGGATAAATTCCAGAAGTATGATAGCAACTAAGACTAGAAAAATCATTATCGCTTACAACTTTGAGATAAACTTAGATTGTTACTATTAAGCAAATATAAAAAATACAAAATTACCATGATAAAGTATTGTGTACAAACGATTCACTTGCAATGTTGGTGATTAGACGGCTGTCCTACTTTGATAATAAGTATCACAGTGTATTTTTCATGCACTTTTGAACTATCAAATGTTTCATATCACTTAGAGCTGACATGTAGCTGGTTTGCACCGGTTTAGCAGAACAGTCTTCAAAATTTTTAGAATTTTTGGACCCGGTTGTTAAAGACGTAAAACTTTGTGATATAAGTTTCAAAGTATTTTGAAATAGTTATTTTTTGGTAATGGACAGATTGTTTTGAAATTAGGATGCCCTTTGAACCCTGTGTATTTTGCGTTTTTTAACATTAAAAGACTGTTCTAATCTGAGCCAAACAGTTAGAACAAGAAAGATAAGCGAAATCTAATCGTATATGACACCATTGTGGTGAATCAATCTCGATAATGCATTTGGTATTGTAATAAGCTAACGTATCTTATATTGCATAATCTTTAGTTCAGATAACTGAAACATTTCTGTCCAATGAAACTGACTGTTGATATGTTAAATTTAAATGTTTTGACAGCAGATTTTTGCGAATTCGTTTGCTCCTAAATTAGTTTCCCAATCACAGATTATTTGTGAACAATCTGAATGCATTATATTCGGTTTATGAACAAAAATTAAATTTATTGTAAATTATGCAACGCTAGACGCAAAAATGAATGTTACTTGGAGAAAATGTACCATTACGATTTCAAATACAATAGAACTCCAATTGACCGAATGAATTGGGACCGGACCCCATTCGGATAATCAAAAATTCAGTTAATTGTATTTTTTCAAAAGAAGGGTCCATTTTAATTAATTAATATATAATGAAAATGAGAGAAAAACTATATATTTTTTAAGGAAAACGAACTTTTAATTAATTAAATGAAACGGATATACTTTTGCATGTTAAGAAACTTACAAGTACTGTGTATTAATACAGTATGTATGTATAGTGCTTAAAATGAAAATCATTGCTTGCTGAATAACTCTGTCAGAGTAAGCTATTTCATTGCCTTCATCGGTTTTCGAGCTATAAATTGTCCATCAGCTTAGCAGAGAAAACTTGCTGGTAGTTACACTCGGGATTACTCTCCCTCCACTTCAAAGTAATTTCAAAGTCGATAAATGTTTCACTAGCTGATGAACCCTTGTTACAACTTGGACATTAAGGTCATTTTCTTCCTCAACACTTTAAACAAGTTGACCATTATTTACAATTTTTGAATCCAGTGTCTAACTCATAATACATTCTCCTTTGTCTTCAGTACTAATTTCTGAATATCGAAAAATTTTCAAAAGAATGTTTCTAAATTCCTCAAATGATATGTCTTATTCTCTTCTCCTTCACTTACCCTTTTCTAGAATTTTTCCCCTTTTTTCATTTTTTTCTCTTTAATTTAATTAATTTTTCTGAAAACAATTAGGATTGACGGACTGCAGATGACTCTCATACGTTGTGAATAAGAGACACTTTGCAAATCTTTTAATAAAATTGGCTGAAGTTATTGGATTTGTAATATATTTAAATACTACTGTGAGCAAATCTTGCAACAGTTTCTATAATCTAGAAGTGTCTAACACTGCCTGCAGATGAGATAAATATGTAATTAAAATCAGTAGGTGATTAATATCCTCAGAATGTTTAGCAAAGATCACATTATAGGGTAAAATATACCAACCAGCTGTTTTTGAGTTTTTGGAGACAATTAAAGGGGTTAAATAAAGCTTATAACACCGTGAGAAGGCGTTTAATCATCATGGTCCGGCAATGATGTCAGAACAACACATGCAATAGAAAGTTGCATTTATTTTGAGGTTTTAATTGCATTAAGCAATTGTTTTTCTTCTTCATCTTTAATAGCGTAACAACCTATTATAGATCTTATAGCTGCCTCTATAGCTTTTTCCAGCCTAGCAATTGTCTTTACTTTAAGTATTATGTTAAGAGATATTTATTAATATTGAAGTACAGTTTTTCACTTTTTCTAGAATATAACTCTAATTCTTCAAAAGACAGAATACTTTAAGTAATCTTTTTTTAAGCATATTGAATAAAAGAAAAGTATAATATAGATAAATCTTCACAAATTTTATTTAAAACTAATATTGTAGAATAATTTATTTTCCTATTACTAATATTTTCTTCAGTGCATAAATTATTTGTCAAAGAAAAAACTTTCATCATAATTTTTCTAAAGATCAAAAATATTCTTTTTGCCGTTTTTCTATACGGCGTATGCACCTTAAAAAGAAAATTACTTTCAAATACTATTTTGATTATTCGTATATGTACGCTCGTTTAGCATGTTTCCTAAACAGTTTCACTTTTCCGGTATCACTTTAAAGTTTCATTTTTAGTTTTGATAACCAAATTTATGAAAATTGATAATTTTTAATTTTATTCTACTTTTTTATTGCGTAAAGTTACCCAAAAGTGTAATATTTAATCTAAATATTAATTTTTGTTACGGTCACAATCTCTATATTGTGAAATCGATGGACATTTATTTAACATTTTACTGTTTTCCAACTTATGAGAAAAGCAAAATATGAAATTGAGGAACTGAAGAAAATGATTAGATTTAAGTTATTGCATTCTCCTCTAGCTAGAAAATGATTTACGAGACTTCTTTTCGAACGAAAGCATCTGTTATATACGCAAAATCTCTTACATTTTAATAACTATATTAATATATCGTCACAGACAGGGCCCGACTTAGCCAGTCTCTGTTTCATATCAACAAACTTTCTATTCGATTTGACAAAAGACTTTATTTGACTGACAACATGAAATAAACTTTCTGTTTGATTTAGGGGGCTTTCTGATGTGGGGGACCCGGGACAATTGCCTCGTATACTCCGGTACGAATCAAGTTCCAGTCATTGAAGTTTTTTGTAAGATGAAATTAGTTAAAAGGAACGAAAAGTCATGCATTGAAAACCAACGAAGTTCACATTATAGATTACTTTCTCTCGGCATTCCTGTAATCACAAGTGAAGTAAATAAATTAGAATTTAAAATAGGTTATTGAGGAATAATAAAAGTTTAATGCTCATGTGGTTAATTTCATTTTTGGATATTGATTTCATATATAATTTATATTCTTTTCTTACATTACTAGCCGTTACAGGACCTAGCTTATGGACTCTTTTAAATAATTCCATTCTTAATTTCAGCTTCATGATTGGATGTTTTCACTGTCTTAAGATCATTTAATGCATTATGTAAGCATTTCTTTATCCTTTAATTTGATGATGATATTAAATTTTAAGACTAACAATAGGTAATTCAAATACCATGAATTAGCTACCACGCAATTCCCTTCAGTTGGCATTACAATTAAGCAGATTATGTAAAATTTTAAAGAGAAAGAAAATAAAATTTCTATAACATATACATAAACGTCACTGAAATCCGCTTGCGGAAAATTTTATGTGATAACTTAATTTACTGTGTAGAAGGGCTTAGTCTTTGTTTAAAAAGTGGGAAAATTTGTCTGATTAGATGCGACATTCCAAACTTAGATGATAGGATAGTTTTTACCTTTTAAGTAATGAAAGCCACACAAATTATAACTAGTTTATTTCTTGATTAATGAAAATTAAGATGTAGCAAGTAATGATATACGATAAGGTTTAACATAAAGTTTAAAATGGATAAACATAGAATGAATTTTTCTCAATCATATTGTTTTTGTTAGATTAACTTAGTTTCTCCTGATATTTTAAGAAACATAAACGAAATATGGGAAATAAAATACGGATGATATAAGGTAAAGCTTAAGCTTTGTTTAAAAAGGACAAACATGGTGAGAATTTTTCCATCATATTACTTTCTTAAACAACTTCGAATATCCATACATCTCTCTCAAACATTTATCTGAATATCGCTTTGTATATCCACATCAGATATCCGAATATCTACATTATATCCACATCAGATATGCGAATATCTACATTATATCCACCCGTTATCCAAAGGGTAACAGCAAATGGATATCATGCGAAAATATAGATATTCTGACATCTGATGAATATCCCTTAGATGTCTCCGAGATATCTATGAGATATCCTGATCGAATCTAATTGGATATACTTTAGATATCTTAGTATTTTAGTTATTTTTTAATGATATACCAGAATTATTATTGTCTGAAATACATTTCTAAGAAAATTTTCTTTATTAATCTGAGTATAATTCCCCATAATTTTTAGAAGTTATTAACACACACACACGCACGCACGCACGCACGCACGCACACACACACGCACGCACGCACGCACACACACACACACGCACACACACACACACACACACACACACACACACACACACACACACACACACACACACACACACACACACAATATTTTGAAATATTGCCTAGCAGTTGCAAATATTTTTGTAGGCTCCTTTATAGTTTTATTGACTAAAAACTTACATTCAAAAGAAAAAAAAATAATGATTTTAATAACTTTTCTAATATTAAAAGTTTAAACAAAATGTGACTTAATTTTATGAATGTTTAACAATTTATAAATTCATTCAATGTTACTTTTACTTTTTTAATTTATTGAAAATACAGTCATGTAAAATTTTTAAATAATCAAAACCAAAATACATTTAGTAAAATCCCCATGATTTTTCTAATCATAAATTATTTTTTATTTTATTTTTATATTGTGTAAAATTATATTCTATGGGGGGGGGTATGAAATTAATAATGTTATGTTCATGGAGTACGTGTAAAAACCCTAAATGTCTCCGAATCTGTCGAAGACAGCCCTAGCGATCACTACAGCTTTATCTGCAAAAAGAAGCTCAACAAGATTCTCTATCCTGATGTTAAAAAGCTTGGCCAGCATTGTTGGGCTGCTGAAGGAAAATGAAATCAAAATGCCTCTTTTATTTATTGAAACATGTAAGTGATAAGCACATTCAACAAATAGTATACAAATATTTAGTAACAGTATTTAACTGTTTGATTTGCTTATCAAGGAAACATCTGTATAAAGTCATGAATAACAAAATAAAAGCTTAACATTGTTTTTTTTTTTAATGATGAAGAGTTATGAAGAAGTATATCTTTTATTCATTTTAAATAAAAAATTTGCTCATCAAAGCTAAATTTTTTCCAAGTGAATTTAAATATTTCATAAATCTGAAGATGCCTCATACTTTGTATTTATGTGCAAGTGTCAGAAATATAATTAGATTGAGTGCGTGTTCTAATTATAGCCTGAAACATATAATTGAATCTTCGTTTAAAGATTTGTTTCCTTTTACAAAAGAGAATCTTCAATAAGTAGTTAATTTTTGTTTGTATTATGTAATGGACATTTAATAAATCGACAAAAACTGAAACTATTTTGAATTTGAAAAAGACCGATCTCTGCATGAAAAATGAGGCATCGCATAGTCCCAATATTTACTTTATGCTTTTAATAAATTGATTTGAATAATTACAACAAACCATCTCGTAATCGTTTTAGTTAAAATTTTATTGATAAAAACATTTATTTTTGATCATGTAAAATTACAACAATGGATTGTAATTTTTTAATAGTTAATAAGAAGTTCTCAATACAACGTTAAAATTTGAGATGCCTCTGATAGTTACGAAGCTAAAAGGGTCCCGAAATTCAAAACCAAGTCTTTGTAATGATTAATATTATTATTATAGGTTGGTGGCTTAAAGGAATATTATGTTGGTTATGATTGAAATAACTATTAGGGCAAAGGTTAAAGTTTGTTTGTGTTTGGAATGTCGTATTCTTTATCATGATTTGAAGGTAAGCTTAATTTTTCAAATGCTGTTGTTGCTATAATTTCACTAAAGATGTTATTCTTTAGTGAAATTATAGCAACAACAGCATTTTAGACACAGAATTCTGTAAAACTGACTTTGAATGTTCTTAAAATCACAAGAACATCAAACAATATTAGTGAGATTTATGCAACTAGGAAATTCCCATAATTTATCATTAAAATATTTTTTGTTTTAAAAAATAATGTGGCATATCACTTATAAATTTCATAAAATCACAAAATATAAATAATTTTAAAATACATTTAGAAATGAACATATTCTTTATTTTGCCTGAGAATTTAATTTTTCTACCCGCACTTCCTTAAAAGCGTATCGACATTATGTTTTCCCATTAAATATCTGAAAGCTTTCATATTTTTAAGCAAATTTTTACCTAATTTCTTCGGTTTGAACTGAACAAATTGCTTGTAAAAAAAAAAAAAAAAAAAAAAAAACACCTTTGGACCAACTAACGAATCTAATGTCATATTTTTATTTATTCATTATTTTCAAAGTGAAAATATTAAATAAGTTTATTCGTACTGGGTTATAGCGACTGTATGCAATCTCCAATAAATACTTTTAAGAATTAATTAGCAAAAAAGCATGAAAAAAAAAGAAAAAAAATTAAGAGCGATTTTTAAAAACTTTTAAATTTCATGCAAATAAAAACAATGAATATTATTTCTAAATGATTAATCGCTTATCTTTTTGAAAACATGAACTATACATTTTTCTAGAACAAAATTTATACATATTCAACTGGTTATTATGACATTACTTTCAATGCAATTTTCATTTGCCGACTCGAAATATATCCCACTACTTTTTGAACACATGTAGATTAATTTGTCAATTTTATAATTAATATCATTCCTTTTTAATAATGTGGTCCCGCTCAAATCCTATTCTTAAAGGTGGTGTGAGTTGCACAGGCGATGTACGTCTGGAACCTGAACTTGTTTTAGGTTCCTGGTAGGGTCATCCATGGCATGAAGGATGTGCAGATATACTTGGCTCTGATATAGAAAGGTAACCCAATCCAAGGTATTAAGCTCCAAGACGATGGAGGAATATTACTAGTGTTATGGTGTTACTAGCGGGCCCCTCGAGAAACTAGGCAAAATATCGTAGTATGTTTGCCTCCCACCTGTACAATAAGGCAGGCTTTCGTAGTTCTACGGCCAATTTATGGATGAGACAAAAATAAAAAATATACAAATAATGAAAAAGAATTGGTACCACCTTCTAGTGTAAACCAATCAGCTGGCAAAACGATTCTAAAGGAATTGAATTCCGGCACAAAGGAGAGCATCAGCAATTTTTCTGAAAGGGGAAGTGGAGTTACCACAACATAGCACATAGACACCACAGTTGCACAGCCGAGAGTTCTATCAAAAACTCAAAGGCACAATTTAAGGCCCTGAAAAAAAAGCAAAGGAGCAGGTGGAGACCAACAATAAGGTGGAAGGTACTAAGACTTAGGTCTGAGGTTACAACCCTTTTCCTGGTAACATTACTACCAAGAAGCCCCCAGGGAGGACTACCAACTTGGAACTTTTGCTCAGGCTGTTAAATACTATAAAACAACCATTGTGAAGGATAGATTTCCATCCATCAAACTTAATAAGGAGGATGTTAATTCCATACAGCTGGAAATCCTTTCCAAGACAGATGTGATTAAGGTTTGTGGCTTCAAAAGTTCCAAGTTATTACCTGGAGCACTGATGCTCTTTTGCGTCGACCTTGAAATCGTGGAATGAATTAAAAAGTCTTCCATGGTACAAGTATTTATTTGGGAAGGAGGCACTCAAGAGTTCTGTATCCCAGTAAAAGAGGCATTCAAGACGATGGACACTCATACCAATATTCCTGCCATCCTTCTGAAATGGTTTAATAGACTCAACCGGGAGTTGAAGTCTGTAGAATGGCGCACTTTGCAGAATTCTTAGGGACACATTCTATTAGATTGACCTTAAAGGTTGATATTGAAACCGCAGAAGCTATCAAAAAAGCTAATTATGTACCTATTATTATGTATTAATGAGAATCTAAAATTACTTAAACTTAATAGAATGTTTCTCTCAATGATATCTTCAAATTTTAACTCCTCATGGTGTAGCAAGCAGAAGCATAATTTGATGGAAAACACAATGTCAAACTATTTGTGGATGTCCATTTATTATTAATTATAAAATCGCTATCATATAGAATCAAAGTTAATTGAAACATTATGCTAAGTTAACATTTCACTTTGCTATAAATGATGTCAAACAGTTAATGCAGACCATGATTTTTACACTATAGACTACATTACAGATCCAATAGAAATTATCATGAATTGAATGCACATATGCCTTTTATTAAAGTGAGGATATAAAATAACTGTACTTTTATAGGTAATGACACACACATACATTTAGAGATTTCCTTATTGTTGTACATGAAACAGGGCTTGACTTATTGAATGTATGACTCAGAATCTTTTTAAACAGCAATTCTTTTTCAGGCAAGTTAAAATTTTTGCAATCGCTTATGATTTGCAAATGCATTGAAATTGTTTGCATATTTCATCAGGCTTTATACAAGCTTGATGCTAATTTCCCAGTTTAGATTATTCTTTAATGGTGTAACAATTTTGATGGTCAACATTATAGATGCTTATAAGTAAGTGTAAATAAACATTAAGTTATGATATAGTTTAGCTATATATCTTATTTTTGTTTATAACAAAAATCATTAAATGATAGTGAGAAAAATAACCAATAGTTGAATTTGACTTGAAGCTGTATGTACACTTTTAAAAAAATATTAAAACCAGAAGTGGGCCGGCCAACTTGTCTGGTGGTCAGCGTGCCTGACTATGGATAGGAAGGTCTTGGGTTCGAATCCCGGTTCAGGCATGGATGTACTTTCTCTCTCCATTCTGTCTTTGTCCTTTCCTTGTGTGTGAATGATTGCCTACCTTATAAACGGGTCCCTATGGTATGTGTGTGTACTGAAGAAGTCGGACTCCACATCAAATACGGTTCAGTTGGGAAAGTGCTGCAGCGCACCCCAATTTACCAGCCTAGCTGACACACGGGAACAACAACCAGAAATGATGTGGATGGGGATTTCATTTTCGATACTCATAGCTTTTTGTCATTTTTAAAATGACATGTTTACTAAAATAGTTGTGCATTTAACTTCATTAACCTGAATCAATTGTTCAATGAACATTCTAGACAGAATTAAACTAAATTACTAGCAGAGGAAATTATTTTTAAAGTAAAAAATATATTTATTTATCTATAGATCATGAAGTTATTTTAAAGAAATATATCAAATCATAAAAGCAGCTTTCTTCTTTTCCGTAAAGCTTTTTATATACATGTAGCATATATATTATGATTATAATCAATCATGTTTAAGAAATTGAAGAAAAAGTTGATATAATTTTTCCGCACATCTAGGAATTTACAAATCAAGTAAAAATTGTATGTTATACTACCAGAGCGTACAATTTAGGAACTAAATTTTAATCATTTTATAAAGTTTAACAGTAAATCTCACCTTTGTGAATTTCAATTTGCTTTAAAGAAGGTGTGTTAAAAAGAAGATTCACAATTTTCAAAAATAAAATTTAATATTTATTCGAAAACAGAAAATTCCAGGCACAATAAGTAATTCACAAAAACAATTTAAAATATATTTCACTATACAAATATAGATAAACAATCATAAATTAATATCACAATTTTTAAGTGTAAGTGCACCTAATATTTTCAATAACTTTACAACAACTGTTCTTAATTGAAGAATAACAAACATTATAAAAAGTCACATTATCTAGTCAAAACAGAAAGAAATTAGCATTTTTGACCAACAATTTGCGCACAAAAAGATGGATAGAGAGAAAAAAAATAATTTAAATAATCAACAAAAATTTAAAATTTTCACATTTATGATGCAAACTTTTGGATTTTTAATATAATTTATAGATTTTGTGTAGACAATATTTATTCTCTGTCTATCATAAACATGGATAATTTTTAATAGCAACAAATGAAGTTTATTTATTAAATAATTTAATGGTCACAACATTCTTTACCACAAAACAGAATATTACAATATACAAACAAAATTATTTGTAATATTCTATCTCCAATAAATTTTTAAAGAATATCAAATTTATAAATAATCCTTTAGTTTGTGTCAAGCATATATTTTTATGAAACTGAGCACAGCCATTCATAGAAAAAAGGTATTTGGTTGTTGATTCATTTACATTTGTTATTTTCTGAAAATTTAATATTTCACACTAGAATGATTTTTTTTATAAGTTAATTCAATTTAGAGTAAAACTAAACTATATATGTAAGTAATCCTAGAATGATTTCCAAATAAACTATTTTTATTGAAGCAAATTCTGATTTAAATTAGTTTTTCAATTTATTGTACAATTAATTGAAATCAGAATTAGCTTTACAAAAAAAAAAAAAAAAAAAACAAAAAATCCATTAAGTTAATAAAGCAAACATAAGTGTAATTACATACAACTTCTGTATTATAAAAAAGTGTACTAACTATTCCATAAATTAGACTTTTAAGAAAACAATTTTTTTAAAAAAATTGCTCACTTTAAAGTCCAATTTATGGAAAATTTTAAATTTTTATTAACATTATTAATTAAAGGAACAATTTTTTTTTAAAAAATTGTTCTCTTAAAAGTTTTTTAAAGAAATTAAAAAAAATTGAGAAACTTTTACAAGCAATTAAATTTTTTTTAAAATTGCTTGTTAATTAAAGAATTCTTTGAGTTTAGTTGAATTAAAATTTAAGTTTCATAAAAAATATAAATTTACAAAATTATTTTTTTTTTGAAAAACTTTTTTGCAAAAGATGATATGGAAAACATTTTTCACTTCATATTTGAAATAAATGCCACCAGTGCTTAGATGAATTGTTGTGCAAAATTACAGCATCAATGAGAAACAAATTTTTGCTATGAAAAGTCTGGTAAATGTTGTACAGTATCACCTTCTTTTATTTTTACTAATGTTTTATAACGTTCAGTCTGTAAGTTCTTAAGATAATTTTTTCTACGTAATATCATTTGTTCTTGAAGAGTTTTAATTTCAGATTCTGGAATATCAACATTTGCATCACTCTCTGATATAGTATGCAATTTTCGATATTGCTCTTGTATAGCAACTAAATCTTTTTCACTTTCTATTTGCACAGTTTTCAAAGCATGCTGTATTTCAATTTCCTAAAAATAATAAACATTTTACATATTTAGGTTTTTTGATATTTTTACATTTTGATGAATAAAGGTACCATAAATTCACACTTTCTTCAGAAGAAACAATTTTTTTAATCTTAGTGACAAAATTGTATTTTTAAGAAGTTTTAATAGGACATTTAAAAAATTAAAAGACAAGTCCAGAGTTATCTAATACTGTGACATTAGTAATAAAGGGAAAAAAAGAACACTAGTAAGAAATAATGATTAATGAAACTCTTCTTAACAGAATTGCATTTTAATTATTAAAATTAACAGAATAGCAATTTAAAAATACAAATAAATGAATATCTAGTAGAAAAATAAAATAAGGCAATATTTCAAACTTGCAATATTGTCTTTGTAGAGAAATATACTTACTTTTAATTTTTTAAAATTATATTGATATGACAGAACAGCAAAAAATAAGTGCCATATCCGAAAATCAGGCCATAGGACTTTAAGAAATGAGAGAACAGAGTAGCTACTTTGCCATAGGAGAAAATCACTCAACCTTACTTCACCTGATGTTCTTATAACAATATCTGGGTTTGTACTTTGACAGGAATACAGACTGTTATTCAGCAAATTTTCATTTATATCGCTAAATAATAAATAAAAATTAACTAAATAATTCCTATGAATAAGTATACAATCATAATAATTTCAGAATAAATACATATAAACAAATTTTAAGATAATCTAAAAATTAATATTGTATAAAATAATTTATCAAACCAACCATTTATTAGTAACATTAGCAGAAAAATTATCTATGTATAAAAATAATACATCAAAATAAATTCTTTTAAAAAACTTATTTACACAACAAAAAGATGTGGGTCTGTGTATAAAAACATAGGTTTTGCATTCACAATTACTTTCTTTAAAAAATATTTTAAACACTACTACTAATATGCATAATTTTATAGAATGCAACTAAGAGATGAGACTCCATAAATAATTCCATAGACACAACCAGATTTAGAATGAAATGCATTATTTTATTTATTCGAAACACAAATCAATGAACCTACTTATAAAATATTTGAAACCTTCTGATATTACTTTTTGAGATATAATGATCACATAACAAATTAATAAAATTCTATAATAAACATATATTTAAAATGGAGAAAATTAATCTTTATTTCTGGCATTTTTATGCACAGTTTATTATATAAGACCGAGAGTTTGCATTAAACAAATAATTTACTTCAATAATATTCATTATTTAATTAAATCAAACTTACTTTTGAAATGAAATTTTGTGTTTAGCTTTAGATATATATGAAACTAAACTTAAGACATTTTATTCAAGAAATTATAATTTTCCTCACAAGCAAAATTTATGAATTATTTAAAAAAGAAATACCTTTCATTTAAATTACTCTTAACAACTGCAGTAGCCAGATCCTTCACAGCAGAAGTAATTTCCTGACGTGATGTATATGCCAAGCATACATTTAAATATAATCTGAAAAATTCAGGCACATTGCTCACAAAATAAATAGGAAATAAAACTTTTCTTTGCAAGTGATTCATAGTTAATAAAAACATATGAAAAAAATCATAACATATTTTCAACATTCAATCCCTCATTAGCTTAATTCCAAACAGTTATAAGGTACTTTGTTTATCTTCTTAATTATGTTTGCAAAATATGAATTAACGGCAAGCAGGGTTTGTACAGATTTCCCAGAGGAATCGACATTTATGTTAAATAATTTTTTAAAATTTAATTTTAAAAATTGTTCTTAACTAAATATGCATATAATTATTTATATGGAACAATTTTCAATTATATTTAAAATAATAGACATAAATACTGCCAAAAATTAATGGATATATCTATTTATCATATTTAGTGATTACTTCATAAGCCTTCAATGAATTTATAGCTACAACAGAAAAAAATTCATTTAAATAATCAATATTCTTTACATTGCTTATTTGTATATTGCATAAAATAAAAAGTAATTTTAGAGTTTTTGAACATCTTCAATAGATTTTTGTCGACTAATTTATAGAGTATTTCAAGATGTGTAGAGCAATGTCTTTTCAAATATAAGTACACCAACTAAAAAAAAAAAAAGTTAGATAAAAGATTTTCAAGATGAATTTTTTCCAATTATTTAATAAAGGCAATTATAAATTTTTCTTCTGTTTACTTTCAAATCAATACAATTTTATACCCATATCTATGCTTTGCTTTTCTATTTCTTTAATCACTTAAGAAATTTTCTAATTTCTTGGTTATTTACATATAAACTGTTAAATAAGCACACGTTTTCTTTACAATTGAAATGCTTTGCATTAGTACTATCTAGAAACATTTGTAAAAAAAAAAAATAAATAAATAAATAAATAATAATAATAATAATAAATAAATAAAAAAAAGTATTTTTTATTGAAAAATAGATGTATTAAGTATTTATCCTGGGTGAAAAAAAATATTAGCCAATCTACAAATTACAGTAATTTTTCTAGTTTTCTGTTTGCAATATTAAATTCAAGATATTAAAATCGATTTTTTAAATAAGATTTAAATTAATGTTATTTTTAACTTTTTCATAATCTTTTAACATTTTGTTACTTATTTTTAAGAATAAATCATTCAATTAAGTGGAAACAGAGACTATTTCACTAAACAAAATAAATAAACTAATAAATAAAAATTTTAAAAATATATAAATGAGAAACATAAACCCATTCAACATTGAATTCAAGTAAAAAACCTTAAATAAGTGAAATAAATCAAGAATATATTTAAATCTATAAAAGTATTTACCAAATTAATAATAAAAATTTATTTCAAATAATAAAATATGCATTAATTTAAATTACCATGAAATTCAATAATCACATTTTCCACATCAAAGTTAATTTGGCTGAGAACAACAATCTATATTGCACTCTAAACTATAACAAATGCCTGAATTTAAAGTCAGAATTAAACCAAATGAACCACAGATTACAATTTAATATAGCATTGCAAAACAATGATTTTCATCACTAAATGGAACACATCAAACTTAAGGGAAAAAAATAACAAAATGAAAGCAACACTTTTTCAAATTTAATGATTGAAAAATGAAATTATAACAGAAATTGAATTTCATTGGCTTTTCTTTTCTTTTCTTTTTTTTTTTTTAAATACTTTCAGAAATTTTATTTACTTTGTTATAGATATTCAATTTTAAAAAGACAATTATAGAATTATAAAAAAAAAGCTACTAAGATTTTTATTTGTCTTAATTATTTTCTAAAAAAGATTTGTTTTTACTTCTTTGAAGTTCAATTACATAATACATATGTAGTATAAATAAGATTATTATTATATTCCAAAGGTATATTTATTTCTTTAATAAATGCCAACTTTTAAACATTGTGAGAACTAACTGAAAAAAATAAATCAAATGATTTATCACCCCATTTTAATTTTCCTTAAAAATCTTTATATGGTGTTTCTTTCATTCCAGTTGAGATCCTGATTACATCAATTTATTACAATTCTTATTGATTTAAAATATTCATAACATTAGATAATGTTTCATCTACCTCACATCATATACGGACAGTGTTGCAAATCTGAGCTGTCTACAAATTTGTTGCCTGCCTTCAAATTGTATTCTTTGAATGGCAGCAAACAAGGTGAAGTTCACAATCAAATGTCTGAGAAAATTGTCAAAGTTCGTTTTGTTAATAAATTGATTTCTTAGATAAGGACCAAAGTATTGGTTTGAGAAGCCACTTGGATTGATTCAAGTAATTAATATGTTGACAATAGAACATAAGTAAAAGCAAAATGAAAAGACAAAACATTTACTTTATGGTTTGTTTAAATTAGCAAGGATAATTTAAATATTTAAATATTTCATTAATTAATAGAATTCTAAGTGAATAATTGCAATATTTATAAACTATCTCTTTTAAATTTTAAAACTAATGCTTTGCTTATGGAAATATTAAATTTTAAATATTTTAAATTTATTTCATGATTTCATGAGATTTTTTCCCTTATTCAGAAAGGCATAAATTATGTTTTGTACACCTTTCATTTTACTTTAGAAATTTTGAATACATTTTTTTATATGACACTCAATTATTTCAGAATAACATTTGTATTTTTGAGAAATGCTCCTCAATTACATAATAACCTCACCAAGACATTTTCTTCATACTTTGCCTAAACAGCATTTGTCATTCTCTAGAATACCTAGTGAAAGTACGTAATGCTTCTCATATTTCATACCTTGTCTAAAAACATCTGGCATTATATACAAAGCCAAGGCATTCAATAGTATGCTGGCATTTCATCATACTTTGCTTGTAACTTATATGTACAGTGCAATGAATTTGTAAACAGTTTGATTTATTATAAGAACTTTAACAAGCAAGAGATAATCATTTTGAATAACTATTTATAGCTATATAAAAATATAATACTTTAAAATAAAGTAGCTATAATAAAAATTTCAAAATAAATAAATTAAATTTTATTTGCTTAAATTTTTTCACTTTTAAAAATTCCTTGAAATTTAATTTGCATTAAAAGAATGCTGACTATAATAGTAATTTCTGCTTAGAGTCACTTTTATGTATAAGCAAGACAAATAGTATAACTGGTACATTTTTCTAGGTAGTACTGTTTAAAATGAAGTTCAAATCACTGCAGATATTATCACAAGTGATGGAAATTGAACACACAAGCTGTTGAACAAAAAGGAAGAACAATAACTATTTAGTTGCCAGCTTGGCCTTGAATGGTAGTAATTAATCCTCTTACTTTGTTATTGGAAAAATGCAGTTGATTTGTTAAGAGTAATATTGTCTTTAAGTCTTCAATAAACATGAATTTACATTTTCTCCTATTTATGGATATCCTTAATTAATTTCCTGTATACAACACGAGTGAGAGATTAAGATATTTTTCAACTTACTTTTACCTTAAAACTTTTAGTTGCATCATATTTTAACTAAAATATTTAATTAAAACATCTTAAATGAAACCATATAAAAAGAAAAGAATAAAATGAAAAAATTACGTAGTATTATTATAGGTGAGTAACACAGCTTCAGCCACCAACTTTTGCAGTTCAACTGGTAAAAGTTTAATATCTCCAAATATTCGCACACACACTCCATGCTTTACAAGCTTATCCCTGAAAAAAATTTTTTTTTTAAAATTATGTTTTTATACAGAATTGTTAACTCTTTACAATTAATCATCAATTACCCCCCCTCCAAGATTATAAAATTGTGTAAATAACCTGGAGCTGATATTAAACTATTTAAATTAGTTATGAGGTCAAATAAATGTGCCCAGTAAAAATCTTTATTTAATTTTACTTTCAGAGATAACAAAATATCATTCTTCAAATCTCTATTAAATTTAAAATCTACTTTAAAATAAATTATTTTTAAATTTTATTGTTCAGCAAATATATAAATTTTTTAAATTTGTATAAATATTACAAAAAATATTTTTTTCAGACTAAAATTTACATTTATGATTAAATACAGACAATCACTTAAAGAATTATATTTCAGTTAATAATAGTATGAAAATATCTTGATATTAATATGAATATTTCTGTAAATGTTTTATACAAAATCACTTTTAAGGGTGAGAAAGAAGAAAAAGTTTTAAATTCATATTGTTAATTAACTTTTTTTTCAGGCTTTATCTCCTTAATCAAAATTCTGTGCACTTATTAGAGGCAATATACAAATAGTTCTTAAATGAAATAATTATAGATCAATGAAATTACAAATATAACACATTAAAAAAACTAATGTTAAAAAAAATACTTTAATTTATATATTATAATACATGGTTAGGGTAATTTGTTTTTAAGATATTAAAAAAATGCATTAAAAATAATGATTTTTTTTTTTTTTGCAAAATTTCACTACATACATTCTAACATCATGATTTTTATATCAGAAAATGAAATCAAAATATTTAACCTACCCAGAAAAATTTTTTTTCTCGCATTTCAGGAATTTTAAAGAATTGTCTTGTAAAAAGAAATTAATCAAGCGAAAGACAATCAAATCATAAAAATATTAGTATTGCTCTATCAAGAAATTAAAATTATTCTGGTTTAACATTAAAACAATTAATGTAAGTATTTATAAAGTAATCATTTTATTAAATGAAACATTTCTAGTGAATTTCTTTGTTACCTATATACATCAATGGATAGTTAATAATACAAAAAAATACTCACTATATGTGTTGCGAAACATGAATTGACTCTTGCGAAACACGAATGAACATATATTCATTCATATTTTATTTATGCATATGTTTATTCATTATTTATATTTCAGTCAGTTTCATGAAATAACAATTTTAAAGTATCACCAAGACAAACTGACTATTAAACACATTACTTGTTCATAGCTGCCAACTCTACTGATTTTTTCGGGAAACTTCTGATTTTTCATCCTTTCTCCCAATTTCCTGATAATATATGAATGAATATGAAAATCTACTAATTTTTGGCAATTTGAGTAAAAAACTTAAAAACTGCGGAAATTTTACCGAAATATAAGTATTGAGTTGTTTATATTTATGTGACTGTGTGTAATTACATTTTCATGCTTAAGAAGTTTCCTTTTCATGATGAGATGCTAAAACATGCAGAACTATGCTGTTTGCAAGATATTGAACATGCCTTATTTTCAAGTGTAAAATTCTTTGCTGACAGATTTCTCATTTTACTGCTCAATACAGAACTGAATAAAAGATTGGACATTCTCCAAACTGAGTTCTATGAACTACAAAGTACTGTCCTCACAAAAGAAACACTGGATGAACCAAGAGCAATGGCATCTTGTTGGAAATCTGAAAAATGAGTTTGAACAAATAATGTTTTCCAATATTTCCCAGTTTATCTTACAATTATAACTATTACACATTCTAATGCTAAATGTGAACGGGTATTCAGTCAGGTAAAAAAAACTAATTAATTCAGGTCTTCTCTTTCTTCTGAAAATTTAGAAAGTTTAATTATTGCTAAATATTCTCACAGTGAGAAAAAATGTTTTGAACAGCAATTAATTTCCAATAAATGCTAAGTCAGTAATGCATGAAAAAATAAATTGCCATTAGTTATACGAATTTGAAATGTGTTATGTTTTTATGGATAAAGTATTTGAAAATTTCTATTTTCTTAGAAGTATTTCTCACTGACTTAAATTTACTTAGTTTAATTCATTGAGAAATACTTTTAAGTATTTTATGTGTTTATGTAAAGAAATAATTTATAAATTTACTATTTAATTGCAAACTTGTGTACTGAAAGTTGCCTTATAAAATAAATATTGAGACATAAATGTCGATACATTTATTTTTTTACATATAGTCTATTCTTTTATTCTTCATAGTTCCTTTATGAGCTTGATGAATATTTTATTAAAATATTAAGATTGACACAAAATATGTTTAATATAAATAATTCTCAGAATATATAATTTAAAGAGTATAATTCTCTTTTTGTGGTACTACCATTTTAAACATTCTGTTTCAAGCAAAAACATCGCTAGTAGTGTCTCCTCATTTTTTCTCTCAAAACCAGTAGAATCTACTGATTTTTATTTCTCCAAGGTTGACAGATATGCATGTTTAATTATTGAAAATTCATGGTGTAAGATATCAAATGGGAATAATTTCTTACATATTCAATAAAAAAAAACTTTTAAAAATAATGATTTTTAAAACTTACTTTTCATTTATAAGTTCAGTAAATTTCTCTAAAGCCAAATTCATTAAACAATTAACTTCTTCTTTGGGGCGTTTGAAATTTTCAATACTAAAAACATAAATTGATACTTCAGTTATGCCAAGCTCTAAACACCAAGCCAAAGTCTACAAATAAATAAAAAACAAAAGTAAGCAGGAATTTAAAAAAAAAATAATAATAAAAATTATAATTCAACAATAATTTTAAGAACTATTAAAAAAATACTATTGATAATTGTATAACATACACTTTTCATTTGATTTTATCAGAATTTTAAAGTTTAACTCCGAGTAATAAATTTTGTTATTTAGGAAATGAAAAACTTAAGGTTAAGTAAATTAAATGGCACAATATATTAATAAATCAAAAATTTAAGGAGGAAGACCTGTTAATCAATTATTAATTTCAATTGGCTTTAAAATACACAAATTTTATAAAAATAATGTTTCTATAAAAGATCACATGCATTTTGATTTTAATTCTTTATAAAGTAATATTCAAACTTAATGGCAACAGAGAATCAAAATGCTTTATGGTCCTAGCCAATGAACTCTTCTACAACACATAACCTTCATTACAGAGAATATCAAATTAGTAGTTGATTTCACATTAGGTACATGTAAACATATTGGTATCCACAGTGATTATGCTTGTAATGCTGGTCCTTAAATAATCAATGATATTTACAAATCAATAAAGATAAACCTGCAAGATCATTAATATTAAGTGATTCTAAGTAGGCAAGATATTAAGACACCCTGTTGCTGAGATCTATTTTTAAAAAATTAAGTTTTGGAAAAAATGTTCTTTTGTGCAAGCTATAATTTTTATTATATTTTCATTTTAACAAAAACACTACATCCTAATGAGATTATTCTGTGTAGCTTAGTATCATCTGGCTTTTTCTAAGAATCAAGCTGAAGTCAAATGAAAGGAGAAATTATAAATACAGACTTGGTTTTTTAAAAATTTAAAATAATTTTTTTTTAATATGTATGTATCATTGCCCAATGTTTTTGGCATCATTTTGCTTCTCCAAACACTTTAAACGACAAAAAAATTGACAATTTTTGCCAAGCGGCAGTCTAAAATATATTCCCTTGCATTATTAGTCAAAAATATTTGTCATTACAATATAATGATAGGAATTTCCTTTCTGCATACACACTTGGATGTTGTTAATAAATTTTGATTTTCTTCCCCTAGGATACAAAAATAAAGACTATTTTTCATGAAAGACTGTAGCATAGCTTTCAACTTTAAAGCTATTTATTACTGAAAATCTCAAATTCTAATACAAATTCTTAATACATACTATTCCACAGGTCACAAAAATGTACATCAAAATGGGAACATCATTTAAACATGATATGTTTATTTCACATGTCGGGTTTAAATGATTTTCCTGTGCAATTTTTAAATTCAGCATTCTATTCAAAGAAATTTCTTTAATTAAAATTTAATATTTATTTATTTTTTTTTTTTAAGATTTAACAATTTACAGCGCTGTTTATTCTAAAATAAGAAATGTTTTTATCATCTTGATTAATTGAATAGATTTCAATCTTGAAAAATATTTCACAAGTTTCACCTTAAAACTCCTATTTGTAAAAAATTCAAAGAAAGATTATATTTTAAATCACCCCATTAAAAACTATCTGAAATTGCTTGTTGACATATTTACGTTCCATATAATAACTTGCAGGGAATTAAAAACCAGGAATAAAAAAAATAATTTTTTCCACATTTATTAATTATAAGTTCATTGTTATGAATTTTTACCATTAATATATAATAATTTCAGAAAATTCATTAAAATAAATGTAATAAATTTAAACCTCTGACAACTTCTTAAAACCCATGGAATGTCCTTGTAGCTTCTCCATTCCTTTCTGAGTAGCAAATCTTCTATTTCCATCCATTATAAGTGCAATGTGAGTAGGTATGGTACCAGCCTTCAATACCTTGATGCAAAATTTCTCCAACCATGACAATTTTACTTCTTGTATCCACGACATACTTTACTTCAAAAAATTATATTAAATTTACACCTGAAATATATATTTGCTTTAGGAAACTGTGTAAACAATTGAATTTCATATTAAAAAAAATCAATTGAACTTTAAAAGATTAGTTAAAAAATTAAATATAACATATGGTTATTTCAGAAAAACATTGCAATATATACTATTAATAATTATTTTTACATCAAAATAAGAATATCAATTTAGAGAAATAAGAGTCATATAATTTATAGTTGATGGAATGAAAATTAAAAAAAAACGTCTGTAATTAAAATACAAAAAAATAAAAAACTGATATAATCTGTAAAACTCACAAACTTTAATAGTTACGTTAAACATCACTCAATTACAATATATTTAAAGAAAACAATTGAAATAACAATTTAGAAAGGAAATAAAGTTAAAACATTGTACTATATTATAATACATATTGGTAATTTCTTTTTTCCACTCCTTGGATTAGTATTAAAAGTTAAGCATAATAAAATTTATATAGAACTGTTTAACATCAAATGCAGTCATACCCAATCCAACCTCACTTCTATTTATTTAGGAATAGTACTTTATAATAGCAACCTTGTTGCTATTATAAAGCTAGCTGAATAGCAACCTTGTTTATTCGTGCATGTGTGTGTGTATATATATATATATATAGCATAATGACTAATTACAGCTGTGATATGTATTTTCATAACCATAAACTAAGAAATCCATATCTGCATAAATTTAGGCTACCATTCTCAGAAGTATCTTTTTAATTGGAGGACATTGTAATTACAATCTATTTTATATGCTCTAATTACCATAAGTGGAAAAAAGGATCTTTACCTAAATTGGGTTAAGTACTTTTTTTCCTACATCAGGAATTGGCCACATCGGCTATTTTCCTTCTAGCAGCCCAATACAAAGTAGCCTTCATATAACAGTTGTCAACCATAAGAGAATTAACGTTGTCCAGAGATGGGCAAATGATCAAATGACTAAAATTCATTGCCTCTCCTGTGAAACACAGGGGGCAGTCAGGGGAGTTAAAAATGAAAATACAACAAAGATGATCTTGAAGGTAATCAAGTCCACTCTGAATTCTAAAATTTACACTAAAAATTTGTCACTGGAGGTCCATAGGAATAGGAGTGTGTATCAGTTTAGACCACACTTTTTCTGTAGCCTCTGCTTTCTGGAACTTTTTTACAAAGGCATTTGTCGTTTTGGCAATTTCGGACGAAATTCGGTTGTTTGAGAGAGACAAAGAGGACTGTGGGAGCAAGGGTGTAAGAACTAGCTGTTTTCTAAGACAGGGTGTAAGAACTAGCTGTCTTTTAATAATGAAATAACTAGGTAATGATAATTTAGATGTAAAGACAGTGATAAGCAATTTTTTAAATTTCTAGTATCCACATATTGATTATATTTTTACACCTTTGGAAAATGCTGCATTTATTTATGCAAAATCATTCTTATATTAAATTAATTTTTACAATTAATAATTAATCAATTATCATGACAAAATATAATCTATTTTTTTTATTTCCCTATTATGAGTGGAATGTTGGGATTTTCCTATCAGTATTCATTGCTTTTTGAGATGATTATTGTTATTGTACCTAATTTCAAAATTATGTTTTTGAATTTCCATTTAAATATTTTATTTCTGGATGTTTTTCTGCATTGTCGACATTGGTTTCATCTACTCTCAATCATATCAATCTTTGCTACAAATACATTTGGCAGAAATTATTTTATTATAAGCTCAATAAGATGTAAGTTATAATTTTCCAAAAGTTCTAATAGTTATTTATTGTTTAAAGACATTTTATACATCTGATCTTTTTTTTATGGATTATAAAATTGTATCATATTATTTCCATTGCAGAAATGATTTTCGAAAAACTTCCAGCGAGGTCTTGTGTTTTTCAGATTTTGCTAAGTGCCCCAATCATGATAGGCTACATTAAAAAATTTTTTTAAAGATACAATAGCTCATCTATGAAAGATCAAGAAATTTTGCAAGAATATGTTGAAAAGTTCTATGCATTAGTAAATTTTCATTTTTCAAGCATGTAGTGGTATCACTGAAGTATGACTTGATACAGAAGTTATTTTGTCTTGATGAAATTTTACCCTTTGAAAACTATTGGAAAAAAAAAATAAAATTTTGCTCATAAATACCTAATGTGAAACTTTCCATTAATAGTATCCTAGGTTGATTTTAATATTCCCTTCAACTTTTATCCTATCTCTTTGACAATAATAATAAAAATAACAAATACATTCTTTGCATTGAAGAAATTGAGTTTGTATGGCTTTCAATTCCTTTTGGAAATAAATGAATATTTCCTTTGCTACAAGCTGTTCAGGTAAATCAACATTTAATCACTTCTAAAAAATGTTCGGGTTTGAGCACAAGCATAAAAAAAAATGAATATTTACACTTCTTTTTAAATAGAAAATCTTAATTTCTGGTTTAACAGAGCTTATTTACAGTTTCAAGCATGAGAAATGTCTGAAGCAATGCACAAATTTTTGAGAATTAATTTAGAATCAGTTTTTTTATGTGAAAATAATGTCCAATTCTTCCATTAATATATATTTTTATTCTGCAACATTAATACTTAAATTTTAGTACCATGCATTTTTAAACTTGAGTATGATAAATATTTCTTCTTGTTGATGCTTAAAATTTAACCAATTATACTTGAAATATTTAGAGCAATTAATGATTGTTTCAAATATATATTCCAGTTACTGTTTTAATTTGAACGAAGATTTTGTACTTAAAACGAATGATTTAAAAACATTTTTATTACACACTTTTATTCCAGGATAGTTGAATCAGATGTTTGGAATTTCTTTATCAACTTGGTTATCTATTCAAGAAGTCATACATCCATTAGACAATTTCATAAAGAATTTAAAATTATTTATTAAAATTTCATTCAAAGTTTCAATAAGCATATCAGTTTATAATATTTTAAAGAGTAAAAAAATTTAACAATCAATATATAGAATTTTAATTTAAAAATCAAAATGAATAACAAAATGTCTAAGTCAATTTGTATGAAAAATTTACAATTTTTATCAGATTGACTAAATTTTTAAATAATTAGAGGCATCAAAATGTCTCAATTTAAAATTATGGATATTTTAAAAATATAATTGCATATGAACTTCTATACTTTCAATACAAAAAATATATTTAATTGAAATCACTTTGAAAGTTATTAAAGTTTTTTTTTTTGCCATTTTTTTCTTTTTTGTACAGCTTATTAAATGAGTGTAAAAAATATTCATACTTTCAAAATAAATTCTTCAGAATAAATCTTGATCCCTAAGAAAACATGCAAAATATAATCATTGTTTGGTAACTATCAATCATAATTCAGAAAATAATTAAAATAGTCTAATTAAAGGGTATTTTAGATAAAATATTTTACAGTAAACAGAATATAATTTTATAAAACAACAAAATATTTCGAAAAATAAACTTTCATAAAATGGAAAATTGGATTTCGGGGTTAGTTATATCTTAGTGATTTTGTGTTGGTAGAGTTAAAATAATAATCCTTGACTGTATTTCTTATCAATAATGAATGAAAAATAAATTACCAGTATGTATACAGTTTTGTTCAATATAAGATTTTTGCAAAAATGGTATTTGTAAAAATAATTTTTCTAATAATTAACTGAAATTTTTCATATTTTAGTTAGCTAAAGCCGAATTTTAAAGATCACATGAAATACTTATAACACGTATGAAATACTATTTAGGGCAAACACTTTGATGATATTGTCTATAAAAATATGTGAAATAGACAATATATAAAACTTAATATATTATTATTTGAGAAATTTAGTTAAAATAATAATTTTATGGTTACCTGATTAGTATGAAATACAATGTTTCTAACCAAAATTTTGTTTAGAGTGAATTTATATTTTTTCTCCACTATTTTCTCGCCAACTGCTGAATCCGAAGGCGCGCATGCGCAGTGAACTTTGATCGTCATCTCTCGTACCTCACCAGAAGTTAGAATCTGCTCCAACTATTAGGGTCTGAATTTAGATATTTGATAGTAATTATGCTTCTTATTTATTTTCATATTGTTTTTGATTTGTTTGAAATTATGGATACGTGTTTATTGTACTCGGTAGTTTAGAATTGTGTCTCCTATTGCTACACAACTGTACACAAAGACTGCGATTCAATGTCGTTAGAGGAAAACGCTGTGTTTGATCCTTCTGTTTGTAATTCATGTGAAAGCAATTATTTATGGTGCTATTAAATTCGATAATGTGATTAAGTGACTTTTAATTGGAAAAATGTCTGTAAATGATGCAAACAAGAAAAAGATCTCTAATATTGAGTCTGGTAAGTACTGATATGTTGTGAAGCCTAATTTTTGAATGTTATTGCAATAGTAGTATTATTGAAATATACTATGTTTGTTTCAGAACTATACTTATTGATTGCTAAATTTCTTAACACTGGGCCATGTAAGGAAAGTGCTAAGGTATTGTATCTTGATTATTGACTTTAAATATTGCATAAATTTAAAATATTGTTGCTAATGTTTGTTTTGCTTATAGGTTCTCACGGAAGAGATAGAAAGACACCAAGTAAGTTTGTATTCAAGTTAGATCATTAAATATACCTCGTGTGAAACCCACGTGGTATATAGTTTGACAGATGATGTTTGTTTACGTTAAATTATGATGTATTGAATGTTAATTGCTAATTTCTTTGAAATTTTTTTTATTGATTAGTTGTTACCAAAGCGTGTTGATTGGCTTGGGAATGAACATAGTAGGACTTTTAATGAGTTGGTAAGTAAAAAAAATAATTTTTATAAAAAAATTAAAATATTTAAATTTTTTTATGTTTATACTCTCTTTCACTAATTGCGTATGCTTTTAATCAAATTCACTTTCTTGTTGGATGAATTTCTTGTGAAAAATTCGGTTAAATGTTAATTTTAATGTATTTAAATTATATTCTTGATATTGAATACTTTTTTAACATCTGATGGTAAAGGGGGGAGGAAGAACGAAGCCCTCTTTGTGACGTAAACGATTAGTTATGTCAACCAATGGAATCCCTTTATCACCAGGTTTATGACGTCACATTCCCAGAAACCTTTTCTTCCTATCGCTGTCGGAAATACCATCTTGCGAAAGTGTGTTGCTGGTACAATTGCGTTGGCGTTTTTTGAGGAAATATATAATGAAAGAGAATCTATGCAAGAAAACTTGCTTGTTATTATAAAATAGAAAATATGAGTGTAGCACATACATTTTTTAAATAAACAAATTATTAATAACAAATTTTTAGTGGAAACCAGAGAATTTTCAGGCAATTAAATCTTATTAAAAAGATTTTCCATGTAGAATAATTAGTTTATTCTCAAATATTATACAATTTATTCACAAATACAGTATCTTATTTGACATATTTTGAGTACTACCTTTTAAAATGGTATAATTGTGGTTACTAATTTAGCAGCTTCCTGCACAACATTAAAAATGAAAATTATGACTAAAGGCATTAAAGAATTCATTTGTGTTACATTAATTTTAGTTATTTTAAAAATAGTTTAACATAAATGTAGAAGAGAGATTAAATTTTAAATTATTTAAATGCTGCATCTACATATCTATACTTATTTTTTCCTTAAATATAAAATCTATAATTGGTATTACTAAATTAGTTACATAAAATCCATTATAATAATTTTATTTTTTTAATTATATTTGAATGGATTGTATGTATACATATATAAGTTTTTTAATGAAATTTTGTAATGGAAACTAATGTTCTCGGTCTTCATTCTTATATATTTCTCTAAGAACATAGGGAATAAGAATTAAAATTTGTTTATATTATAATGATTTCTTCTTAATGGGCTTATACGGTACTGAGCACCTCTACTTGATAGCATTTATAATGTTATCTCAAATTGATTTTCACTATTAATATTTTTCAAAATAAATAATAGCATTTTTAAAAATGAAAAAGTTTTAAGATGCCCTTTTATAATTTTTTTTTTATCTTTTATTAAATTTCTTAATTTTTTTAGAATTTTTTAACAATTTTTTTCTATTACATGTTAAAGGCCAATGAGATAGAGGAAATTGTTTAAATATCAGTGATTTAAATATTTTTTAAAATTAAAACATTGTATTGCAGTGAATAATTTTCATTAATATTCTACAAAAGTTGTACAAATATTTTTTTGGATTTTCCTATTTTTGGAATATTTGAGGGAATATATTGTTTTCAATGTTTCTTTTAATTTCAAGAATGACGAATTTTACCTCCAAATATTATTTATGAAAATTCACATGAGCTGAACTTTATTGATAAATATTATAATAAATGATTGATTTATTAGATCTTTATGAAATCAAATCTTATTAAATATTTATATTTTATTGCTTATGAATTTTTGCTTGCAAATTTTTTAATGGTAAATACTTAATGCAAAATCTTATTGATTAAACTATGAATGAAATAGTTAAAACTTTTATTTTTGAACCAGTAAAAAATTCTCTTAACTATCTAAAACAAAATTTAATATAACTGATAACAAATATTTTGTTACTTATTAGTTATTGCGACTTTTACTATCAAAACAAAGTCAAATATTCTTATATTGTTTGTGACTTCCATAATTTCATAATTGCTTTTAATATGGCTTTAATAGACTTATTTTTGATAAGATTTTCACCTTACTACTTTTCATTAAGTCTCCATATACTTTTGTGTTCATATAGTTTCGTGTTTATTTATGCATATTAAGTTACAGAAAAATACTCTATTTTGGAAAAAAAATATAAAAAATCTATATTATATTCATATTTTGGTAAATAAAATAGAAGAAAATTTTTTACTATGTTTTCTTATTGTTCTACTGTGTTCTACTATTGAACTACTATGTTCATAAGTACTTATAAAATTTATGTAACATTTTTTTTTAAATTGTGTGTGCATTATTGCCTAGTGTTTTTGGTACCAGTGTACCATTTTTTCTTCAAACATGTTTTTTAAAAATATTTACCAATTTTTGCCAAAGGGCACTCTAAAATATATTTTTTTTCTTGTTTGGCTACTTTAAGTTCTTTTCAAGCATAGTTTGGCATTTATTGTTCAAAAAGTCAATAAAAATTATTTAACTATTTTTTAAAAATAAAACATTGTATTGCAGTGAACTTGATTTGTTGAAAGAAGAATGTAAAATTAAATGATTTTTTGTTTAAAGTTATTTTTTTACATATTTAAAAGTAAAATTATAAATTGGGTTTTATAAAGAAAAACAAGGTAAAGAGTTAATTTCATCAAGCCTTCTTTAAGTTTTTTACTATTTGAAAATGTAGACAATTCTGGTTTAATTACAATAGTCTCATTTAAAGTTTAAATAACTGAAATTATTTAAAAATCAAAGAAACTATAAAGTTGGTATTATTTTTTGGTATGTTCAAACTGATAAGTTATTATTTAGTTTTGATTAATGATGAATTTAAGGGGAAAAATTTCTCATATTGTCGGTAATATATAAACCAACACTTATTGATAAAAATAATGACAATTTTTCTTAATTTGATTATTACTCTATTACTGTATCCTCTCTATAATATCATTTAAGTAAAATTTGGGGTTCTGTTATAATTAATTATAAATATTTATAACTAAAGAAATAAAAAGTAAATGATTAATATAGTTTGACTTTGTTGCTGAATTGGTAACTTAACAGTTCGTTTCAATTTGAGCAGTTGGTTGTTGAACCCAGTTGAATTTGTATTACTTCTAAAAATCTTATTAAACTTTTTCATTAAATATCTAATTTCATAATTTGAATAAAATGAACTTTTTTGTTATAATTTAATATTAACACTAATTAAATAAAAAAATTAAGTATCTTTTGTTTTTAAAGTTTTTATTTAATTTTTTATAGTGTAATTGATGACACATGTATTACAGTTATAATTTATGTTATTACAAAGTGAAAAATTTATAAATAGCCTGAAAATTACAATAACAATAAAAATTTTTTAGATTTTTCTATAAAAATCCCATTTTTGCTTTAAAAAAAAATCCATATAAGGTTGAAAAATTTATTATACATAGGTTTCACACTAGAAAGGCAATCTCTTTATAAGTAACAAGCATTGGTTAATATTTATCTTCACCACTTAAATAAAACTTTTTTAAAAGTGATTTTTCATGATTTTTTCTGTGCTTAATTCAAAGAAATTCATTTTTTTATTTTATTTTACTAAGCAATTTATTATCTTCATGAAAAAAGTTTTGATTTATAATGTTTAACAAATTATTTATAATTAATTTGCCTGATAATTTAATATTCAGAAAATTTGTTTATTTAATTCATTGCTTATCTTTAATTGTCCACAAATATTCTATTTATGAAAAAAATGTTTCTAAGACTATTTTTTTTAAATATAGTCTTAGAAATATAATAACCTCTAAAATTCAAAATTGTAGACTGAATGCCAAATAGAAAGGACTGAATGAGGATTGTTAATATTACTATTAACACTCTTATTAATGATGTCTTTAATTAAGGACTTGATGTTTAAGTTAAATTGGTAGCCAAACAGTTTGGTCTCTAGTTGTTCAACAGTTTACATGCTTGAAGCCTATTTCAGACTTGACTGTTAACTAAAGGGCAGAGTCTAACAAACATTTGTGTAAATTACTAAATTTTTTCTATGAATATGCACACTTGCCATTGTCTGTAAAAAATATATAATATTTAAGTATTCTGTGAATATGGATATTAAGTTTTAATTTTAGAAATGATATTTAAGTTAGGAATAAAGAGTCTTAGAATATTTTTTGTTAGATTTGAAATCATTAAGTTTTTAATCTATCAAGCAGTGGATACTTATTAAAAAACTAAACATTTTAACAAAATTCACTTCTACTTTAATTTCTCTTGGACATGATTTAATTTTTTTTTATGCATTTAATCAATGTGCAAAATGAATTATAAGTTAGGTCATAGTCATGTTATTAGGTCATAGTCAAATTGATTTAAATTTGAATTAAGATTTATTTATTTTTACTGTCTCTTGAGAATAATAAATTTTATTTGACTATTGATGAAACAAAATTTGGTTATATTAACTGAATTATTTATTTGTGTACAGAAGACACTTCTTTCACAAATATCAGATGATCATCTTCTGAAAGTATGTTCTCGAATAGGACCAATTCTAGATAAAGAAATCCCCCCCACTGTTCCAGGTTTGACTTCACTGTTAGGTGTTGGAAGACAATCTTTTCTGAGGACCAAAGAAGGTAGGTTTATATTCAAATGTTTTATCCTTGAATTTTATAATCTTCTGAGTTTTTAATAGATAATTAATTGCCCAGGTATTAATTGGTACATATAACAATGTATGTTTTTATTTAATTCTTGTATTATTTTATATCTTATGACATTGTCTTCAAATCTCCAGATTTCTTGAATTATTAGTGAATGGTTAATACTTCACTATTTAATATTTATATGTTTTACTTTTAATATGGATATAGATATTTAAAGTCATGTGGAATTCCTTTAAATCATAGATTTTGATTAAATTAGCCTAAAAGTAACAATAGAACAACAAACTACTTTATATTGTTTAATGATAATAATGTTTGTATTTGAAATATTGTGGCTACTTTGTTATCTTGATTCTATAACATATACTATTGAAAGAGTTAAGTGTTAAATTTCTTATGTAGTTTGTCAATATATATGTATATATACACACATACATATATATAAATACGTATATTGTTTATTAAACGATATTGAAGTGTAGTGAATAAAATTTTCACTAATATTAAAAAAGATTTAAAAATCTAAATTTATATTTTTCTAAAGTTTTTTTATCTTAAATTATATATTTTTTTATTAACTATTATGATTAAAAAGCTAAAATTGATTAAAATGAAAATTTTATTTAGCTATTAAACTTATTGATAAATCTAGTGCATTGTTTCTAAGCCCTTTTATTTTCTTTTGTCTTTGACTAAACCAACAATGGAATGGTGAGTGCTCTAGCTATTGTTCATGAACATATAAATTTTTTTCAACACTGACATTTCAGCTTTGAAAGATTTAATGGGAGAACTGCTCCACAGAAATCTATTTTACTTTTTAAAAGCAATAGGTTTCTTACATTACATTTAATTGATATTTAAAAAAAAGATTTTGTTGTATATATACTTTTTATTTTTAGATATTTTAAATATATACAATTATTTTTGTTTTTAATGTTTTAATGTTGATTGGGTTTTATTAAAATAATATTAATAATAATAAATAAATACTATATGAAATCATAGTTTTGGTGCAATTTACCCTATTTTTAGACTTTGCACCGCAAAATTTAAGCAGTTAATATTGCTGTTCGTTTGTCAGTTTTTGGATACAACGTCCACCTCAAGCATGAATGTTTATATTAACTTAAAATCCTTGAATTTCATCAGAGTTATTTTGGTAAAATATGCTCTTGTATGCAAAAATAGTATTGTAAAATAATTGAACCAAATCATTAACTTTTCATAGCAGGTTCACCATCAATGAACATCCTAAACTTAAAAATTGTGTATTCTTTCCTGTTGGCAAAGCATTTGTTTTTGCTTGGCAGAAGTTATCAATTTACTGTGACTCTAAAGATATTTCTTTTTTTCTTTATTTTCATATTAGTGTTTTTAAGTATGCTTCTTTGTAAATTAACACTTATAAAATAGTTATTTACTTAAATTCTTAGTTACAAAAATGCCCTTTTTTATAATTCCCATTAATTTTATTTGTTTTGAGATTTTTACTTGGAAAGAATAGAAATTGTTAATAGTATAAACAAAATGCATTTGAAAGTGAATTAATATCTTCATTTTTTATAATTTAAATCTAGATTTACAGAAACCAAAATGGCAAACAAGCAATCTATTAGCCAGGAAAAATGGCATGCCACTACTACCATCGCAGGCAGCTCAATCTACCTACCCGCCAAATATAGGTAAAAATAATAAATCATTATATTGTCATGTATTGATACAAAATTTTATGTGAAAAAATGACTGATATTTTACTTTGCATTTTAGTTCAAGTACTTATGTCAAGAGAAATGAGTGGTTCATTATCTTGTCAGCATACATTTACTCCCAAAATATATGCTCGCCAACAAAATTATCGCCGACTTTTGGGTCATTTGTCATCAGTATATTGTGTATTATTTGATAGAACAGGAAAATACATTTTTACGGTAAGATTTTTCTTTTGATTATTTCTGCATAAATAATGTAAGTAATGTGTTGTTTGTTGTATCTTTTTTACAATTATTTGAGACAACAATAAATAAACAATTTTTTAACTGTATTTTATTTTATCAGTTTCAAATTTCTTTGTTAAAAATGTCTATTTTCAATTTAAGCCTTGTTTTTATAAATTGTTTTATTAAGGAAGTGATTAATTTCCTTTGAAAAATAAGGAAATTGTTTTTAATTATTGCATAACTATTCTGCTTCTTTAACAAGAATTTTTTTAAGGCAGCACTTTGGAGCAGTGTATAAATGTTTTATATTTTTCATAAAACTAAAGGCAGGAAAACCAATATTGAATGCATACATTGTTTAATGCATAATATATTGTAATTCACAGAAATGTTATATTTACATAAATTTTTGCTAAAAAAGTTAGAGAACATGGTTTAAGTTTTCAAATTATTATTCCTATTTCTCCCTACAATCTGACAACTTTTTTTAAACTTATTTTTCTTCTAATGTGTGTCATATGTAACATAATTCCTGCATATTTAAAATTTAGTGTTTTCCTATCTGCAATCTATAACTGTTTACTTTATTGTCTTACTTTTCTTTTTATTGAATTTTAATATCAAAAATATTATGTAACTGATAATAGATTCCACCAAATGCTGGTAAAAGTTTAAAAAATGATTTGCATAAAAAAGAATGGGCTGTATTAAAGTAATCATGTTAGATGACCACCTAACTAGGACAGTTTTACATCCCATGGCCTTCGCTCAAGAAAACACTGTAGGCTTTTTTCTCTCGTATGGGCCATTGTGCCATTGAGTTTAATTTGTGTTAGGTTAAAACTGTTGTGAGATATAACTGCATTTAATTTTATAATACAGTAGGATATTTTACTTTGAATTTGGGGATAATAATATACATTCTATAGGGGAAAAAAATTGACTCACCAAAAAGGAATTGAATTGTCTAATGGAGACAAAAATTAGTGGATAGGAAGTACAGTATTGAAAATAATTAAAATTTAAGAGCAATTGAATGATTTATTTCAGAGTTGTATATATAATACAAAGTAACAAGCTCAAACTGTTGACCTACTTCTATATAAGTAAGCTACCACTAAGTATGGCTTAAACTAATAAAGCCCCTATATGCTCTCCTGCAGTATTTCTTGCCAAATTTGCTCCAATTGTTGAGCTAAGTAATCAATATTTCCCAATAGACGTAGTTGCCTTTTGTCATATCTGAGACATGCTTGATGTGAGAGAGATTTGGTCATCAGGCTAGCCAAGGATGTGTTTGACAATCTGTCAAACAGTCCATAGTAAAACATGCCATATATAGCCTGCCATTATCTTCCTGAAAAAATGAGGTCAGGATACTTTAAAAGGAATGTCATTAAAAAAGGTCTCAGAATGTTGTTGACATATAGCTTTACTGTGAATGTGTGTCTAAAGATGACCAAAAGAGTTTGGCTATCAAGGGAAATATCCCTGCTGACTATAACTCCTATTTGAGGACCTGTGTGGTGTGCAATTGTGGAAACAGAATCTTTTTGCTGATGTAGGTGTCTTCAGGCACATCTTTGATGATAGTCAGGACATAAAAGTGGAATTTGTTGCTAAAGTCTCTCCCCAGTCAGTATCATTGCAACCTGGTCAAGCCAAGCACCAATATTATCTGGCCTGGCAATGTACAGTCATATGTAGTAAGTAGTGTAACAATTGGTATGAGTGTTGATTACCCTCTATCAGCTGTCTATGAATGGTTATGATGGACATTCATCACTATCAGGATAGCTGATAGTAAGGAATTAAGCATTGTGATAATTGTTGGTAATGAGCTAGTACCTAGTGGTAAGATATTTTTTCAGTCATTCAAAGATAGTCAGAATTGCAATGCAACAAATTTTTAATAACAGTTCAAGAACAGCTCCTCATATTTATGTGCTGTGTGAGTAGTTTCAATGTTCTGCTGATTGCACTATTCATTTGTTAGACACCAAATTTTAGTTATTTACATATTTAGAAAAAAACATTTATGCATACGAAATTTCAAAGCAGTCGTATGATTCCTTCTTAGTGTGTCAATTTTTTGTTTTAGAGTGTACTTGCAACTAAACAAATTTTCTTGACTAAAAAGCTGTATCTGATACTTGTTCAAGCTCATTTCTATTTTGATCAGGTGTGTGCTGGGTAATTAATTGTTGTAGACAATTTTTTATTACTAGTGTGATAAAATGTATAGGATGAAAAACAATTGAAGTATCAACATTATTACTTTGATGAAATATTATTTTAATATTTAGATTTTTCCCTAGAAATTATGAACAATAAATTAAATTTTGATGTTAAAATGTGATTTGCACAATAATTAAATCAACTGTTTTTTATTTATTGTTACCTGCAGTTATTTAAACTAACTTTCCCTTGGGTTTTAACTGACGTCTTTAATTTTTAAAATGATTTAATGTTCAAGGCTAGAAATCATTTGAATATTGACTTTTGATTGCTAAAGTTATCATAGGATTTATATAACAAAATTCCTTTTGATAATCCCTTAAAAATTTTCAAATGTCAGTAATTTAATTGTCAGAAATGTTGAACAACCAACCAGAAATGTTGAACAACCTCTTGAACAACTTTTCTACAATTACACATTTTTCTTCTATACTAATTGGTTACTTTCAGTATATTTCAGTGCTGAGTTAAAATTCAGATGTATTTCAGTTAACTTGTTAACAGTATTAACATTTTTCATGTTGAGTTTTTCATTCATTACAAAATATCAATATTTTTTTAACAAAATTGTATCTAATTTTTTTATAATTCAATTATTATTACTGTTTCTATTTAAATATTGAATTGTTTTCATAAGTTAAAAATATACAATATAAGATACACAATATATTATATAAGATTTACTTATATTGTATATTGTCTAAAATATTTCACTTTTTTATTACATTTATGTTATCTTTTAAACCAGCATTTTTTTGAATTGTAGTATTTTTATTTTAACTCAGTTTTGAATACTTTTCTTTTACAGGGAGCTGATGATTTACTTGTGAAAATATGGAGTGCAATGGATGGACGTTTACTAGCGTCACTTCGTGGGCATTCCGCAGAAATTACAGATATGGCTGTCAATTATGAAAATACTTTATTAGCTGCTGGCAGCTGTGATAAGACAATACGTGTGTGGTGTCTTCGGACAACTGCTCCTGTTGCAGTATTAAATGCTCATACAGGAATGGTTACATCTTTACAAGTAAGAACAAATAATGTTTATATATATAAATTTGTTTAAAATGTTTGATTCTGAAAAACTTTATTTGGTTTGATAAAAGATTGCATTTTGAAAATGTTTGATTAGATTGTGTCTTCTAATTTTTACATAATGTTTTATAACCTCTTTTGAATTTGAGAAACACTAAATTATTTTTTTATACATTTTAGTTCTGCCCATATCCTAAAAAAGAGGACCATTTGTTGATATCTACTGGAAATGATGGTTGTGTTTGTTTTTGGCAATGGAATCCTAGAAATAATGCATTTAAGTAAGCATTCTTTATTTGAAATTAGAAAATTATTTTTGAAAAATAAATATATAATTAATTTTTTATAAGGAAATGAAACTTTTCCTTATAATTATATATTTATTTTATATTTAAACTTTTTAAAAATATTAAATTTTCAATTATTTATTTAAGTTAAAATATAATATATAATACAAAAGTGTAGTTTTTCATATATATGCAAAATTGTATAAAATTATAATTAATATTTAAGTGTAACTTCATAAATTTCTTTTGTTTCTTCTATTATCATAGTCTTAATTTCCATCAATTTTGTATATGCTTTTGTTTACAAATAATATTCATTTGAGTATTGTTAGTATAAATTAAGGGATATTTTACAATAGAATTTTACAATATAAGGAAATGAAACTTATATTTTTTACCTTACTTAATCAGCTTGTGTTCTGTTAGTATATATATATGAAATCTGTTTGTGGGTCTCTATTATATTGTATTGTCAAAGGTTTGATATTATGTAATAGTAACTTTTTTAGGGTTTAGATCTATGTATCATTTAGATACAGCCAAATTTTGTCCAACAAATTAATCTTCTGAGCACAATATGTTAATTTGCTTATCCTTTCTAAAATTATATTAATATTTTCCATTGCTTATTACTTTTTCTATTTTTTGAGGTACTTCTTTTTTGATCTTGTTTTACTAATTCTTCTTTTTTTAAGTAATAAATATTTTTACTATTTGTAGTTTTCCTTTTAAATAATTAAGGAAATTTACTTTTTCTACTTTATGCATTTTGTTATAAATATGAAGATTACTTTATTATTTTTGATTAACAGAAAATGAACTTTCAAACACAGTAAAAAATCTATGTTGTATTTTTGTAAATAAACAATTTCTAAAATTTTTATTCTGTAGCTGGAATTGCCATTAAATTAATGACCTACATTGAAGGTTATGGTAAAGTTATTAATGTATTTTCTTATTTTTAGTCCAAAGCCCTTGAAATTTACAGAACGTAATAAACCTGGTGCTCAAATGATTTGCTCATCTTTTAGCAAGGGTAAGTCTATATATATATTTTTTTATAAAAGTATATTTATTATTAATAGGAGCACATGAGAAGTTTTTTTAGTGTATGCCTTTTACTCGAGAAAACAATGGAAGTGTTACTATTAGCATAAAACAGCTGACAAAGGAAAACAAGCAATATTAAAATTTAAAGAAATATTGATGCTTAAATATGTGTGTTTTAATATTTACTTGTTTTAAATCTTACAAAAATAATTTAGCAGAAATAATTTTTAGTTTAATTTTTTAAAAGTATTTAAATAATTCAAACATTTTTTAGGCGGTTTATTTTTGGCTACTGGTAGCACTGATCACAATGTACGGGTATACAATATAGCTGGTTCGAATGGTCCTGAAAAGATCCTGGAAAAAGAAGCACATACTGTAAGTGTCTATTCTTATTGAAAGCTATGGTAATGACGTTTTAATAAATAGAGGAAAAAATGTATGTACTTGTTTTTGATATTTTAAAAATGTGATTATTTTTATTTGTTGACTGAGTTTCTTCAAAGCTTAGCAACTTATTGTATTTAAACTTTAGTAACAATAAAAATGGATGACAAAAATTTGGGAAGAGTGAAGTCAAATATTAGAATTAAATTTTCTTGTTAGCTGAGCTGACTGCCCTATTGTTAGCTCTGGCGTTTATTTCAGCAGTTTGTAGTTTTAGTTTTTATCTCCTGTTTAGAAGTTCATGGTTCAGAATCTATTTTAAATTATACATCTCAATAATAAACTCTCAAAAGTAATAAAAGAAAAGGTTTCTGAGCATTAAACAAATTAAAACTTGTAACATTACTTGTGTCCTGAAGCAGCTGGATTTGTTTTTAATGTTTTGTTTTGATGTTGATTTCATATTTAAAATTATAAAAAGACTAATGAATTGTTTATAAAAAAATCAAAATTGAAACAAATGTTTAATTATTATTGTACATGTTCTCCAATGTATGTAAAATTAAAGTAAATTATTTTTTTCTATTTGGAAATATGCTTAAAAATATTTTTTTTACATATAAAAGATATTTTTTTAAAGTTTATCTACAAAAAATCTTTTGAAAATTTTTATTAACACATTTGCTGCCACCAAAATTTATATACTCATCTTTAGAAGCCAAATTTAAAAAAAAGTGTATTATTGATTAAAAACATTCCTTATATTTTAATAGTAAAACCAGAAAAAAGGAAAAACCTTATATTTTCGTGCTTAGTGTAAAACAATTTCGGACGCTGTAGAGCATCAGTGGCAGTTTTTTTATTTATTTTGCTTTTCTTATGCTGTGAAGGTCCTGCAATACTTGTACTGTCTGCCATTTTTAGAAATGCACATAAAAAAATTTAAACATAAAATTTAAAAACCAAGAACTGAAAATTTAAAAATAATTCTTCACTAACGTGCCTCTAAAACCTCATCATTCAACCTACAAATCCGAATTAAAAATAAAGCAGTTTACTTTTCATACTCAATTGTTGTTCCAGAGCGTCGCCGGCATGGGAGTTAGCGCCATGCTGACGCTCTAGCGCGTCAGTGGCAGCAAATGAGTTAACTAGTGCCAATTTTACAGTTTGGATCGTGTAGTTTTGTTTGAATTTTAACCAATAAATGATTTATGATCTGAATCTGCATTATATATTTAAAATATCATTTCTCTTTATATAGCAATTCTTACTTGGTATTTAATTTTATCTAAACTATTCTGTTGTTGTGAAACAACAAAATGTGACTAATATTTTTTAACCATTTATTTTTTATTTGATAATTTTCATTGTTATGTTGTAAGTGTGGATTATACCAAAAGTAATAAAAACATACAAAAATTTGCTGCAAATAGAAATATCTTTTATTCCTGAATATACTTATATTTTGGAGAAAAAGAATTTTTTTGTGATGTAAATGCACATTTTTTGGAAAATAAATGTGTGTTATTTTAATAAAAATTTTATTTATTAAAAATAAAAATTCATGCATTTAAAAGTTAGACTTATGACTATTGAATTTATTGATTTATAACATTGCCAAATTATGCTAAAATATAAAAGCTTCCTTTCCATGTTATTATTCAATCAATTTTGGTCAATGAAGATATGTGAATTATTATTTAAAGTAAATATTTGTCTAATATTTAATATATGTAAAGTATTGTTTGATAAAAATTGTTTAGTAGAGCAGTTAAATTTCATTTCTTAAATTTAGTGTTCATGGAGTGTTATTTGAAAGTTTCATTTAAAAGTAAAATTTGTATGACAAATCTATTTTTACAAAATATATTCTTTAGTTAAAATTATTCACTTTATAATTAAAAACAATATATATTCAGAAAAGCCTTGAAGTAACTTCATTTGTTTCTGGAGATAAGTGTTTGGAACAAACATTAAAAATTGTTTTTTTAATATATATATTTAAAAAAATAATACAAAAATTTAAATATAAATACAAATATTCAAAATGAGAATTTTGAATATTTGCAGAATACATTACTGTGTGTTTATTTCATATTTTAAAAATTTGTTAATAGTTATAGTGATGAGAATAAGTTTTATCCTACAAATATGTGCCTGAAGAGGGTATCTTATAGGCAAGTGTCTCATAGGCTGGCAAATATGGTAATTCTGATTATATCTGATCAACAGCAGTAAAATTTGATATACATATACTTGGTGTATAAATTTAGAGCATAAATTTTTTAATTCCTAGAGAATTAGTTTATTACTAAATAGTTATTTTATTTTTCTAAATCAACTATTAAAAAAATAAATGAAAAAAAATTCCTATTTTTTCTAAAAGTTTTATGAAAAAAATAAAAAAAACTCAGTTATCAGTAATACTTAAAATACCAGCATATAATTCTTTGCCTTCTTATATCATTATTAGATTTATTTTTGTTCTATTTTCATTTAATTTTGACTCTAAATGTTATATTTACATTAATTTTGGAAAATTTTAAATTATTTATTCAAGATATACATCTATTTTTGTTATTTTTATTTCTTGTTTTAGGCATTAATTTATCAGCTAAAATGAATACCCACATTTTTAAATTTTTTTTATCTGGTATGGAAAACTAGTGTAAATTTGCTTTAGTTTTCAACTTTTATTAATTTTTGTTCTATATTGTATGTATTAACAAAATGTAACAATTTCTTTGAAAAAGTTTTACTGTAGGGCTATGATATAAGATATACAAAATGTAAAGTTTCAAAATGGTAAATATTAATCGATATAATTCTAATGTTCAGAGCTGTAAAGAAGCAGTTATTATCTACAATTTCTCATTTTTACGTTATGTAGCAAATTAAATTAACTAAAATTTAATTAAACCAAAATTTAATTAATATAACAAAATTTGTTAATGTGTGTATGATTAAAGTTAATTTTATAAATCATTTGATCTTTATTAAATGCTATTTTTTTGAAAAAAGTAATTGAACATCTTTAGTTTCTGAAATTTATTGCAGTTCTTTTTTTAATTTTAAAATAAATGATTAAAACATGTTTTCATATTTTTTAAAATTTAGGATAGAGTTGATAGCCTGCAGTTCAGTAATTCTGACTGTCGTTTCATAACTGGAAGCAAAGATGGCACTGCATCTATTTGGCAATATAAGAAGCAAGCTTGGAGTAGTATTCAGCTAAAAATGACTACTAAATTACCAGGGTAAGTTTATATTTATTTACGCATTCTTTGGGTGTATTTAAATTTAATAATTTATGAAAATGGAGATATTACCTAGCCACTTGCTTTTATCAAAAGGTCTGAAAAGTAGTTTTATAAGTAAAACTCATTTAGCCACATTTTTTCACTAATTTTAAGCTGTTTTCAGTAATTATTTCTTATTTAAAATTTTCTATTTAAATGTAAATCTTGGTATTTTTGAATATGTGATAATTTAAGATTCATTTTTATTTATCCTTATATTATTTTTTATTAACATTACAGAATATATTTGCATATTGATAATTTGTTATTTGATTGTTAATATTTTAAAATAAAAAAAATCTTACATCAAATGCTAAATGTAAGTAAAGAAGATTAAAAATCCTAAAGTATGCTTATAGTTAAATATTCTTTGGATTATAGAATTAATAACTTATGGATTATTCATAAATGTATACCTTGTAAAATGAGAAAAAAAGTATGTATCTCAAAATTATTAATTTCTATAAGTTTATAATATTTTTATTCTTTTCCTAGTCAATCTGATGAACCTGAAGACACTAAAACAAAATTAAGAGTTACAATGGTTGGATGGACTCTTGATGATAGTAGAGTTATTACAGCAGTCAGTGATTATTCCATTAAAATTTGGGATTCAAGTAGTGGGAATTTACGTTATGTGCTAAAAGTAAGTAAATTTTTTTTTTTTTAACATTTTATGTAAATTAACAAAGTACTTTCCATCAGAATATTGCAATTTATAATTTCATTCTTTGTGTTTGATTTCATCCCAATTAATTGTAGAACTAAAAGTTGCTGTTTTTCTCAAAGGATAAGTTATTTTAGTTTGTTTTCCTGTGACTTAAAAATACTGTTGAGGATGTTGTAAAATAGTCTTAGTACAAACTTAGTTAAATATTATTATTATTCAATGATTAAAATATGCTTGGATACTATTTGGTTCTACCCTTTCAGAGATAGCAAAATTCCAAATCAACTAATTACTATTACATTTTTATTACACAAGATTTGAAAGTTAAAAATGTAATTTGTTAGTTTAAAGCCACAAGTTTGTGCACTTATCTTGATACCATTGAATTGCATATGTTTTCACTCTAACTTACTGAAAAATTTATTCATTTTGTTTGAAAATTTGATGTAGAACATGCTGCTTATGTTAGAAAAGTCAATAAAAGATGCAATAAAATTTGTGAAAAAATCATTTATTCAAATAAGAGTCTAAACAGTTCAATGTATTAAAAAAGTAAAGTAATTAAGGAGGGAGAAAAAAATTTTGGTGCACGATCCAAAAATATTCAAGCAAAATAAATCTATTCTAAGGATAGCGAGGAAAAGTTGTATTAAGTGTGCATTCCTGTTACAGGAATTCATTTGCAAAAAAATACACTAGTGCAGCTTTAATCAATCAAAATTAGTTTTTGAGCCATGGAGAAAATTAGTTATTTGCACTTTAAATATATTTAATGCAAAATTCACAAGTCATTTTAATGCACATAATTTTTATGATAATTAATGTGAAAAGGCTTAATTTCTTTGTTCTTTTTAAGTATGAAATAGAACTCTGCTGCAATAAAATTATAGGTTAAATGTGTACTTAATTCTTAGATAATTTTGTAGCTATTTTTATTTACTGATTAAAAGATACTTAGTGCAAAATTTTAATTATATGAAAGCTATATTTTTATAATGAATTATGTTCTAAAAATTTGATATTTTCTAAAAACAATGTCCTAAAAGTCAATTTTCCAAATTTCTAATTTTTAATAAATATTTTGTGTGAATATCTTTGTTTATCATGTTTATATATATATATTGATTTATCTGTAAGTTTTTAATATCTGCATGTGCTGTTTTTTTTTAGGGTCATGAAGATGAAGTATTTGTTTTGGAGCCACATCCTTTGGATCCTAGAGTTTTCTTAAGTAGTGGACATGATGGTCGGATCATTTTGTGGGATTTAGTTACTGGTACCATTATAAAGAATCACTTCAATCTTGTAAGTGTTTTAGTTTTACTTTATATTTTGTAGAACTTTGAAATCTTACATTTAAGAACTTATTTTCCTGAATATTTTCCCCAATTTATTGTAAATATTATTTTTGAAACTTTTTGTTGAATAAGAATTTTTTTTTTTTCTAATTAGTTGTAACTTCACACACACACACAATGAAATGAGTTTCTGTTAAACAATACTACATATTGATTTATTTGGCATCTAGTGTGTGGTATTGAATATTTTGATTTTTAACTGTAGGAAAGTACTGATATTCTTGTTATAAATCATCTGTTGAATGAAATACCCATTTGTCTATAATTATTAATTATGTATAGTAACATGTGTTATTAAATTGTGTTATTGTAAATTTTTGGAAATTATTTCTTAAGGTTGAAAGTTAGTTAATGATTATGAAAAATCATCCTATAAGGTATATTTGGAAATAAGCTGTAGTTTTTAATTATTAGGCTGTCATTGCGCATTGACAATCTAAATGCTACATTGTAAGGATGCTAAAAATTTACTTTAATGGAAATTTTTTTTAAGTACATTTAGGAAGTAGTATGTAACTTAAAATGCATAAAGTTATATTTTTCATTTATAAATTTATATTGGTTTTATAGTTTTCCAGCAAAATTATTGTACAGGGTTTAGTAAAATTTGGATATTTCTAGATTATTTCAACTTATTTATATATTAATTTTTAATATAATTAAAATTATTTTTGTAGAAACCTTATTTTGCCTTTTACTAGAAATGCTGTTTATAAGGAATTGTTATTTTTATGTGATTATACTGTGAAAAATTTTTTGTTTTATAATTTGTTATAGAAACTATTTTTCTGTTTGTAGATTGAAGGCCAAGGTCATGGTGCTGTATTTGATTGTAAATTTTCTCCTGATGGAATGACAATTGCATCTACAGATTCTCATGGCCATTTAAGTATATTTGGATTTGGAGCTGCTGATCGATATAAGAAAGTAAATAACTTTTTAAATCCCTAATAACCATTTCAAATATCTTCAGAAAATCTTTTCAATGTTTAATAAAATTTTTTTTTATATTTATAGGTACCGGAGGAACAGTTTTTCCATACAGATTATCGGCCTCTTATTCGAGATATTCACCACCATGTTCTAGATGAACAAACACAAACTGCTCCTCATTTACTACCTCCTCCTTTTCTAGTTGATATTGATGGGAATCCTTATCCACCACACTTGCAGCGCCTTGTTCCTGGACGAGAGCAGTGCAACGATTCACAACTAATACCATATGTTGCAGTTTCTGCTGATGGTAAATGATTTTTTTCCCTTGCATATAACTTAGGATTGGCAACTTGGCTATTTTAAACATTCCAAGCTAGCAACTATGTCGTCAGGATTATTTTTCAGTTCAATAATTTGTTCTTTAGGCATGGGTATTTCCGCTGTTTAAATTCTCTTTTTTTATATTGCATCTATTTGAATTACTTCTTATGCGCAGAAAGGAATTGTGGAGTGCTAATCAATTTAAATACTATGCGTTATAATCAAATCAGCATTTAGACTAAAATAAACCCACAAGATGACAAAATAAACCTCTTGTTTTAAGTGCAAGATAATGCAATTTAATATTCTATATTCCCCGTTTGTAAGAATTTTTATTTTCTACCTTTGGCATCATTTATTCCAATTTTGAATTGACATATTGATAATTTAAGAGAAAACCGGTTAAAATGTTTAATACAAGAAAAAAGCAAAAATATTTTATATAATTGATATATATATATTTAGGTTAAAATCAATTTACTTAATATGGAAAATTTTTTAAAGAAGAATTTTATATTGTTTTATTATCAAAAATATTTAGAAACGCTATTGATGTAAAATGCAAATTCAGTTTGAATTAAAGTGCTTAGTTTAGATGACAAAACTGAAATCTAAAAACACTTACTTGTATGTAGTCCATTTATTATATTAGATATAGCATTAGCTTATTTATATTTTAAAAAATAATTATATTTAGTTAAAATCATTTAATAAATATAAATTAAAACGTGGTATTTCAGTAAAAAAATTTTTCTATGACATTTTAAAGACATAAATAATTAATTCTGATGTAATTTTTCTAAATATTCCTAATTAAAAATTTTTAGAAAAGTCATTAATGTTTTCTGTATGTATTAATATTTTTCTCATCTCTAAATTCAAAATATTATCCTGAAAATAAATTACAAAAAAATTTGTATCCATTTTGTATAGTTGATATATTTTAATCATGTTTACAATCATATATGCATGTATATTTCAATCTTATATGCATGTTTTTTATATTTTATAGGAGATGCTGAAATTTTAGAGCCAGTTCGCCCTGCCAACGATGCGCCAAATCGACCAACCATAGATGATATGATTGAAAGGCTTCAATTGGAGCAAAATCAAAATTCTGATTCTAGAGGAAATAATAGTGGAAGCAGTTCACAAAGAGACCCACCGGTATCACCTAGTTCTAGTCATAGAATACCAAATGATGATGCTCATAATGGTGTATCTGATCAGTTTTCACCACGTACTCCTCGTTCACAAGCTGGTAAGCAGTTTTTAAATTTTTTTTATTTATTATATAAAGATAACTTTGATGATTTTATAAATTTAAAGGGAAAACTTTTGAGAGTTAAAAGAATTTTTCAAATATTTCTATAAGTAAGCATTTTTTAATTCTTTATTTTGTTTTCTTGTTTTAACTATCTTGTTTTATCTGTTTATGATCTTGGCTATTGTTTCATGTATAATTTTTTTTAAGTATTAATGTTAGTTCATAGAGCTAATAGATTGAAGTATAAATAACTTTTGCTACCTTGAAACGATAAATTATTGTTATATAATTTTCCCAGCTCATAGTCGTGTTGGATTAAGACGAACTGGTGATGTTGAAGGTGTTCAGTCTTTAGGAAATTGGCAATCGAGGGGAAATCAGGTTGATTTACCTTCTTGGGTAAAGCGAGTTGTTGTTAAGCCTATGAAACCCTCTGTCGCTGAAGCTCATATGAAGGCAAGATTGAGTTTTGCAGAACATGAGACAAATCTGTTCAATCGAGAACGAAAATGGAGACCACCCCCAGAACCTGTTAAGGTATGTTTTATTTTACTTTTTCTATTTTAATCTAAATATTTAAAGAAGCTAAATTTTGCTTTAAAAAATAATCATGATTGAGCCATAAAAATAGAAAATAAAGAAAACTTAGTTTGAAGTACAAGATTTCTTTTTTAAAGCAGAAGACTTGACATATTTTAAAAGAAACTCATTTATTGTGCATTAGAAATTTAACTAGAAATAATTTAAATAAAAATTAAGTAATGCAAATGTGAAATATCTTTTTGCCATGTATATTTATTGAAATTGTCTGAAATTTATTATGATAGAAGATAATAATAAATTTATATTATTTGTTGTAAGAATTTGTAATTATATATATATAAGTTTATTTTGTTCTTATGAATTTGTACATATATAGTTTTAAATAAATCAGCAATTTTCTAATTCTTAATGAATCACTTATATTTTGTCAGCTAGAAAGTTATCTTTTCTAAATAATTATGCAAATGTATTACCTGCCTAAATTACTTGTAAAAATTGAGTAGCAGTTTTATTTAACTAATGAATCGCAAAAAAGTAAGTGCTTAAAACAATATTTATAGAATCTAAGTTTTAAATTTTTATATTTATTATAATTATGTATTTAGTGTTTTAACATGTGATTTATTTTATGGCAAGGATTTGAAATGTTATTTCGATGATTTTAAATATATATAATTTATTATATTAAATTTGGTAGTATCTGATAACTGAAGAGTTAAATATTTTATAATTTAAATTTCCTTTATTTGAAATAATTTAAGTAAAATATTCTTTAGTTAAATATGTTTGCTTGAATAAATATGATGTGCACATTTTATTTTAAGGAACTGCAAAACAGAAGTGCTGACAATTTGCATTGGTTAAAGCGTCCTGGCTTGCGAGCTGGTACCAGAGCAAGAACACAAGAGGATGCACTTAATAATGCTTTTGGTGAAGATTTTGAGGTATAGTATTTTTTTTTTAACATACTCAGTGAAACTTGTCATTTTTAAATTGTATAATTCTTAGCAATGTTAACAGCTGTTTTTTCTTATTTTGCATATCAAACTAAACACATGTAATTTATGTAACATAATTTTTATAATCAATTAAGTGAAAAGTTATGTGTAGGATAACCTTGTAGAAGTATTGTGATGTTAGAATTGTAATTTTTGTTTTTATTCATAAGTTTTTTCCACAAAAATACTTATTACAAATAGTGAATGTTCTTCGATTTATTGTTATTTTAATGTACAATAGATGTTCATTTTTATGAACTTTTAATTATGAGCTCTCATCATTATAAAAACTAGTGGCTGGGTTATAACATCCCATAAATGTTGTGATTATTATTATTTCCATTCAAATTTTTAGTTACATTTCAATAAATTCCAAATTTATTTCTTTGCAATCATTTTTCAGAATCCGGACAATGTTCCTAGTTCTGCAGCTTCAGAGACTGAACAAGAAGAGGAGGAAAAAGAAGAGCATTTTACTGATAGCTCTGATGATAGGTAAATTTAAGTTTCAAAATTTATTTCATTAATCACATTATTCTTGCAATAATTCAATAAATTTTTTTTTAGTTTTAATATTTACAATTCATTTTTATCGCAGTATTTGTTCAGTTTGAAACTTAAATTTTCTATGCTGAATATATGTTATTTATATAAAAGGATTTATTTTAGTTATTTTCTTGCAGCTATTTTCATTATATTTTTTCATAATGAAAATGGTTTAAATTGTTAAAGTAATATTTCTATTTGTGTAATCGAGAATAGTTGATGAGTTTATGTTTTGACTAGAAACGTACAATTAGTTCAAACTAAGGCAAATGTTTGCTGGGAAGGAGTACCATTCACTTTTAACTGTCTTATTAATTATTTAAATATACTCATGTGAAAATATTTTGCAAATTTTAAATGTGAATGCTGTAATATGTGGGAGTATTTTTATAGCCATTACCTGTAGTATACCTTCATCATCTGTGTTTAGAATTTGTTTCAACAAATTTTAACTTGAAATTTTTACTGAATATTAACCATAATCTATAATTTAAATTTATTATAAGGGTAAATTATAAAAAACTAAACTTCACTTGAAAATAGGTATTGTTTTAAAAGCTGAACAGTTTAAGACATTAACATTTAAAGATAATAGTTATAGTTTTGAATAATCATTTGAGAAAGTTTATACATGAAGAGAAAATGTTTAAAAATACAATTTTTCAAACTGCTGAAAATTGAGACAGTATATTTTTTAAATAAATTTAACAGCAAATGTCTAAAAGAAAAAAAAACATTATATATGCATTATTTATAATGCATGTTGCTTGAGAATAAGTAAATCATTTGTTTGCATGAATTTAATTCATAACCGAAATAAGAAATAAAGAATAGCTTTAAATTGCGATATTTATATGAGCTTTATATGTTTCTCTAATAAAAGAATTCACATTATGAGAAAAATCATGCTAGATTGATAAACTATGCTTTGTTGTTTTACTTTTTAGACATGTTTTAAATTTAAGAAAAATTGTGCAGATTTTTTTATGAAGTAAAGTAAAAGTTGTATAGTTGAAAAATATATAAAGTATATTTTATGTATGAGCACAGTTCCTTGAAATTAATTTTACTTTTTACATTTAATGTGCTAATTTTAAACCTCTTTTTGAAACTAAAATCAGCTTTTAACTTATATTTCATTCAGACTGTTATGTTGTGAAAATAACAGATAGTAGCAACTAGAATGAAGAGAATTTGAAATTTTACGGGTTTGCTTCCCCCAGAAAAATTTTGAAGCTGGTGTCTTTTATTTTATGTTTTTGTAAAAAATATTGGCACTTTCACACTAGTTCAACTTTAGGCTGTTTAACTTTATTGCTAATTATGCTACTGTATTTGATTGCATAATTATTTGATTTTATTAGTAATGTATTTAAAAAGTATAGATACACCTACTTACATATAAAATATATGTATACATTTTTGTTAGCTGTTATGAAACGTACATCAGTTTTAATCAATTAAGCTATATTATGTACTTTTTGTATTTTATGGCAATTGAAACTTTAAGAATAAAATATTTCTAAAAAACAATAGCTTACACTTGAACTTTTTTCTTGTTTTTAATGCTTAATATATATATATATATATCTTTATTTTTACCTTCAGTGGATCTGGAGAGTATTCTGATTGGGAGGAAGATGCGGGTAAGAAAAAGAAATCTGAGCCTGGCACATCTAGATCAGCTCGTGCTCGTCGTCGTCCTAGAATTTTGTCTGATGAAGATCAAGAAGGAGAAATGGATGATGATTCTGAAGAGCAAGATGGAAATTCAGATGAAGAAGGAACGAGTGGTACATCAAAACCATCTAAAAAAACAAAATCCAAAATGTCTCGCAAAGGAAAAAAGCCTGTTAGTTTTATTTTATTTACTACATTTTAAAGATAATTTTTGTAATTATTGGAAAAAATTTTTGTATTTTAATTTTATTAATTTGAATTTTTAAAATATTTGTAATTTGAAAATCCCTAAGACTTTATTTTAAAAATGTTTTTAAAAGATTATAACAAAATGACAATGATATTGTTTATAAAACTCTGCTTTATAAATATTAATAGGCCAGTGAAAGAAATAAAACTTTAAAGTTGTGAATGCATAATATCAGATTTAAGATGTTAATCGTATTACTTCTAACTTACTAATATTGCTGAGGAATTATTAAATGTTATACTGTTAATATTATGTAAAATAACAATTTTATTTCTGCAATTCTCTTGTTTTATGCAAACTAAAGCAAAAATTATGTACTTTTTATTTTGTATCTTTTTTATAAAAAAAAAATTACATCATTGATAAGGTTAAATGTTACATTATTGCCAAATTATGTTTCTTTCAGCTGTAAAATGATTCATTTGTAACTGGTAAATATCAATGTTTAATGTCTTTTAGATGAATGGCAAGAAGCTTCCTGAACGATTTCGTCCTCCTGAATGGTTGACTGATGTCATGCCTCATAAAGCTCCATACTTGCCTCAAATTGGTGATGAAATCATTTATTTTAGGCAAGGGCATGAGTTATATGTTCAAGCAGTTAAAAGGAATAGAGCATATGATATTTATATGAGAGATCAGCCATGGAGGAAGTATAATATTAGGGTAAAATATAATTTTTATTTAATATAAATATAATTTTTTTAGTTTTTTCTTGTGATATAAATATAATCTTAATCTTTCAATCTAGATCTTAAGAAATATCTTTGTTTCATTTGTATGGATATGATCATGTATTGTAATGATTTTTCACATTATTTTAGTTAAAGCTTTTATTAATTTCTTAAAAATTGTTTGGTTGAACTCCAACATATTAAATTGATGACATAAATATTGTTTCCCACTTCTTTTGACAAATTGATATATGTGTGTGCATAGTAGTTCTTTATTTCAATAATAAATGTGTTAAATTCCCTATACAACTATAAATGATTGTAGTGTTTTAGGATCTGTTATAAAGTTTAGGTTCTAATACAGATTGAGGAATTGCTATTAATGTTTCATATTTCCAATCATAAAAAATGAGAAAATTTTGATTTAGAGAATTAATTTGGAATAAATTTATTATGTTGCAGATTTTTAAAGGTATTTGAAGTGTGAGACTTTAAATTTATATTCTTTTCCATTCAATATGATGTATATCACATGAATATATTTTCAGTAAGATTACTTAAATAATGTGTGATATAAAATATTTAAATTTTGAAATTTTAAATAGAATTTTATTTCTTGAAATTTTTATCTGATGATTTGAATTTTTTGATTTATTTTTAATTGTTATTTTTTTAGAAAAATCTTTGAAATTGTAATGAAGTATATCTTTTAAGTATACATAAGTATTTCTTGTATTTTAAAATTATTCAGTATTAAAATTATTTAAAGACAAGTTCTCTTTTTCCAAGCATATTGAATATACATTTACCACTAATATGAAATTTTCAAGATGAATTGTTTATATTTCAGGATCAAGAAGTGGCTATAATAGAAGATATAACTTTTGAAAATCATCCTCCTCGTTTGTGTTGCTTAAAATTAGCTCTTTCAAATCCAGCTTCCAAACAGGCCGAAAGCTTTACTGTCAAATATCATGATATGGAAGATGTTATTGAATTCATTATATTGAAACAAAATTATGATCAAGCTATGTACTACGATTGGAAGCCAGGTATGTTTTATTTGTATTGGAAAAAATATTAAATAATGGCTTTATATAATGCAGCTTTTCTTAATGATAAAAATGTTTTTATTTTTATAATAATTATTAAATTTATGAAAGGTTAGTTTAAACATTATTAATCTTCAGAATAAATAATTGTTATGGAATTAAGGAATTTATCTTTTAATATTGCTTGGATTGCCATTTTAAATATATGTAACTTTTAAATTTAAAATTGAACATGAATACTTTAGTGATATCAAATTATTACTATTTAAACTATATAGGTGATAGATTCCGATCTGCAATTGATAAAGCTTGGTGGCTAGGGACAATCAAAGCTCAAAAACCTTTAAATCCACGTTTTCCTGATTCTATGTTCCAATGCTTTCTTGTAAAATGGGATAATGGGGAGAGAGAACAGATGAGTCCATGGGACTTTGAAAGAATAGACAGTGAGCGTAAGTATATTTACAGTTAACTGTTAATTTTAGTGAACTATATTAAAATATTGAAATGTGGTATTTTGTTAATATTATTTAAATGCATGTATTTGGAAAAGATGATATTGAATTTTTTGTACTGTAGAGAGTTCATGTAATTCAAAGTATGTCAGTTACTGTTTCTATGTCTAAATCTTACTTCCTTGTGTAATCATTATTATAAATTTATTGTAAATGATGATATAAAGTGAAGTTTAATTTTATTTACATTCTTTTTTTAGTCTATCGTTTAAAGACAGAAAAAAATTGATATTCTTTTAAAAATGTTATTTCTATAAAATTAAAATTTCTTTCTTAATTTGCTTTTTGTTAATAATGCAATATATGAAATAAGTACAAACTACAGTATAGTAAACTGTTTCATTTTATAGATGCATTAAAAATAAGAGGTTTTTTGAGGTTTTTTCATTGTTATGTATGTTTTCAAGCAGAAAGGGTTTCTGGGCTCTTCCTTTATTTCATTCCTAAAGATGTTTTGCTGTTTCATGTATATAGCTGATCATATTATTAGTCTACAAATATCTTTTTCTAAAGTTACTATACCAGAAATCAAATTTTTTAGTTAAAGAGAACACAGTTCTTTCTTAAAGGAAAAGTAATCATGACATTTTTTTTTTAAAAGTAGCCATGTTTCACTATTCGTCTAAAAATTCAAATTAAATTAATTATATTCTGTATCAATTTAAGCAGAAAGGAATTTTAATAATCATTAATTAAATAAAGCAATGTTTATATTGTGTTCAGACTTGTGCTTGTGATCCTAGTTGCAATTAGTTCACAAGAAGGAATTGTGTAATACTTTAGGAAAATACCAATGTATTTGAAAAAAGATAAATACATTGAATTTATTCCTGTTATAAGCATAGTTCATAAGTTGTGTTTTTTTGAAGTATAAATATATATTTTTTAATTATTTTAATATGGTGTTGGGTACTTAACTTTTTTAATAATTAAAACTTCCATAAAAACATGACTAGATTTTAATCTCAAAAGATCTGTATATTAATAAATGGCTGACACTTTTTTAGTACACTAATAAAGGAACTGTTGTATGCAAAAAAAAAAAAAAAAAAAAAAACAGTTTTTAATATCTGTTAAGATCTAAAGTGAAATCTTTTTCAATGATTATAGTACTTCATGATTAACAGTAAAAAAAATGTTTTGCAATTGAATTTTTTTAGGCTTCATTTTTCAAAAACAAGTTTTAAAATTTATAGCAAGAATAAAGGTCTTAATTTTGGGCAATTTTAAATTGAGTTTAAAATTTTAACCAGAAAAAAATATCTTTCAAATAAAAGGACCTACAATTAAATATCTGTTCTAGAGGTTCAGTGTTTTGAAATTTCTATTGAAAATCGCAAGTGGAAATGTTAATCAACCAGTTTGTATCTTATGATTTAATTTTCTTTTTTGTGCGTTATATCAAACTTCTAAAATGTCTTAATCTTTAACTGATTGTATATCAATTCACGTTGTCAAACATTTTCAATGTTTCAAACTATTAATCACATTAGTTTAATTTCTTTATAGTTAATGCTTACCTAAGATCTAAATTTAAGAATATTTGTGAAAGTAGTTCTTAGTTACTATATACATTCATATTAAAAATAAGTTCAATAAATTAAGAGTGCTTTTACCATTTAAACATCAGTACATCTATGATTAAATTTACATGAATTATTAAAGAATAACTTGATAGTGTTATAGTTTCTATTTTTGTGAACATTACTATCAAATTGTCATCTGCAACCATTTTATTTAATTTTTAATATCTAGATATAATTATTGAATTTATTATTTCTTTTTCAATATTTTATTATATTACTCATTAAAGTACTTTGAATTTAAATTTCTACTGTTATCATTTATAAAGTTTGGTTTTAGTTTCTTGAAATAAGATGCTCATTATGTTCTGTTTCATTTTTATTTGATTGTAACTAGGTTTACCGTCTGTTGAAGGTGGTAGTGTAGAGATAACGCCAGAGGAAAGGCTTGCCATGATGTACATACCAGAACCACATGAATGGTCAGTTTATGGTCGTGATCATGACTGCGACAGAATTTACCGTGGTTTGACTCGTATCATGGAGTTATCCATCGCGGAACCTTTCACAACTCCTGTGGATTTGAATGTGTATCCATCCTATGCTATTGTAGTAGAATATCCAATGGATCTTGGTACAATTAGAGCAAGGGTACAAAATAGATTTTACAGGTAATATTTGATGGAAAATTTGTTTAAATGAGATGATCTTCAGAGAATCTTAATGAAATTTATGTGCTTAAAAGTTTACATTTTAAGTTCCAAACATTATTTTTATTTAATTATTTTCTCTCTTATAGGAGGCTTGCAGCTTTAAAGTTTGATGTTCAGTATATTGGGATTAATGCGCTCAAATTCAATGAACCCACTAGTCGCATTGTGAAACAAGCAAAATGTGTTGTTGACCTATGTTTGAAATTCATTAAGTAGGTTTGTTTATGAGTAAAAATTAAGCAAATAGTTTTCTTAATTTAATTATTTTGCTGAATGATTAATTTAAAAATACTTAAGGGTGTAAATTGTAAGGATTTTTGGAGTAAAATATTACTTAAATGTTTTCTGAATTTGGCAATATGACTTTTTATTTCTTTACATTTAAGTGTTTTTAAAATATAATAAGAGTGCAAGAAATTGACAGTAAACAATTATTCAATATAGTTATTTTGGTATCAATCTAATTTGCCTGTCATATTTTTAAATATTTGTTTTTAATTCCTAGACATCTGCAAGGCTTTTTTATTTTCTGAAATTTATAATTAAAATTTCTTTACACAATTATGCCTTTTATCAAGAGCTTGTATTATTTTTTATTATAAAAGGATGTTGAAAGTACTAGTGAAATAAAAAAACATTATTAATTTTTATAATATTGTTATTGCAAAAAGTGTTTAGGTTTAGAAAACCATTAAAGTAATTTATTTTGTATACATATTGAAAATTTATTAAATTAAAATGTACCAGCAATGAAATATTAAATCTCTATTAGATGTAAATATTTAATTTCTTGAAATGTTATAAAAATGTATGCATTTTTTTAGCTCACCAAATTGTAATGATCCAATGACATTTTATCATGAAATGATGGAGGCCAAACAATCCAGATCTCAAGATTCACAAAGTGAATTAGATGTCTTGTGCAGTGAATCTGATAGTGATGGAGAACATAATGCTAAAATCAAACGAAAAAAGGTAAATTTTATGGAAAACATTTTGAAATGCTTTTAGCTACTTAAAAATATGTAAAGAAATGTCTTGATCATAAATTTATATATATTTTTCAACTGCTTTTATTTTTTTACTCTAGAGTTACCTATGATGCATTTTTTATTTATACTGCAAAACAAATACCTATATTAGCATTCTACCTTACTTTCTTTAAATCTTTTAGAAGAGTATGCAAATGTGAAATAACTGTTGTGAAAACTTAATTAGTGATTCTTCTTTATAATTTATTAGTTTGTATGTTGTAGTTAATATTAATTTGTGAGGGTTTGTATGGAAGCTGTTCCAAATTTCTCTAATATATCAAATTAAAATCATCTATAGTCACCACTAAAGTACTTGTTCCTGAATCACAGTGATCTACATTGCTTACATTTTTAATTTTTATGAAAATTTTATTAAATATGAATTTTAAGAGTTAAAGTAGCCTTTATGGAACGAATCAAGATTAAATTGATTTCATGATATGAAGCATTGATTCGAGATTGCCACTCTTGATAAAATATTTGTTTAATCAAAATAATTGTTTAAAAGTTCATAAAATTTTTGTGTAAATAAAGTTTCAGGATCTGTATAAGTATTGATGATACTAGAAATTTTTAGGCCAAAATAAATTTATGTTTTTATGCATGTGACATCAGTAATAAATTGTTTTAAATTTTTAGCAAAATGCTCTACAAACAAGCAAGCGTGTACGCCTTGGAAATCAAAAATATACTTCTGATAGCTGGAGAGAACAATGTATAGCTTTGATTGATAGTATGTTTCAGTGGGAGGATTCAACACCCTTTCGCTATCCTGTGAGCTTAACTGATTATCCTGTAAGTTGTTTTCTTGATAAAAGTGCTCCCATTTCTTACATTGAAATACTTTGCATTTTTACATAATTATGCTTATTATTTTAGGATTACAGGGATATAATTGACTGCCCAATGGACTTATCAACAGTTCGAGACAGGCTGACTAACAATTACTATGACAGTCCTACTGATCTTTGTAAAGATGTGAGGCTTATATTTCAAAATTCTAGAACCTATAATATAAACAAAAAGTCAAGAGTAAGTATATGAAGTTTAATTATAGGTTATAGGTGTTTATTTTTAAAATTTTACAAAGCTTAATTAAATATTATAACTTTGAAAACATTTTTTTCTGTTAAAATTATTTATTGAAGAATTTTTACCTGCTGTAGAATTTATAGTTATTATTAAACTTCATTGTTATTTTATCAGTTGACAGAGTGTTAAGTTTTCTTAATTATTTCATTTGAAATGAGTGTTGGCAAAAGCAGCAATTAAAATTATGCTGTACTTGATGTTATTTTAAATTTATTCTGTAATATTACTTTTTACTTATATACTATTACTTATATGCTAGTAATTAAATTTTTTTTTAATGACAATGAAGTTGTACTCTTAAGATTGAGTATTAGATACTGTGGATATTTAGAATGCTAATTTTGTAAATCCAGTTGATTATTATAGTGCATTTTATATCATTTCTTTGTATGTATTACATTGATTACTTTATATTTTAGATATACTCTATGACTATTAGACTTTCAGCAATGTTTGAGGAACACATTCGAGGTATCGTTAGTGACTGGAAATCAGCTGTCAAGTATGAAGAGAAAATTCGTAATAATCAGTATGTAAGCAATAGGTGAGTTAACTTATAGACCTCTGTGTTTTTTTTAATATATTTATATCATAAAAGAGTCGTAATATAATGAAATTTATTAAAATACATTTTGAAGTGATAGATTTTAATTATTGCTCTGTTGTTTCACACAAAATGAGTAATTCGAAGATTGTATATTAAAATATTATGTTAAAAGTTTTATAAATTGGCACATTTAAAAATTTTAATTCATTTTAATTTTTGCAATTATACATTTTCTTTAATTTAATTGTGATATTTTCAAGAATTTATCATTTTAAATTTGGTTGTGATTTTCTATAATTTATTCTTTAAATTAATTTTAAATTCATTCTTAAAATTTAAAATTATCACAAATTTTGAAAAATAGCGCATAATTAAAAGGTAAGTAATAATTTTGACCAAAAATTATGTATACCACACTACATCTATTTGATGATTTCTCTTTACAGACGAAAACCTTTACTTGTTCAGGACAGTAATGTTAATGTTGGTGCATCAACATCCCGTGGGTTTTTGTCTTCTCTACCATCCACATCTAGAGGAGAAACATCTAGGTCAATGAATAGAATTTTAAATGCAGCTTATTCAGAACCCAGCTCTTCACGTGGTAAACTCACCAATGGCATTGGTAATTTTCTTTTCTTCAATGGAAAATCATTTGTTATTGTATATTTTATTTCTGTGCACTTAGGATTTTATTTGAATTTTAATGTAATTAGGAGTATTTTTATTAGTTTTAATTTTTTCAATTCCTTCTTTCATTTTTTTTTCTTTTTAATAAAATTAATACTTCAATTACTATTATTCAATATTTCCTATAATATGATTAGCTTAACTTTGTTATTATATGTATTCTAAAAATGGTACACTTTTCTATTAACAGGAAAGTTCCGTTTTTGTAAAGTAAGAAATATTAAGAGTTTTAATTTTTGAATCATTTTTTATGAAAAATGTTACTATAAAAGTATTTTTCTTCAATAAAATAAAATTCAAAATTATATCAAATTATCATTTGAATAAATTTTATTGTCTAAGTTTCAAATTAAAGTTTATTATTCGACACAACTTTATGAATAACTTTAACGTCAACTATCTTGCAGAAATAATGAATTAATATTAATATTAGATCTTCATTCAAACAAATAATTCATTTATTTTATACTTTTGTGGCAAAAATTTAAAAATAGAATTTTTTCTTATTTAACATTTTGATGTTTTCTTATTTCTTTAAATTAAATAAAAAAAATTTGTTACTGTAATATATTTAACCAAATTTTTTCCTTCTAAAATTCCCTTATTCTTACATAAAGCAATTTAAATTCATAAAAATAAATTGCTCGTTCAGTGAAAGAAACTTTCTTTCCAATTTTTTCAATAAAATTTTTTAGTTTTATTTTTCAAGTAAATTTAGTTAAAATTCTATTTCTGTAGGACAAAAGAAAAAAAGTAAACCAGAAATGTCATCTAAGACATTAGTGATGAACATAAAAAAGAAGTCTTTGAAGCCTACAATGGGTAACAAAAAGTTTTTGTTTTATAAGTAGTTTTTGTTTTTTTGGGTTTCAAGTGCATTTAAAGTGTATTTTTTAAATTCAGTTTTTCTTTTTTACTTTAAAAATTTGTATATGTTTACGTTTCTTTAGTTTCAAACAACATAAAAGAAAAATATGTTATTACAATATATTTCTTTGTTCCTTTTCAAATTACAATGAATGAATTTTCATCTATATTTGCTTTCCATAACCACTTGAAAAGAAAAACTTTTTCATTATTTATGTATTGCTTGCATACTTTTAAAAATAGTACATCAAATTATATTGATAGTTTAATTATTTGAAGAGTATTATTAATTTTGTATCTCTAAAACTTAATTTTTCTGTTCCAATGTACTATTTTTCAGGCCAAAATTTTCTGCTTCAAATTGCTTTAAAATAGAAGTTCAGCATTGTTTACACTTGCTTTATTTTCGGTGTGCAATTCTTTTAAATGCTATTTCATTATTGATGCAAATAGGATTGCTATTATTACCTTTTTATTGCTCCAGTTAGATCTTGTATAACTTTCTGATATTTGAGCTTCTGAAAATTTCCTAAATATTTCTATAAATTTCAAAGAATGAACAATTAGAAAAAGATAATGATAATATATGAAAATAAAAATATTTACATAAGCAATTTACATTTATGGTTGCAGTTAATTAAATGTTGGGAATGTGTAAACTTTAAACAGAAAAAAATTAGTTTTGTATAAAAATTGTAACAATTATATTTCAATTCAATCGTTTCAATTTATTGTTAAAGTTTTTTTGAGAGAATTATTTTTTTGAATAATGTTATCAAAGTTAATTGTAGGCATGAAAATGGATGTGACTCATTATTTTCTGTATCTTTTTCATTTTTAAATTTGATATTTTTTTAAATTTTTAATTGAAGAATTTTATTTAATAATTATAGTTTTTTTTAAAAAAAAAAACAGAAGTCGGTAAAATATCATACTGAATTGATATAATACTAATTTTGATTATTAATAAGCTATATTATTAATTTATAAGGTGTAAAATATTTAATTAATTACAGAAATATTTTTAATTGTTTGAAATTTTCTTTGCAATTTGTTGAATTTTATCAAGTATAATTATTTGACATTGTTTCAGCACAAGTCTTTTATTTTTCAGACGTATCTTTAACGAATGGTGTTTCTAAGAAGAAGCATGCGGTTTCCACAAAACAAAAAAATCCAGAAAAGTCATTGAAAAAACGCACAGAAATTGTACATAAGAAAGAACTCCAATCTTCATTTGAAGGAAGTCAATCAGAATCTGAAGCTAGCCATCCATCTGAAAATTCTTCAGGTAGTGAAAGTGATGGTTCTGAGTGGGGCAGCAAAAACAATTCCAAAAAACGTCCAAAAATTGATAGTGAGAGTGAGGTTTCCTTGCATTATAATAAATCAAAAAGACAGCGAAGAAATCCCACCCCCCAAGTGAAAAGAACATTTAGAACTCGGGTGATAAAGAAACATCTCAGGCATACTAGGTCATCCTCTTCATTGTATAGAAAGGCTTCAGCTTTTACATCCCCTGTTCGTTCACTCAATAGAATATCAAAATCATTTCATGAACAGTCCAAGACTGTTTCTGTTAATTCACCTCCTTCAAAACGGGCTCATCTGCGTAGAGTAACAGTCCAGCCTCAACGATACGCGAATTCAGGCACATCCTCAGAGAGCGATGCTTCAGAGTCTCCTAGTTCGAAAGGTGATAGTACTTCCAACAGTTTAGGTAGCTCAAAGAAATCCACAAGGGGAAGTAGAACCCTTAATAAGACTGTTACTGCAGAAAGTGCAAATTATTCTTCCACCTCTGAATCTGAAGAACCTGCTAAACCTAGGAGACGCTTACCAAAGAAAATTGGTCGCAGTGCCTTACTTGTATCTAGCCCAAGGCAGACCAGAAATAGAGGCCAAAGAACTGTGAGATATGGTGAATATAGCGATGAAGAAAATTATGAGAAAGACAAATTTGAAAAGGAGGAAGATGACTATGACTCTGGAAATTCTCAGCCACTGCTGTCCCTGAGCAGCAGGGGTCGTTTACGTAAGTTGACACGCCATGTTAGGGCTTTTTTTCGTGAATAATGGTGTTTTCTGTGAATCTGTTAACTGCTCATAAATTATATCCCATAAGTAAAATTGTACAGGATTAATTTTTATCACTAGTTTATATGATTGTATTTTTGTACAGGACTTTAAAAATAGTCTGCATGTTTATTGTATAAATAATTTAAATGCATTTCAGTTGTAATTTATTCATTTTTAATGTAAATACTACTGAGTACAAAGTTTTATTGTTATCCTTCCATATCATATTTGTAAATATATCCAGATTTTGTTGAACACCAAATAATATTTTAATTTTCTTGTTAATTCTATGTTAAATGTGAGAAAAGAAAATTTGTGCCCATTAAATACATCACCCTCTTTAATTTTGATCACTGTTAAAACACCATTGTTCGCCATAAAATATTTATTATAATTTATTTCCCAATGCATTTGTGAAGTTTTTATTTTTGTCATATTTGTTTTGTATTAGATTTATTTAACTGTTGATTTCCGAAATAGAATAAGTAACTAAAGTTACTTAAATTTCATTGATGTTTCCATTTTATGTCTTGTGTGTTTTTACTTCTCAGGCAACATGAATGTCAGGAACTTAAAAATTTGAAATAAAAGTTAATTTGATAATTGTATTTTGTGTTTTTTTTTTAAAAAAAATTTTCTTTCATTTACGAAATTTTATTTAAAAGGGGAGCTAACAGAAATATTTTATTTGAAAAAAATATTTTAATTGATTTCATTTAAATAAATCAATTATATGTATAAAATTCAATGTTTCATTGGAAATGAATATTTTTAAAAGTAAATCAGCTAAATTCAAACTTCAAGACTTCTTATGAACTTCAAAGCTTACAGTATTTGAGATTATAATTTACATGAATGATCGTGGTACATTTTAGTTTACTATTGTAAGTTAATTTTTTGAATCAATAAATTTTCATACTGATCCTTGTAATTTTTATTTAGTTTTTGAATCATTATTGTGGGGAAAAGGGAATTTATATCACAAACTATTTTTTTGTATTGGAGAAATATATATTCGAGGTAATTCCCGGAGGAAAATTAACACAAAACAAGCTTAATAATTAACTATAACACAATTATCAGTTTTATTGCTTTTAATTAATATGTGTGTATATATAAGGACAAATTATTAAGAATTTGATATTTTAGAATTTTTTTTACTTCCTTTACAATTGTTACTAAGTCAGTAAAAAATAACCAAAGTACAGCTTATTTCGTCTGTGTATTTTCTTGCAGTGGTCTATCTAGCAATACCTTTTAAGTAATCAAATTTTCTAATCATGCATTATAAAAACATTTCTGTAAGTTACATTAAAACATAAGATTTGAGGGATCACTGTAGAAAATCTTACTGCTTAGTTATGGCCTCTTCTTTCTCTTTCCTATGTAAAAATTAATTTAAAATTAGAATTTTTATTTTATGTTTTAAGCTGATAAAGAAAAAATCTAGTCTGGCTGTATTTATCAAAATATGCGATATTAGTAAGAAAATCGCGAAATGGAGTGTCTGAAGTTAATATTTTTATAACACGTTAATCCTGATTGTGAGGAAATACAGATAAGGTATATTATTTTTATTTCAATATTTTACTTTATTCTTATTTTGAAAAAAATATTTAAGTTATTATTGAAATTACTAACAGCCTTGATTTGAGACTGCTAATTTAGTTGTAAAAGTATACTTAAATATTTCAAATTACCACTGTTCAAATTTGTATGTCATTTTAGTTTAATTGTTTATATAATGCATATTACTCTTTTAAAATGCTGTATAATGAATTTATATACTAAAAATCTACGTTTATAATCATTAACCGAGAAGTAAATTAATTTTACTGCTTTATGTAACAAGCTGATACGTCAATTTTAAAGGGTGAGTGTGTATGTTTGTCAACTTTATAACATTTTCTGCATGCTTTGATTTTCATTCTGAAAAAAATGTGTGATTATCTCAGTGTATTCCAAATATACCAGTCAAATTTTAATAATTGCTGGTTTTTAATGTTTATATTTCCCCTTAATTTCTTTAATACTGTTTTCATATAAAATAGCATTTGTCTCCTTTACTTTATATATTTTCCATAGTAATTACTTTCTTCATTTGTAATAAAATCTTTTACAAAGAAGTGTTTTTGATTTTGAAAACAATTTTGCCTTTTATGTAATGTGTATAAATGGAAATAAATATTTTGTATAGTTAAGTAATTCTTTAACTCTTACAATTTTGTTTTTTAAAATAAATTTTATTCAAGAATAAAATTTTATTTTAATAATTTAAATGCGTTCATAAAATAGACTGATTATACCTAACTTAGGGTTCTGGTTATAATTTTTAGATATTAAAATTTATCAAATATTATTAGAATTTCCAAATATTTGTCTTTCTTGTTTAATTATTAAGCTTAAAAATAAATTTTTTATTTAAAGAATGTGATGAGTATAAACATTGACTTTTATTTAAATGTGTTTGTTTGATGAAAAATATTTTTACTGGTATTTATAAAACGTTTATTTTATTGTAGGTACTTCCCTGCGAAAAGAAAAATTTATTCAATCTGTGATCAAAAAGAAATTACCTCAGAAAATGTCTAGAAAAGAAAGTAGCTTTATCAATGGGAATAGTTCACATTTAGCTAATGAAAGCAAAAGTTATCAGAACATGAGTTCTAGGAAATTATCTTCAAATGTTTATAGTCCAACACCATTAAAATCAAGAATCAAAAAGAGCCTTAAAAAATTTAAAAGTGCTCCAATATTGTCAAAGCATATAATTTCTTTACATTCCAATCGAATTTCCTTACGTACTAGATCGTCATTAACTAAAGTTGTCCCAGAGTCAAGTCTTGCTCATTCGTTACCTTCTGCAAAAATTGAAGGAACAGTGATTACACGACCGATAAAAGCCTGTGATAAGAAGAAAACTACAAATCGTAGATTTGTAAAGGATTCTTCAATGACTGAAAAGAAATTGAATAAAGTTTCTAATTCAATCTTAAAACAAAGAAAATATAATTTAATAAATCAGAAAACTGGTCAAAGATTAACTCGTTCGTTAGCTTGTCAAGATTTTTCTAATTCTGATAGTCAATGTTCAAGGTCTAAAAATGAACTTGTAGGTAATGAAAAACCATCATGTAATGAAGAATCTTCAGATGGGAATATCATTAACATGGAGAATAGCTCAAGTTCTGATGTAAATAAATCTATGCATAAGTCAAATAAAAATGATAATTTAAATGACATTAAAGTGAGCAGTGCAAGAAAAATATATTGCACAAAGCGAAAGCTTGCTCTAGTCAAAAGCAAAAACAGCATTTCAGTAAATAATAAATCAACTAATACTAGTTCTATTTCTTCCCATACAAGGTCTGCTACTCATAAAGAAGATTCATTAATAAACAAAAATGAAAGCCAAACTGAGATCAATTCAACATCATCAGACATGAAGAAAACCAAAGATGAGGATGAATCAGTTTTCCAAAGTGTGTCTGATAGAGTAGAGGACCCAGGTTGCAGTAATCAAAGCAAAGAAAACTCCAATTCAGTAGCAACTAAAAGGAAGTGGTATCAAAGGAAAATTCGTACTGCAGCAAGAATAAGCTCTCGAATATCTCAAACTTCTGCAGCTTCAAATATAAACTCTAATAAGAGAGAAACTAGATATAGTGGACGAAGAACTGTGATATATACTGAAGATATTGATAGTCCATATTTGATGGAAATGCTTGAAAATGAAGACAACTATGAGTCAGAGTCTCAAAAAAGCAGCCAGAAAAAAGAAATTTTGACCTCATCCACCAATGTGCCATTACATAGAACAGTTTTGACAAGTGTAAAGAAACGACGCCCTTACGTAAGGTGCCGATTAAAGCATTCACCAAAAAATCTCAAAAGATATTCCCTAAGGGTTAATGACGAGATTAAAAAGCCATTAAAACAACTGTCCAATGGAATTGAAACTAGAAATCGGGGTGAGAGGACAATGATATATAATGACGATAGTGATTTCTCAGATGAATTTGAAAATTTGGAACCAGTAGAATTGAAAAGAAGAAATTGTTTTTAAATCTAAACCTTTTTTTCTCTAACAATGTTCTACATAAATTTTTGAAATATTTTTAAGTTTTCAAGTTCAATGCTTTAAACATATTTTTGTATAAAAATTGGGGAAAAGCTATTTCCCAGTTTTGCTAATATATTCAGGATATAGAAATCTTGTTACATTTATCTTCTAAAACATTCAGTATGTGGTGTTGGTCTTGACTGTTTCAAATAGTAGTTACACAGATAATTGAAATATAAGACTCACTTTATTGGTTTTGTCCCAAGATAGCATCACATTTTGTTGCGTTTCTACAGCTTTATTTATGTTTAAATATTGTTAATTATGCAATCTCTTATTGTTTTGTTTGTAAATGTATTTCCAAAATCAATGTGAAGTGCATTTTCCTAATTTTATACATTTCATGTCTTGAAAGTTAATAAAGATGTTGAAATTCTATGATACTTTATTTTTTTAAATTTTATTCTGATTATTAGTCTTATAATTTATTTCAAAACTTGAAACACAAATAAAAAAATTTACAAGTGTATGTAAGAGACATATCTGCTGATCATTCCAACTTTTCAAAATATTTAGAATAAATGGTTGCTTTATTTGTTGACACTTTTTTTTTTTTAAATAATCATATTAATATAATAAACATTCATCATAAAATGAATTTATTTTACTTCGTGAAAAAAAGTAAATTTACAAAACAAAACATCAGTTCAAATAAACAGTTTAAAAATATTTTTTATATAAAAATCTAAATATATAATATTGAAGAAAATGAATTCAACTATGAATAAAAATTTTTTATAATCACTTTTTAAAGTAAAGACAATTTCTTTTAGGGTAGATAATAATTTATATAATATTTTCTAATTTTAATTTATATTTGTTATTAATTTTTATAATAGTTAACAAAATATATTACAAATGCTGTTTTATTTTATATTCTATTTAACGTTTCATATCTATTTATTTCATATAAATTTCATATCTATTTCATATAAATTTCTATTTAACGTTTCATATCTATATTTGTGAATATTAAATTTTCACCTTTTTGTATTTAAATATTTTTATCAATTTTAAATGTTTAAAAACACTAGGTATGAAAATTCAAGAGTTTTTAATTGAAGTTAAAAAAAAAAGTAAGATATGTTTCTAACTATTTAAAAATGTTTACAAAAAAAAACATTTTATTTAAAAAATATATGGATGAACTAGAGAAGGCAAATTTTACATAGCTGCCAACTTATACAATTTGTTTAAGAATTGTTAGTTCTTGCAGTAAAATTGTAAAGTTAATCTAAAATTATTGTTTCCTCTCACGTTTCTCAACTGTGGTTGGTTACCAATCATAAAAGTTATGTTTCATGTACATAAAGAGCCTTAAAGAAGAGATAAAAATTATAAGGTACAATATATTGCTCTAAAAGAAAATTTGATTCAAAGGGAGTTAATTTCTTTAGTTTTTTAATCCATTTTCTCCTGCTTTTAATTAGTTTGATTATGTATTATGAATACTGAAATGCGTTAGATTATTAAAGATTAATAAAGTAATATACCATTTTTAAAAGTGCATTACTGGTAAGTAGCAAAGTATGTTGGAAGTAGAGTTAATTGGTCTGTGCGCTGTTTAAGTTCTTAAATGTTTCATTTTATTGAAAATATTTCTTAAATTACTGAAAAGTTAAACATTGTTTTTCAAACGTTTACATTTACTATGTACTATATTAAAATCGAAATGTGACAGTCGTTTTATTCCATAAATAATATTTTTATCGTAAATGGATATCATCTGTATATCAATATAAAAGGTCAAAACATTTGTAGTTTTAAAATTTTAAATATTAGTTGGTATAGTTTTACAAAAACTAGGAAAAATGTAATATGTTAAATTTATAAGTAGAATTCAGTCTTTTTTTTTAAAATTTTAATTAAAGTTTTCATAAATTATGACTTTTAATAAGTAGAACTCAAAAGTATTGCATACTGCATATGTGGAATTGCAGTATTTTTCATCAATAATATTTTAAAGTTTTCATTTTAAAAAAGAAATATTCTGAATTATGGCGTGGAAATCTTATGTATTTTAACCAAATATTTATTTTTAATTTGATTTACCTAATATTTTTCAAGGTATTGGAAAATCTTTTTAATTAATTTTTCTAAGTTTAAATTCGAGTATACAAAGAATCGTGAGTTTTTTTTTTTTTCATTAAGTCTGTTTTCTCTTGAAATATTTTATTTCCTTTTATAAGATAAATTAAGTATTAAAATCTCAATACTCTTGAAAATAAGACTTGAGTTAAAATAATCTATAATGTATCATTGTAATAATAGTTAAAAATAAATGACAGTAAATTCAAGTGATTATTTTTTATTCCCATTTTTTTTCTAATGCTTAATTTGGTTCATGAAATTTATATTGTCAATTAGGAATACATATTTCTAAAACTTATTATTTGCTGAGATATTTCATTTAGTTAAATTTTGACTTATATTGCACTGAAAAATATTTGCCTACAAAAACTTTTTTATGATGTAATTTCTTGTTACATTTATAAAAAAATATTGTACAATATTCTTAGTATTATAGCATTGTAATAGGATATGCAAAAAGAATGACATGGATGTATAAGAAAATCGTTGTATGTATGTGTGTGTGTATATATATATATTGATGAAAATTAAAATTCCAAAGCTAATGGGTTCATTTAGAGGGATGTGAACAGAACATCTGGTATTTAAAATTGTTTATAAACTTGATATCAACAAAAATGTTTTGTATTTAAAGTACAAGATACTTATTTGATGAAATTATTTACAACTGAACTTAAATACTTCTTACAAATATATAAATTTTAAGACAATACATAAATCTTGATGCAAAGTATGAAAAAATTTTTTGTTAACTTTTATTTTTTGAAACTAGAAATTTTTCACTTGAATTAACAGAAAAATTTCATTTTCTTTTTTTGGGGAAGAGAAACTTAATAAAATTAAATTTTCAACACATATGCATAAATAAAAGTAAAATATGATAAAGGAGCTAAATTTTATTTTGTATAAGTTTTTTTTACAACATTTATTAATATTTTGTTTTCATAAGTTATTAAAGGAACTTTTGAGTTATTTCACAGGCTTAAATAGTAATCAGTGCAAAAAATATCCTAATTAAATTAGCATGTGATTTTAGTCATAAATTTTTGTCATTATAGTGGGTCATGTAATAAGATCATAACAAAAAAAGGTTAACAAGTATTATTAAATAAAGCAGGATAAGTACAAAAGTGTGGTATTGTATAAAATATCTTATACTTCATTTCATATTTTAAAATAACTATTTTCATTTCCTTGTATCTTTTCATTCAAGCTGAAAGTAAGGGATAAGATTTCTGCTGTAATTCTCTTCAATTTCATTATCTATTATTTTGGCATTTTACTGATACAGAAATAAAAAGATGAATCACTCTTAGAATGAATTGTCATTTTTTAAACTCAAACATTTTGCCCAGTTATTTTGTGTGTGGCATCCAAAACATAAATCTTAAGATTAATGAATACATTTGTGTGCAAACCGCTGTTCTTTCATTTTTATACCTCATTTAATATTTTATGTTCTTAAAAATTGGGTTTGTATGTCATTGGGCACCTCTGCTTTTATCAGCATTTTGTACTGTTAACTCCAAACCCAATGTTTCCTCTTTCCAGTTGCTCAGGTCACCTACTTTATTAATAAAGTCTGATAATCCTTTAATGGAGTCTAGGTGTAGCTCTCTAGTATGGATAATGCCTAAAACAGTTAATCTAGGGAGGGCAAGGACCTCACAATCGTAAATGATATGCTTGGCCGTTTCCTCTTGCATATAACATTTCCTGCAGATAGAATCTTGCTGCAACAGTCCTATTTTATGGAGGTGTTTTCTGAAATAGTAATGCCCTGTTATGAAGCCTACGATTAAATATATCTTCTGCCTAAAGCGTCTTAGAATTTCAGAGGCAATCCTCGCTGATGATCCACAGATCATACTTTTAGTGTGGGTTTGACCAGGAGTGTTAAGCCAAGCTTCATACCTCTTCTGTTTTTCTCACCTATGAACATTGGTTTTTGCGGTCTTCAAATTGATCCCACAACAAGGTTCTGCACCAATGGGAAAAAAAGACTATCCTTGTTTAGCAAGTTTATCAGACCTTTCATTATCTTCGATACCTTTGTGCCCTGGCACCCATACAAGAATCACTTTGTTTCTAGTTGCCAGTTCTGTAAGAAGGTTTCTGCATTCCAAAATCATTTTAGATTTGATTTCAAAAGAATTTAGCACTTTTAAAGCGGCTTGACTTACTAAAAATGAGAATCTGCTTAGCGTAGTAGCTCTTCCTCTTATTTAGTTGCAGACAGTGGATAATGGCCAAAACTTCTGCCTGGAAGACCGTAGCGTATCGCCCAAGGCTTACAGATAAGCTGGTTCTTGGTGACACGCCACATACTCCCAGTCCTGAGAGGCTGTTTTTCAGTCTGTGTACCAGATTAAATCTTCTGTTTTAGTTTCGAACATGTCCCATTTGTCTCTAGTTGGAAAAACTATTTCAAATGTCTTTTCAAACATGTAGACTTTTCCATGATGTTCGAGGGCATCAGGAAAGTAGGATCTTGAATTTTTCCGGTAACACCCCTGTGCCCTTTGGCAACAGGTTGGGCGTACCATTGGTTTTGTAACTTCATTCTGGCAGTGCTACAAATAAAGATGTCTAGGAGAGTCAGATCCAACAAAAGTAATATTTTATGTTACATGCTTTCTTTGTATAATTATTTATATTAAAATATTGGTTTCATGATTACACCGAAAATTTAAGAATTCATTCATGTTACTCTCCAAATATTATACTAGTATAAAGCATAATTTGGTACATAAATATGTATAGCATAATTTTCAATAAATTTTACATAAAATGCCGTTTAACAAATCATTGTACCATTACCTATAATTCTGTAAAAGAAATGCTATTTATTAATTTTGAAACGTCCACAAATCTTGTATTTATTTGGATATAAAAGCTGAATAAAATAATGAAGCTAGAGAATAAAATAATTAAAATACCAAATTAAATATTTATCACATGAGGATTAAAACACTCATAACAATTCTATACTTTAGTCTAATTCAGAAAATATTTTATTATGGTATAATAACATTTATTTAAAATAATCATTTTTATGTACAGAAAATTTTATTACATCATTTTGGTAATTCTACACAATTTACAACTAGGAATAATATATGAAATAACAAATGAAATGTTATAATAAAGTGGGTACATCAAAGTCAATTATCTGTTACATTCTCTAAAAATATCTAATTTTTCAAACTTTATATAAATGAACTATAGTTAACTTAGTTACATAATTTAAATATACATTTATATGATTTTAAGTATGAAAATTTAGGTGTAATATAATAATGCAGACCTTTTTTAATATAAACTAATTTAGGATAGGGATTAAACATTTGTATTAATTGAAATTCGGAATTTAAAGCTTATGATATAGCTATCAGAAAACTAATTTGTGAAATTTTTAAAATCTGTGTGAATTAAGTAGATGTTCAGATTGGTAAATTCAGTTTAAGGAGTTGTTTATGTAAAATTAACACAAATTAATGTTTTGTAGTAAAGTGGCATTGTTTATGCAAAGTTAACAAATGTAACATTAAAATCTCAAGTATAGAATTTTCATCTATAGCTAATAAGACAACTTTGTAAAATGTAAAAAAAAGGACGACATTTGAAATTGCATTAACTGTATTTTTAGTTATTCAACAGTTATAAATAAGAGCAAAATATGCTTTTTCTCAATTTAATTGATAAAAGTTTAAAAAAATTTCAAAAATTTATAAACATTTTTTTTCAAAATTATATAATAAATTAAATATTTGCAACAATAACAAAAAAGATTTGGATTTTAATTTCAGAATGATTGAAATAATCCAAAGGTATTTTATATTAAGTATTTTTACAAGAATTTGGTAGGAAACAAAATTTGTAACTATTTAGTATATGTAATTTTGTATGGTATAAAAATAGCTTAAAATTTTTCTAACAAGGCAAGTTATTGTGAAATATTAGTATGCATGATTATCAATTTAATAAGAAAACAAATATATTACTTTAGTAATTTATTATCAAATTAAAATCCTAAAATTGACTTGCCAGAACCAAATAATTTTATAAGATAGTTACAAAGTTTTGTTTTATAGAAATTAAATAATCTTTATTTATCTCTTTGATTATATATTTTCAAATAATTAAAACATAAATAATGTATACAAATTCAAAATGAGTATAAATAAGTAGCATTTTAAAAACATTACTTTCACTGTAAAAAGAACAATTCTTATACTTTATTGTTAATTACACATTTAATATGGTTTTATCTTTTGGTGAAGGATGACTTAATATTTTAATGAATGAACCTACTGCCAAGGGAAATAAGAAGCTTAAAACTATACAGTCATAGAAATTAAGAGCTTTAGTGGATACTGGCCACAGCCAGAGTCCACGTCTCAAGGAGTCTCTTAAATGGTGTGATATCACAGCAACCATAAGTATCCATCCAATATTTTCAATTGAATACTGTCCAGTTTTGTGTGCAAAGAAGGTGAAACAAGTAATTAATGAAATCATCAGAGTTGTATTATGAAACAACGGCCTCGAAGACAAATTCACAGCATCCTGTAGGGAATATTAAATTATATTTGTATAAATTTTGTAATACAAAGAACATTCCCTCTAGAAATACTATTTCATTTTAGAAAAAAGATTATGTTGAGAATTCAAATTAATTGAAGGCAAAGATGAGATATTTTTATTCAAATTGTTATTAGCAACCAAACACAAAGGAAAAAACACATTATTCTTAACTTTGCTATTTTATTTACATTAATAACAGTGTGTATATATGCAGTAAATAAATTAATGTGAAATATTTAGCACATTAAAGTATAATCTGATATTTATGCAAAAAATAGAAATAACACAGACTAGTATGATATTGTAATTCATTGCTATAAAAGATACTTCACTTGATAATTATTTATTGAGTAAGTATATATAATCGTTTTTAAGATTATATTGAATGTATGGAATAATTTTAGTTAATAATTTTTTTTATATAAGTACTCAGAAGTATTATTTTAGTGAACGTTAATTGTATTCTTAAAAAATGAATATTTTTGGATTAAATTGTCGATGGTTTAATTAGTTAAAAGCTTTTTGCTCGTATATTCTTCTTGCAATGTTTGTGTCATTGAGAGAAAAAATTCTTTCAAAAATATATTCATTTATGAATAATGAAAATAATGAACTAAAAAATTATCACATAATTTAATAATAAGTACATATTAAAAAATTTATCATCAAAATTTGTTTACTTATTTGAGTTTTATTTAGTTCTCATCCCAAGTTAAAAAATAATAAAATATTTGATACTATAGATTTACAAGTAAATTTCGTAATTATTTTGAATATTTCATATAAATTTAAATACTAACTTTTAAGAGAAATGATCTTGTCATTAAAAAGTGATCTATATCTATTATGCCAGCAAAAAAACCACATAAAAGACTTTGAAGAAGATGTGGTAAGGTTAATTTGTCATAACAAGCTACAATTAACCAACTAATAATACCAATAATTATATGACAACTATTGTCAACGAAGCAACGTAAAATAAGATTTTCAAGAATTAATTCGTGTCTAGCGATTATTTCCCCAACTTGATAAACCGCAAATAAAGCAAAAAAAAGCACACATTGTTTAAGAACAAAATGTAGGTACATGATCATATAACATTGAATGGGAAATATTAATTCATCAATGCATTTGTTTAGATTGTATTAAATTATATGTAGTTTCTTGCACAAATATTTAAGTAAAATTACAAAATTTAGAATAATACAATCTGACTTATAAATTTTGGTTTCGTTTTGTCACTTTTCGGCAGTTTTATTTTCAAATGCACTTTTGAAATTTGCGTTGCCAGATTTGTTTTGTATAAATCTGTTCGGCTAAACGGAGTATTCTGAGTAGATGGCGAGTAGTGTAATATCACAAGTACAAATGTTAAATTTAAGAATAAATGTTCATTTTCTACCAAAAATATTATGAGATCACATTTCTGTTCCTTTTTATTTAACACATATAATTGAAAAATAAAATATCGAGAAAAATTCAGGGATGAATGTATGTCTAAGCCTAATTATTTTACTTTACCTCAATTCTCTCTTACAAGTTTTAATTAAAAGTTTATGCTTACTCTCATATATTTATTTTATTATCACTTCTAAAATCAATTTAAATTCATTGAAAAATAAAATAATTAATGATGACTTTTCAAAGGACTGGGAATGATATAATTTCATATGGTAGAATTGCTTAAAACTGCTTGTTATAATTGCTTTAAATTATCTTTTCTTCCTAGTATTATTTTTTATATGTATTTTTAAGATAGTATCGAATTAAAAAATGAAACTGGTTTTGTTTGCAATGTGAGATAAATGATGGATAATGTGTAAAAGGAAATGGGTATATATGTGACACTACTGAAAAATTATATAACAATAATAAAATGCAAAAAGAATTATTATTGAAGGATAATTGAATTTAATTTATTAATTTAAAATTCATCAAGTTTTTGATATAATTTAGCTTAAGAGAGAGAGAAAAGCAAAATTGGATTATTATAGAGTTGTTTAGTAATGTGTAATAGGGATATTTTGTGATATGGCCAGAATCTGGTTTTTTCTTTTATCAATGGGTTTCCACCATATTTCGACAGATGCAGTGAAGATATTTTTGGAATAATGATTCATATAATTTTGTTGAATTTTCAGTTCCAAAATCTTTCAGCATGATTTAATCATTTAAATATTGTTTTCACCTGCAGGATTTATAGAATATTTTTGATGATTTGCAATTCAATTATGGAAATTAATCAAACTAGTTTTTAAATTTTGGTGGTAATCGATTTTTCATAATAACTGAATCACTTCTTGTATAAAGCTAAAGCTGTATTATCGGTAGCAGCGTCACTGTTACTGCATCTCTCTTTTCAACGCTGAAAAAATGTTTACTAGTTTTTCTGTTCAACACAACAAATACTTATGGTCCTTCAGTTTCATTGCCATAGTTTATTTGATTTACCGTGTCTTCTGTGTCAGTTGCCAATGGCTATCACATTTGAAGAAATAATGATTAATTTTGATAGTGTATGAAACACATGAAAAATACAATTCTTAATAGTTTCCTTTAAGAACAAATAAATTAGAGTAGTAAATTTCTTTCTCTCTAATGTCAAATTCTTACTACAAGGAAATTTTTTAAATTAAATATTCATAAACTTGAAAAAGCAAATAAAGACATCATAAACCTTATCGCCTTAACATAAATATTACCACCTTTTAATAGAAGAATTATAATCAACTTGCTAATCAGAGCACAACTGATACACTTACTTTTGTTTATTTAAAGAGCATTATACGATCTTAATAATATTATACAAAATTTTGTCCGAAATATTTCTGCATTATATCTCAGAACTATGTGATTGAACTATATAACTGAGTATAACTCCTTAACTATATAATAAACTATATAACTAGAAGTATACAATACAATTAATGAGTGAACAGAGGTATGCAATTAATGAGGGAGTTTTCTAGATTATCTTATTTATCATGTGCGTCTTATAACATATTTGAAATGTTTTATCGTATATTTTTATGACATGTTTTATCGTATAATATTTTTGTAAATGATTATATAATCTATATTACTGTCAAAAGTTTATAGATGAAGAAACAAATTAGAAAAAGAGTTAATTCTAAAATGTTTTTAGTATAACACGTTGAAAAATGACTCAAAGACGGCCTACTATTGTTGATGATGCAATTATTAATTCATTATTGAGTTGGTAATGATCTACACTAAATAATTAGTTGTAATCTACTGTAATATATTAAGTCACATCTAAAAGAAGTGGGAGTCTTTATTATAAAATTAAAAACTTACTAAAACTAATGATCTTGATTTTTTTACTGATCTATTAGATAAGTTTCAGTTAAAAAATTTGAACGAAAATTTCATTTTTCATTCTATTTGATATAGTGGTGTAAGGATAGTTATGATTATCATTTACAGAAGGAATCCATCATTTCTGTAAGTTATATAATGTGGTGTTTAAATATGACATTTTAAAATCAGTTAGAACATATAATTTTAATTCATTAAAATAGTATAATACCACAAAATCTTTCATGGATGGTATGAAAGATACTATAACTCATTGAAAAAAGGAATTAAGCATTTTTATCATCTGATATTCATTTCCTGTAATTTCCTAAAGCTTTATTTTTGTTGCGGAGATTTTGACTGTAAGAAGCATTATGCCAACACTTCTGCATTGTAATCTTAATAAGATATAAATCATTTATTGTTGGTCTGGTCTGAACATGCAGTTCCATTCAAAATTCATGTTTTCTTTAATGTCTTTTGAACTATATTGATAACATTATTTATTGTGATATCAAAAATATTTATAATTCCAAAATTTAAAATACAAATTAAATAAAATGTGAAAAATCCATTGCTCTCAAAAAAGCAAATAGGTTTTTGGGGAATGATCCCCCCTCAAATCAAACATTGTTGAAAGGTTAGTTTTAAAAAAGTGTAAACGTTATTGACTGAAAACCTGACATGAAGTTACAATATAATACATTGTAGTTAGTGCATCACTCGTTTTCCACCATGGATTTAGTTCACTTAGAAAGAAATGCCTGTGTGTGAAACATGTGTGTCTGATACGAAGGTGAGTCAAACGGAGATCAAAACTTTGCAACGGTAAAATCGCTAATGTGGTGAGGGATGGAAAAATGGTAAATAGTTTATTGGCGACCTGTATGTTTCAAGATTCCTGCCAAAAGGAAATATATAAGTATTTGTATACCCTTTCTCACATCTGAGAGTGGAACCAACGTGAATTGTGGATTCTAGCTGGTTGGGTCTTATGACGCAAGGTGCAATAATTTTGATAGAAAGGAATAGACTCAGAGAAATTTAACTCATTCGTGGGTGAAAAAAAGTCACAATGTAAAAGGCAAGCAAAATGAGCTGACTCAGTCAAAAACACGACTGAGTCAGGATCCCCAAAATATCAGAAGTATAGAGCATACTTTTCAAAATGATAGAACAGAAAATAAGGATAAATCAAAACATGTAGTTTGTGGTCCTTCGTACTATCGTTCCTGATAACAACGAAGTATGGCTACGTTATGCGTATGTTGTCAACATTATATTTCTGATAAGAAGACATGATGAGATTTTGTGTTTAAGCTCGTTGTTGATCATACTATTGGATATATTCTAGCATCTAAAGCAGATTATAGTACAAGGGAAGACATGATTGTGGCGTTGATAGCATATACTGTTGTTATTATTTCACTAGCATGCTTCTTTGTGCCTTGTCCTGAATTGGGCTTTATTAGTTGGATAGAAGCAACAGAATGGATTCTTCGTGATTTTAAAGCAGAGACCCTCAGTACTTGGTCTACCATCCCCTAAGGTATTATTTTGAGGAGATGTCGCTATCTCGCTCTAAAAACTCGTACATCTCACCATGCTTTATGAGTCCAAGAAATCTTCCTTTTTTCTGGTGGAATGACTTTAAATTTACTATTGTATATTTAACTAGACAAAGTTAACTGAATTTTTTTTAGTTAAATTTTTTTTTTTTAAAATTTGCCTTAGCATAGTTTTCGAATAAAAAAACGTTATTGAAATCAAATTTTAGATGTTAGTTACTATTAAAAATGAAAAATATTCAAATCTTCATCCAAACTACACATTATTATTTTGTACAGAGAAATGATATTGTTGCGAAATTTTTACGTTATGATACTAATTAATGAAAAAAAAATTGCAATTTTGCAAAATTTTCGCAATGAAGAGAATGAGATAAGCTTAAGAATTTTTAGTCAGAATCTGCAGAGTGATTTAGAGAGAGAAATGCTTAAATTAAATAAAAGTTTCGTATGATATCTCTAGTCTGACATACATCCAAAAGTGCTGCATGTATAATAGGGAATCAAATGATTTTTTAAATTTAGTTTTGGAATTTGTAAGAGATATCAAAGAAATTAATGCTTATATTGGTACTTATAAATGAATATATATATATATATATTTTTTTTTTGGAGGATCTGATAATTTGCGATCAAATTATCACATGGCACATTTAAATGTAATTTCTAATAACATTATCCAAAATTATATTATTTATTTTTTAATTACTATTGAAGAGTAATTAAAAAGATACTAATTACCTATCATTTTCGGTAAAGAAATGAATTCAGTTGTTTTAGTCTAGTAAACAAATTTTTGCTATTTATTTATCATTGGAAAAGAAATCACGTAACTAACTATCATAAATAGAAATTTATGAGAGAATTAGGATATACGGCAAGAGATAATCGTAGCCTTTTCTATGTGATTTCGAAAAGTTTCTATTACAAAAGTATAAAGTAAACAAGAAAAGTCTTGTTGTTTTCCCGTTGCCATTGAATGAAGTGAGAATAAGTATGCAGACACTTGTATGACATGGTTGAACACTGGTCAAACGAGAGCAGGAATATCCGTCGTTATAAAAGCAGGTTCACCACCCAATTTCATAAATCTTAATTCGTACACTAGGGAAGAGAGATGGACATATCGAAGAAGCTCGTTTCGTGTTGTTTGTGTTACGATTTCTAAGTAGGTTTATCAGCTGCTGCATCAAGTCACTGAATATATCAAACGTTTGGGGATAGTGCTGTAAATGAACTTATGATAAGACAATGGTTTCACAAATTCAAGTCGAGAGAGTTGTCTTTTTGTGATGAAACTGGTGTCCGGTGAACTGGTCGCCTAGTGGTTCACTATGAGCTGCAACCAGCAGGCCAAATGGTCACTGCTTACTGTTCTTTGCCGATAACATGAGGCAGTATGTCGCGTAAGTGGTCAAGAATACCATACAGTGACTTGGTTGAGAGACTTTGTGCCATCCTTCTTACTCATTTGACCTTGCACTATCAGATTACTCCCTCTTCCATATTTGGCCAATCATCGTAGGGAAACATCCTTCACTAATCAAGCAAGACTTGTTTTAATCAGTCACGGACTTCTTTGGGTCCAAAACCCCCAAGTTTTACAACAAAGGGATTCCGTAATTGGAAACACGTTGGTATAAGGTGCCGATTTCAGATGGTGATTATTTCGAGGACTAACAGTAAGCTACACTTTCTATAGTTCATGTTCTTTTGGGTCATCAAAAAAAGAACATTTTTGTTTACCTTGTAATAAAATAGAAATTTCTAAGCTTCTACTTTCTCGTAACATATTGTTCGATTCAATGATGCGATGCTAAATGGAATTAATTTTCATGAATTGATGTTCAGTTTGTTTCAAAACGTAACTAAGAATGAAATTAGATTAATCTAATGAGAAATGACAAACTATATTCTTTTTAAATTAAGTGTTTGCTTAAAATGATATAATTTATAATGTTTTATACGCTCTTAAGTTTACTATTTAAGTGTGACTTTACTGTATAATTTAAAAATCAATTAAAATCATAAATTTTAAACTAATATTAAAAACAATCAGTTAAATCTAATATTAAATTTATCGAAGTGGTTTTCTTTAAGAGATAAGTTTCTTTTAAGCTCTCGAGTACATTCAATTGTAATAAATTTTTGCTTGATAATTTTTAGAATCTTAAGTTGTAGGACACAGATTTCAAACAGTAATATGTTTTGAACTGTGAAAAATGAATAAATTTAAAATGTGTTATAATTAATTGAACATCGATTATTTAATTTTCATCGATTATAAAATTTTGCGACAGATAATTTTTGAATTTTAAGGTGGAGAACGGTTTAAAAGTAAAATGATGTTTCAAGATTTGGATTGGTGATTCATTTGAGTGTTGTGCACATTACAGATATTTCTGTTAGAAATTTAAACTCAAAGTGCATTACGAGTAAACAAGAGCGTTAATGACTGGGAGTATTAGAATGTGTTTAAAAATGAGTAGTAAAATATTAAGAACATATAATGATATTTACACATATGCTTTTTTTTTAATCAAAAAAGATCTTTCCGTAAAATTTCGTCATTGAGAAGTTTATAAATATTTCTCATTCACAAAATTATGATAATCAGATAAACTACTTTTGTATAAAAGTAAAATAATCTATACAATGAATTTATGACAATGTTAATAAAATAAAAAAGATATTCGATTGTAAAAGAGGAAACTTACAGATACAATTTTGCAAAAATTAATAAAATTTATTTCAAAATAAGAAGCAAAATTATCAAACAGAATAATTAATATTTGATGCCCTATGTGTCCAAGTGTCTGTAAGGTGCTTTAAATTTTCTATTCATTTCTCATAGGATATTTATTAATTTTCTTTTCGATTACTTTTCTTTCTATTTATTTAATATTGGATTTCTATTAATTTTCTGTTTGACATCTATGCTTTTCCAAAGAAAAAAAAATTTAAACTCAAAGTGCTTGATAATTCATTTTTTAATGGAATGTAATGTAAATTGCTATTGTTTGTGCATATTTAATAAAATTATGAGTACATAAATTAATTTGATTAAAACAAGCTTTGTTGTGTTAATTCTAATGCATTCCGCAGAGATTCTGACGATTAATTTTACTTTAAAGTGAATAGTATTTTTTCGCTAATGTTGGAATTTGCGAATAATTCACTATTTAGTTTCTTTTTTAAGTAATTACGAAATAGTATTTTATCTTTCATTTTTTTTTCATTGGTTATTTACAATTCTCCTGTTAAACAAAAGTGAAAAAAGGTATGGCATTGACATAAATTAATCAGTTGTAGATGAATGCATGCATAGTAAGAAGATTAGTTTTGATTTTCCCCTTAAATCAATTCAGCAGAATATCAATAAAAATTATAAATTACAATCAGTTAGTTTATAAATAAATATAAAAATTAAAATGCTGATGGTTAACAAAATAATTTTTTATAAACATTGAATATGTCACTAAGAGCTTATGTTTAAACTTATAAAATATTCATTAAAAATGTGAATAAATAAATAAATAAAAACAATAAATTCTAGTTTCCACCTGTAAAATGTGTCTATTAGTACAGTCAAAGGTATCTGTAACATTGAAATGTTTCTAGTTCTAGAACAATTTAAAAAACAGTATATATGTTATTTTATTGCCAATCACCTTTAGTTTTCGTTGGATTTATACAAGAAGTTCTAGCTAATAGCTTAGTGGTCTAAAAAACATTTCAAAGTCATAGATTCAAAAATGATATTTTGAGTCTAAGAATTTGTCTCATGAATAATATCAATTTTCCTTATTAATAAAACTTTTTCTTACGTTTTAAGTTTTCTGAAAATTATAATTAAAACTTAAAATTTGTTAATTAAAATATAGACACGTACACAATCCAACACATTCCATTATAATATATATGCATGCAGATAAAGAGTTGAGACGGGACCTTGAAACTCAATGTATGTATAGGGTTCATGAACATTATTGGTTCTCAAAATTGGTTCCTACACTTGGAATCTCCTATCATTCATTGGCTAAACAAAAAATTTAAATTGATTTGATGGTCCCTCAACAATATCAAGGATAAGCGGTTAGCGTCCTTGCTTTCGATTTTACAGTTCATGGATTCGAATCCCAACTTGGGTATGGATGTTTGTTGTGGTTCGGAATGCACTCTAAGTCATAAATCCGGATCTAATTAGCCCTCGTGTTTTAAAAAAAAAATGACCGTTGAGCAGCAAACAAACCAAATTGCAAAAGTTTAATATAAAATTGCGATTCATTTTTATTATCATGGAAACTTAAATGAATGTTAATGAAAGTAGTAATGATTTTTACGTCCTTAGGGAAATATTAAGAAAGGTAAATTCTTAAAATACAGTTTGTTACCTAAGTACAGAGTTTTTTGTAATATCTTTTGTGAATGCAATAGACAAGACTTATTTCCCCTGATTTATCATTTATAGTAATAGTAGTGTGTGTAACTTGTTTTAATGTTATTACTAAAACTTAGTTATTGTTGAATTTACTTCAATAAATTAAAGCATTTAATTTCCATCAATAATAATTCCTAAAAAATAACTAAATAAAATAAATGTGAATAAATAAAATAAAATAAAATATGAAAATAATCCACAGTCACATGTCTAAGATTTTATAATTCTTGATGGTTCCAGCAACTTAATAATAAGCATGGCTTAGTGCAAGACAGACGACCGAGAACAAGTTTATATATAGGCATGCAATAATGCCTCTATATGCACTAACTTATTTATCTTAAAAACATTAACTATAAAAATCTTACATAATGCAACAAATAAACAATATAATTCTATGTTATATTGATATACAAAGTGTATAAGCATATTTTTGCAATCTTAGGCCAGAAGAAGTTTTGTATTGTTAGTTGGAAACATGTTTTGGTGTTGTTGTATTTTTTGTATTGTGTTACGCAGATCGTGTACATATACTTAAGTATATTTAAATAAAATGGATCTCTTTTGAAAAAATTACCTATCATATTTTTCAATAAAGTAATTTCATAGTTAGTGAAAGGATTATTTTTTTATTAAAAACTTAAAAAGAGAGATCATGGAAAAACATTTAAAGTTTTTTTAATATAAATATTTTTTTTAAAGAAATTATATCGAAAATATTTTATCCCTTAATTACATGAAATTTTATTTTTATCTCCAATGATTCATTCAAAAGGGCTTTATTGCAGCATTTCATAGAAAAAATGATAAATAAGGATGTGTTGTTGCAAATAAAACATTTGATATGTAAAGTTTCTTATATACTTTTTTTGCCATTAATAACCTATAACAGTATGAGTGAAGCGAGGAGAGGAAAAATACCAAAAATATCGAGTTAACTATTTGAAATATGGCTTTATTTCATCCTTGGAAATAGTATTTTACTTTTGTGTCTTCTATGTTATAAAACTATCTCAAATAATTGAATGAAACTTTCCAAGTTTAAGGAACATTTAATAAAAAAAAAAATCCATATTGATCAAAAAGATAAGGATTTAACTTTTTTCAAACAAAGAGAAAAATGTTTTAAAACACCGTCAGGGCAACAGCTAAAAGACAGCGGACACTTGAAAGTCTCGCATTCTGGGGACAGAAAAAGTATCCTCTTTGCCCTAAATGCCAGCAAAAACAGGCATTATTTCAGTATATCTTGGATTACTTTGGCTTAGATTGAGAACATACCCATAATTGTTCATTTCTTGTACCAGACTTCATTCGTGTCCACGGTTTTATTAATCTGGTCTGATTACGTCAGATCAGATGGGAGATAAGAAACAATAACGAGATGATGATAAATTCCGTTTTTTACAATATTTATTATGTGTTCTTAGAATATTTATTATCATTTCTTACAGTATTTAGATATCAAAGTCTGGAATTCATCAAAAGTAAAGACAATGATTTGCCATACAATTTAATCAACTCATAAACTGCCATAGTCTATATGAATTTAATGAAACTAATTTGAAACTACAATGTGACTAATTAAATTTAATCAAAACTAAAAGCGTAATAGCTACATTTGTTGCAAAACTTTTTCTGTACAAACAAAATTTAGTTAAGAGGAGAATGCTCTCAGTTTCCAAATATTTCGAAATTGCGAAAAATAGATACAGGTTTCCTTACTTTATGTCGCCATTAAATGGCTCTTCATATATATCTATTCAAAGTTTTGAAGACATTCTTCACTTGAATAATTCTGACTAGGTGTTGAACCCTTTTGGGAGTGGAAAATCTCAGATACCAAACATAAATGAATCCATATTAATACAGGTGCACTTAATTGAAATATACATACATAAGGAACTTAAACCATTGTTTTAAAAAGAATACTACAAATTCTGGTTACAGAAACATCCTAATTTTACATTCTGCATTATGGGCTTTTGTACAGATGTTGTTGATTGCTTTCTCGCCTTCCTATTTGGTAGAAAGTGGATTTAGTGCTGTTTTGAACCTCCTCCCGAAAACTGAAAACTAGTGCTAGTAGAGATTTGGGTTGCTACTCACAAACATTGAACAAGGCATGAATATATTCAAAACAACTAATCAAGTTCATACAAGTCCTTAAATTTTTTTAAACTTTGTTTTAAACAAGTTATAATTTCAATAATTTTTGTGTAAAATAAAATTAAAGTAATAAATACTTTTCAATAAAATGTTTTTAAAATTATAATTTCTTTACTGTGCATTTATAATTTTTTCACTTGGGACTCTGTGGGCAAGGTTTGACTATAAATAGGAATCCATGGATAAAAAAATGTTTGGGAACCACTAATGTAGATGAATAAATCATTAATTATCTTAAAATCATCTGTTAAGAATTAGCAACAAAAATAAAAATGTATATTTTTTCAGTGGTTTGCTTAGTGGCTACTATTATACATTAAATGTTGTAATAGTAAACTACTAAAAAAAATAAACTTGATAAAATTGTTGATTTTTTAACTGGAATTACACAGAAAATATATACAGAATCATTGAATTCTAAGTACATTTTCTGTTATCAATAATACACACAAAAGAGTGAGATGGGCGGCTGAAAGTCATATTTCTTTTAGTGAAACATTGTTCAGCTTATGTACGTTCAGCAGTAGTTCCAAAGATGTTCCTAATGTTGAAACGTTAATCGAAATACCTTAGTCTGTGTTGAAATATGGGAGCAATATTACCGAATTATCTATGGATGGCGGATCGGAATGTCTTGATACATTGAATTTCAATAGACTGGCAAGAGATGTCAAATAGATGATAATGATAATATTGATGTAGATATGATTGCTCAATTCTACTAGCATTTATATTCCACGGTGTTTCCAATTACTACGGCGATGGCTGAAAATATATTCACTAATCCATCAATGCCAAAACATCTAGCCTCTATTAAGATGCTGGCTGACTGATGGATTGACAACCGGCCTCTTTGAGTGATTTGTTACAGTTCCTTTTAATATATAACTATTCGTCTAATTGTCGACTATGTCTTAAAAACAATTCTATGAAAGTTCAGAAATAGTAATCCGAGAACAGAAAATTTCGATTGTTAATATGGAATGTTGGGAGAGAGAGAGAGAGAAAGAGAGAGAGAATCACTTATTCTTTGCACCAAAATTATAACGATTACTGTTAATTTTGGCAGATATAAGATTATAAAGCAATCATTATAAAAATTTAGGCGACAATTTATCAAAATTTAATAATTTATGCTAATTAGGTGCAAATTTTCGTTTTGAGATTTCCGAAAAGATAAGCCCGCAACTGTTGCATTTAAGCTTTTATTTGAATGGCAGAGAGGAAATGAAATACTCTCATCAGACCAATAGCCAGAAGTCCTTTTAGCAACATTTTCCCCATGAATTGTGCAATTATTCCTACTTCAGTATAGAGGATCCTGAGGAGCTCATTTTTACAAAGAAAGTTGTAGAGATCGCCAGGGTTGTCTTTGACAGCTTCGGGGAAATTGAGGGTTTTTGCACATACTCCATGGACACGACATCATCAATATCAAACATTTATTTTCACAAAATTTGTCCAAGTACCATAGTTTATTTCTACCGAAGGCTAAATTTGCTTTGCTGTAATGGTATTTAACATAAATTAACTTTTATCAAATTTTAGTCTAATGGAATAAACT
>CM057819.1:83371829-83519329 GCA_030067965.1 Latrodectus elegans
ATGGGACTTATTGGAATGCAACATAACATAATTTCGAAAGATAAGCTAAAAAGAATAATTATGATGAAATGAAATAATATTTCATCTATAGAAACCGCCAAGCTAATTCACGCTACGCCTAAGCGATTGGAAGAAAATCTTAGACAAAAAGGTTTTCCAGACATTAAAGTTTAATTGACAGTCAATGGAAGCTATTTTTTTGTAAGACTTTTCTCACCTGTACGCCAATTTTTCTGACTGTTTTTTTATGTAATTTCTAATTATTATTATTATTACTTTTAAACAATGTGCTGAAATTGTTACTGATATTTAAGGATTTGTTAAAGAAATGCATTATATAAAAATTGAATTAATGTTGACACTATAATGTACTTTTATTCTCTGTAGAATGTTTACTGTGTGTTTGAACGCAGACTTTGTCTGTCAAGTGTGTGTTTATATATATATATATTTATATTCTTATATATATTTATAATTTTTGCTATATGTATATATTTTTTGCTTTATAATTATATATATATATATATATATATATATATATATATATATATATATATATATATATATATATATATATAATTGAAAATGACAGTATTTGAATCGAAATTATTGTAATACAAGTTGTATAACTTTACATGCAATATTTTCAGAGAAATCTGAGTCATTGATAATATAATATAAGTATTTTTTATTGTAATCAGCTATGAAATCTTAGTTGGAGTTAATATAACATGGCCTGCATATTACAAAATAAAAAATAATGATAATTAAATATTATCAATTTGAAATATTAGCAATTAAATATTATCAATTTGAAATATTTTATTTTGTATTCTGCGGGGATTCAGAATTTTTCTACTATAGTTGACAATTATTCAGGTTTAAATTCTTTTATTATTTCAAACCATTCCATAAAAATACTCTGTATCAATTAAAAAAAAATACTCTTTGTTATATCAGAACTGATTATTTAGCTAAAAAATTCTATCATTAAAATATGAATTTAATCAAAATAAGGAAATATTTCTATGGGAAATCACTTTCGAAAATTGCAAAATAATCTATTACAAGCGAAATTTAGATTCTTACTTCAGAACAATTGGTATTTACTCCAAACTGGTCCATTCTGTGCTGAAAACTAAGAATTAAGATATGTCGGACGACTACATATTTTTTGGTGTCTGCAGTAACCGCTGATCATCGCTGTAGGTCTTTTTAAAAGTTTCCGAATTAACGAACTTGATGACGACCCCATTAAGTGATAGGACAACTAAATTGATCTTCCATAGCCTTAAAAAAATCATTATTATCAGCATATATCCGTAATGGTGCCTGTTATTATGGATGTCTGGTATTAGTTTTAAATGCCAGATAATTGCAATGAGAGAGGAGTAGGCTTTCAGGAAAACGTTTTGCAGAAAGGAGCTATCCAAATGATAAATAAGCTGCGTAGATGGAAATTTACATTTTAGTGAAAGAAATATGGAATATATATTTATATATATATATATATATATATATATATATATATATATATATATATATATATATATATATATATATATATATATATATATATATATATAACAGAGATTAACATACTTTATTATTTTTATTTTATATAAATTCCTAAATATTTCATAGAGAAATAACTATCCATTTTCAATGAATGTAACAGAATTCATCACATAGTTTTTGCAAATTTTAAAATTGGATTTAAAAGTCACTTATTTACAATGTAAAATGAATCCGTAAATTAGTATTTAGATTTCAAGTTAAGTCTGTAAATCAGAAAATAATATTTTTTATGAATCAGAAAACCATTTTTTTCATGAATAACATGAATATAATTTTAATTTGGTTTAATTTTAAAATAATTGAAATTACTATAATTTTGATAAAATTATTTAAGGAAATTATTATATTTCGATAGAACCATATGAATTTGTAACTGTGTTAAAAATTCAGTAATTTTTATTACATTTTACAAAATGTTATTTTAATGATTAAAATATAAAAGTGTTTTACTGGTCTTAAAAATTTGTAACTGTTAAAAATACAGTAGTTTTTATTCCATTTTATAAAATTTTATTTTAATCATTAAAATGTAAAAACTGTTTTATTGATATTAAAAATTGTTCAAATTTAAAAGTATGTGAATGTTTTATTTCAATTTCTTAATTAAATTTATATTTTAATGTTAGATATGCACAAAGAAATTTTAATAATTTTTATTATATTTAGGTAATTTTCATAATTTTTCTCATAATGCATCGTAATGTTTCTAAAATATTCACTGATTTTTTGTATAATATATTTCAGTAATTCCTAAAATATACTAGGATGAAATGTCTTATAATTTTAGTTTTATTAATAATACTAAATTCCTCACCTTTTTTCATGAACCTAAGGTATTCGCTATAATTTCACTTTTTAATTAAATCAATAATTTTTTTACAAATTACTTTACCTAAACAATAACCATGTATTTTTTGTTTTATATTTAATATAATTAATGTATTGTCTCTGTTTTATTTTGTGCTTTTTTTTTGGAACTTGAATACAAAACTTATGTAAATAGTGTTGATTGATGTTTTACTTCGGTTATTATATCAAAATTTTCCTTCCAACATTTCCAGTATTAACTTTAAAACCATTACAAACACAATTCCTCGTAGATAGTTCTTTTGAAAGCATCTTAAAGCATTTAAGTACAATTCAAATACTTGTCTACCTTAAAAATGCTTTCAAATTGTAAATATTGTGATGTACAGATCATTTATTATTTCTGCCATATAAGTATGAGTTGTGCACGTACCAATACTTTAGTACTGTTCCAATACATTTTATTGTACAGTTTCTACAAAACATTTATTCTCTCCTTTAAGAACAAAATGCATTTTTTCTCTAAAGAGGTTATTTGAAAGTTAAATAATTTTCATTGATACAAATAAAAATTTCATTATTTTTAAAGCTTCATATGCATTTGATTTAGGTTGTTGTTGCACCAGCATGCTTCCTTGTACCTAGCCCTGAGTTGAGTTATACCAGTTAGATAGAAGCAGCCGGGTGGAGTCTTCGTGATTTTGAAACAGGAACCAAGCAGAAGACTCCCAATAATTGGCCTTCTATCCCCAGAGGTATCATTTCACTTGGAGGACATTGCGATCACGCTCAGTTTTAACGTGCCCCAACCACCTTTAGTGAACACGATGGATCTTCGGTTAAGTCTGAGGTCGAACTCACTACCTTCCGATAATGAGAAGACGCTCTTACCAACCAAGCCACTCCCGGAGACTTGATTTAGGTATGTAACTACTCTATTCTGAGAAGCGTTTTCTAAAAAATGTTTACCAAAAGAGTTACATGTAATTTTTTATGTATCTTTATAAACGGATGAGGACAGTGTTAACAATACGAAGAACACCATATTATGAAAATTCACATAACAAGTGCTTACCATTTTGGTGTAACGACTTAGTAGGAACAGAATCCACTTAAAAGGATAACTTTCCTCTAAATCTTTTTCTTTTTAAATGGAAAACTATTTTCTAAAAAAACAAAATTTAAATTTCTTTAAATTCTATAAAACTTTGACATGAAATACTTTTTTTTTTACTTTTTTAATTACATAAAATATTGTTAAGGATGCAGTTACATGTGATTATAATATTTGATTTAAAAGTTATTATATATTTTGAAGATTTTTGTACAGTTTTTTTCATTGTCATATTAAACTAAAACTAAACTTAATGGCACAACAGGCTCATGTTGCCAAGACCTACAGTGCCCATATCTGTTTTTGTGACAGCAAAACCCTGAGGCTAGATGCATATTTTCCGATTAGGCTATGTGTCTTTGTGTTTAGTTCCTAATCATGATTGGCACTCAGTTTTATCGGCCCACGCAAGGAAATTATTACACTACTTACCGTAATATTAAATTGTTGAATTGAAGTACTCGGTTTCCTAATACAATTAATAATCTCAACAAGTTCTACATCCAATTGATTCAGATTATTGATTTCCTTACGATTCCAATGAAAATAAACTATAGTAATAGAATTATCTTGATGATAATATTGGCTCAGGTTTTCCCAAATTCAGTAAGCCAAGAGATATTCCAATTTAATCATGTGCAATTAAGTTATTAATTTATTAATGTAAATAAGCTGAGTATGCAATTATATTAACATGGATATTCTTAATCAGGTATTTTTTAGCACTAAAATATATTACCTCAAAATAGTAAAAAGCTTATATTTATGATAATTTTAAGGCTCATATTTTCTCAAAAGGCTTTGGAAACTTCAGTCTATACTTATAGTTATGGGATTTCTGAAATCATGTGAGATTGAATGTATTAAAAATAATTTAAAGTGAAAAACTGTAAAAGTATTAAAATAGTAAAGATTATAAATACATTTGAAAAAAAAAGTTGTAATTTAGGTTAAAAAAGTAATAAAATTAAATTTTCGATTTGGACAGAAAAAAAATGTAAAATCTCTTTTTATTTAGCAAGGTTTCTTAATTGACAAGTCTCAATGATTTTTTTAAACACAGAAAAATTATTATTTGCTTTATATCTATTTTAACTTCATTTTGTCACTTACATCTATTTTTGAATGGGCTGTTATGAGAACTGTTGATTTATTTTATTACGTGGTTTACATGCTTATATTTACTTTGCTTCCAGAAAGCTAAGATTAATCGCTTCCATTTACAATTTGTTCACTGTATTCTAGCCGTTAAGAACTGCAGAAAAAGACTGTCAAATCTCCTAAGAATCAATCCTCAGATCAAATCTATCTTAATTTCAGCAAAACTATCTAATTTGGAAAGAATATAAAAGAAAGGAGAAAGAAAGTACTATATACTACAAAAAAGGACTATTTAGCAAAATTTTCAGAATTGCTTAAGAAACATTTTTACTGAAGAGCACAACATTTTAATTCTACAAATGTAGATAAACATTTAACTAAAGGTTGATGCTGGAAAACATTGATATTAATACGAAATATATTGAGAGTATTTAATTTAACGATTTGATTAAAATAAGTTGTATTTAATTTCCTGTTATTTTTGCTATTATATGTTCCTATATTAGATAATATGCTTTTATGCATGTTTTAACCGTACGATTAATATCTCCTTGAAAATGGAGATCTAGTGTCATAAAATTTTAAATTCAAGACTTCTAATTAAGTACTCGCTTCCCATTTGATTGACTATGTTATTCTTTTAACCATAGAGGGTCTTCATTTTTGTGATTGGATTTATTCAGTCATCCCCGAACATATTGGAACAGTTTCGAAAAATTATAAATTTCGCTAACGGAAGACATGAATTATTTTCTTTGTTAATATGCATTTCTTTTGTTATAAATAGGCTTATGTTTCCTTAACTCTAGTTTATCTGTTGGAAAATGAATTAAGTACAACCAAAGTGTATTTTACTTTCTCACCATATAATTTACAGTGACGAGAATATCAATGGTTCACTGAAATTTTATGATTGATTTTTATTATATCCATCTATCTAGACCATGTTTTACTAATTTCAATTACAATAAGATTTCCGTTTATTTTACATTTTAATAACGATCATTTAGTGGTTACAGATTTTTTAAGGTATACAATATTTTAAAAATGATTATTAAAAAAATTATACATAAGCTTAAAGTAACTTATTTATGTTAATTTATATATTTTTATATGTTGAGAATTAAAAAAATAAATAAATAAATAAATATTTTTTTTAACCAAAGATAATGTTATCAAATTATATAAATATTTACATGTTAAATGAGGTATGCAATTATAACATGAAAAAACATAATTTATCATGATTTTTTTTTTTAAATCTAAAAAGTACTTTTCAGTAGGAGGTTTTCAATAAATCTCCTAAAAAAATTTAAAATAAATTGTGTTTTTAAATAGAACTGCATGAAGTAATTGAATTGAAGTATACTATTGAAAATAAAATTTATTTAGAAGGAAGAGAAAAAAAAATTATTCTGAAGTGGATTGTTAAAAATTTATAATTTAGGATTTTAAAACTTGATGAGCGATTAAAAATCACAAAATATTATTTCCTGATATTTCTTATTTGAATTTTTAAAAATAAACTTATAATTCAGAAAAATAAATAAATGTCTGATGCATTTGAAACTACAACCGTTTGATAAACTAATTGCATATATCTCATGGGATAGTGTCTTGAATGTTAAGTTTTGGATATTTGGTGTAAATATTTAAGAAACTTTGACGAAATAAATGAGGAATTTTTTCTTAGAAATATATAATTTCGTTGAAACCATATAAACTGAATTGAATTGATTTTAGAGTTTTTCTGATTAATTAAGAAATATTTAAATCTGGAATGCAATGTAAAGTGAAATGAGTGTACGCAGATGCTCCATTTCTTTTTTTTTTTTTGATTCACTGTATACCAGTAATTGTATCCATTTGATAAACTTTAATCTGTTGAAATTTACTTTGTAATTTGACTGGTGAAAAATACTTTGGAAGCTCAGTTAAATTACAGTACAGAGTACGATAAGGCTGTAATAACAGGCCAGAGGCAAACGGAGCAAAAAGCAACAAATAACTCACCTTAGATTGAATTCTAGTAATTATTTTTTTCTTCTTCCGCTTTTTTTCCTAAGAAATTTCAGTAGCCAATCGGTAGCTCGTCAGTTACGCCCAGTCGATTAACCTAACGATAAAACGAAACTTGCAGAAAGGAACCACACGTTGTCGAACATGCACAGTAGCCCTAATTATTTCAGTGTGAATGTTAACTCGGGTGCTACACGTGTTTTATTTTCGGCTCGTTTGCATCAGAAATATATTAATAACTGATAATTGGAGACAAGTTGTATTTTCGCCGGTTGTTTGTGATCTGGAGCAGTCTTGCTGCCACGAGTATTCGTGCTGTGGTAATTACAGTGACAAATGCTCTGTTTTTTTCTGCATTATTCAGATGGTGATTTCAATAACGATTGTATTAATGTGAAAATTTTAGGTTTGTTAATTTTACCCCCGAGAAGTCAATTAACATATGGAGATGTTACTCATTATTTGTATTACTTGCGTACGGGGTTATTACATCAAAATATTTTGATGAGTGGCATGCCGTTTGCAAATGAGATATCTCGGACTTAACTTCCGCTTACATTTGGGGAATACATTGGGGCCGAATTCTCCTTCATTGGTAGAAATCATGGTAAAATTTTGAATCAAGATATTTTGTGATTTACTTTAATATTAACAAACTTATTTAGGAAAAAGGACAGTGGAATTGCTTACAGTGCTGCTTCAAAGTGGTGCTTTCTTTGTGCCAAATTAAAAAAATTCTTAATTGATAATTGAAAAATTTAACGTTATGTTTTCCATATGCATTCTTTTTATAATATATCATTTCTTAAATATGAAATCCAGTGTAGTTTGATTATTTTCTTTTTCAAGGCATGTTATTATGAATTTACAAATACCCACCAAAGATAGTTACTATATATAAGCCATTATTCCCTAGTAATTATTGAAAGAGATAAATTTCTATTAAAATGAGGCTTTCTTTGAAATGCAATAATTTACTTTTTATATCTCTTCATATTAATACATAAAATAATGAAAAAAATCTAATATCACTTTTTTCTTTCGAAAATATTCTATTTTTCCTTTGTAGAGTATAAATCTTACATATGACGTAATTTCTTATGTATGATCAGTAAATGTTTCTCATTTTCATCATTTGTTTACTTATTTATTTTACAAAAATATGAAAAAATCAAATTCATTATCTCTTTTTCCCCATCGAATGTCATTGTAAAATCAAAATTTAAGTTTTGGCACAGTACAGATTCATTTTAAAATTTAATGCTACTAAAAAACTACTTTTCCTTGTTTGTTAATTTCAAAAATGACGCTGCTCATAAGGAGAACCTAAACCTAAATAATTTTTTATTCTTATAACAAATTAACTCTTTTTTAATTTCCTATAAGGGGGTAATTTGACAGTAAATGTCTGCTTTGATAACTTTAAGTTTTTAACTATCACATGTATTTTTACTATGATGATATTTAGTAATTAATATGATATAAGCATGCCTTACAAGAGAATAAATCGAGGGATTTTTAAAAAAACAATTAGGAACATTCGGCATCATGAAGAAAAATACAACAACATTAAAATTATATATTTGCATACAAAGGGACTTGATTCATTAATTTTAAGATTATGTGAAATAAAATAAAATCGGTAAGCAGCATACAAGAAATTCCAATAATATTTATAAATCATAAATTGCAGATTTTTGCAATATTTTTTTCACAAGAAACCCTTTCTTGTCAGAGTAAAAATTGTTCGTAGATTGGTAACGAACATTTAATTGCTTATTAAATTAATACCCAACTAAATAGAAGTAAAAAACCTCAGAACAATGTCGTAATTAATAAAAATTATCTCCAAAAGTAGGGTTAACAAAAGCGAGGAACTCCATAATAAAACTCGATAGCCTTCTTTGTGTTTCAAAATAGAAACCGAGAGCAACAAAAAAGGGAAAAAACCGTTCTTCAGACGGGTGATATGTATCCCTGTAATTAGGTACTTAATGTCGCAATGAAGGGAGGAAAAAAATAATTACCGCAACTCTTTAATTGCTCTTTTTTCCCTTTACCCTTGCATTTAAGTGGTTGTGGTGGCTTTGAGTAGGAGTAATGTTCCTAAACAAAGGGATAAAAGTCCTCCCTTTTTTTTTGCTCTGTCTTAAATCTTTTCAATAGATCAATTTCAGCCCTTTCATTACTTGGGAATGTTAGAGATAATGCCTATTAATCCGTCGGAAATTAAATTTTTCTTTCTCAGTTGCTTTTAAAATATAAAATTATGTTCAGAATATTGCTTGCTCTGAGCACAGCAAAAAATGTATTTAGACAAAATTTATGGGGAAAGTTTTTTTTATTGATCAAACGTTAATGTGAAAGAAATTAATTTGTTTGTTACAGAATTCTGCTTCTTAAGTATATATTTTACGTCTAGTTATTTTGGTAATAAGTAGACGTAAAATGTTTGCATTAATATGCTTTGCTTTGAATTATATATTTCCTGAAAAGATTATTATTATTTTTAGTAAAGCTTAGAAATTTTTATTTTATTATTTGATAATATGAAATTTTTGCTACTCTAAATTAACAAAGTATTTAACGTAATATTAAAATAAAAGCAGCTCGTTATAGTGTTAATATAACGTGTTGCAATTAACATTTTTCAAAACTACAAATTTTGCTCATATCACTTAAACAAGCTAGTTTAATAAAAATGATGGTCGTATTTTATTGAAAAAAAAGGGGTATTATTTGATTTCTTGGGTACTTGTAATTTTGACATCCAACCCTGCATTATAAATGCGATTTTGACAAAATACTAATAGTAATTTCAAGTGCCATGAATTTGACATCGAAACCAACAATTTAAGCTTCTACTTCGAATTTTCGTCAGTTCTAATGGATAAGAAATTTGAAATTTAATATAATTCAATCGAACGCCTTGCCGTTCCCTGCAGTGAATCGATGAACATGGATTAAGCATTTTATAGCTGTTCAAAGTTGCTTTTGTTTATATTTCCGACCGTCATATTATCTTCGAGTCAATATTTTTGGGCCAAAACTTGAATGGAAAAGCCGCAGCATCTGTTACCAAAGAAGAGAGAGTGTAATGACACATTATTCGTCAACAGCGCAACAGATGTTTGAGGTTCGAGACATTGATTTCGGTCATTTTGAAAATATATTTTAACTTCCTGTAATGCATATTAAAGAAATTTTGGATAGGATTACAAAAGTTTCTTTAACATTTCTTGTCAAACATGCCTATATTTTCTTCTCAGCAATTGAAAATATCACAGATTTATTCTAAAATTCAATACTTAAGCATCCTCCCGTCGACAATAACTGCGAAAAAATTTATGTCGTTTAATAATTCGATTTAGTATCATACAAATTAAAAATAAAATTTTTATCTGTTTGTTTCTATGAAGATATAAGTACTCCACTTTCCCTTCATATATTGAAAACAATTATTGAAATTTGCAAAGAGATTGCACAATTGGCAGCAGATACTGGACGCCATTGGTGGTGGTTATTTCAAAGACTAACAAGAGACTACTCTTTCTGCATGTCATGTTCTTTTAGGTCATTAAAAACGGCAAGACCATTTTTGGTTACTTTGCACAAATATTTAAATACGAAAGTGAAATGTTGAGAAGAAAAAGAAATTTCTCATGTATGGAGAACAGAATTGTTTTTCCAAAAAGTATTTTATTTTTAAATATATAAAAACAGCTTTTACTTTCTAGATACTAACGTTCAACTGATTCTTACAGTGATAGTTTACTTCTTTTTCAACTGTAATATAAACAAATATTTCATTTAGATTGTCTTAAAAGTAAACTAACTTATTAAATTTTCAATTGGAGTTTAACTAATGTATAAAAATTTGCATTGCTAAAAATCATAATTTGATAACCGCAAATAATTTAATACATAACATTACTAAAAAAATAAGACATTTATAAAATACTTGAAAAATGATTTCACGCGTTTAACAATTGAAAGAGTAGTTAAAATCCTGAGAAAGAATTGTTAAATTATCGTGAAATAATGAATAGTAATGTATATTTGAGAGTATTAATAGAATATTGTGATTTTGGTGATACTTCGAAATTAGATTTTCATATCATATTGAAAAATATTAGCCGAGTTATTCAGTGCAATCTGTGTTACGAAATTTAATAATTCGTTTAGAAATATTAATTGTATAAGTTATTTAAAAAAAGGAGAGATTTATGGATTGAAAACGCTTTTAAGTTAAATTTGAAATTATGCATATTATAATAACAATGACGTAAAAAACACACGCACACACACAAAAACGTAAAAAAAGCTTTTCGGAAATGGTAGAATTGATGTTATTAATTCTGAATTCATTGGAAGAAAGATTTAAACTACGATAAATTGAGCTAATAGGGTTATAAGCTGTGTATTGATATACTATTAGAATATTTTTAGGCATTTCTATATGAATATCGAAATATCCAAAGCATTAAGAATTAATGAGTAATTAGACAATTATATATATATATATATATATATATATATATATATATATATATATATATATATATATATATATATATATATATACCGGGTGAGCCAAAAGTTCGTTACAATTTTAAAAATTCATAAAAAAAGAAGAAAGTGAGATAAAGAAGTTCGGTTTGCAAGAAAAGGCTCACAAGGTAGTCGGATTTTTTTTAGCAGCAAAAAAAGTTTTATTTAAAAAAGTCATCTACAGATGGCGCTGACATCGAGAGATTCAGCAGAATTATGCAAATTAATCTTGCGATAAAAGGCCGTGATACTCGAGAATTTCTCATTCGCTTTCAGAATGTTATCATTACCCGATTGAGCGTTGTTGGTGAAGTTGTTCTATTTGAACAGAGAGTCAGCAACTATTGCGTTGCGAAAATGTCGCACGACGAAAGGACTGAAGACGAAGAAAGGCCCCATATCATATATACCCCATACCAAAACACAATGAAAAGGACAACAGTACGCTGCATTCATTTATTCTGATAATAACAGTTGTTCAATATGACCTCCAGTACATTGTACGACACAACTAAAGCGACTCGCAACGCCCGTTACAGCTGAATGCAATATGCCGGAATGAATTGCAGAAACCTCACGACAAATGGAATCTTTGAGTTCGGCCAATGTTGAAGGAGATGAACGGTACACACGTGATTTCAAATAGCCCCACAACCAGAAGTCGACCGGAGTGAGGTCGGGTGATCGTGGAGTCCATGCGATCTTGCAACCTCGACTGATCAGTCTCTCTTCACCAAAGGTATTCAAAAGGAATCGTTTTACTGGATTGGCATAATGTAGTGGTGCGCCATCCTGCATAAAGTTTATTATAGATAACACACCTCTTTGATTTAATGCGGGCACGACTTTGTCGCGCAAAAGAGTGAGGTAACGCTTAGCGGTTACTCTGCACGTTTTTCAGCCCAATCTGGGACACGGTTCTTCAAAGAAGAAAGGTCCGACAATGAAAGATGAGGTGAAGCCACACCAGACTGTCAACTTGGCTGGATGCAGAGATTTCGTCGTGTATTCACGAGGATTAGATGTTGCCCATATACGAGTGTTATGGGTGTTGACATCCCCGTGTAGTGTGAAGTACGCCTCATCCGTCCAGAAAACGTTGAACAACTACTGAGGGTCGTTTTCGATTCTTGCCATAGCCCACTCGGCAAATGATTCCCGCATAGCTGTGTCTCCCGGTTGTAACTTCTGCAGTGACTGCAGTTTGTAGGGATGGAGCAATATTCCGTGGAGGATACGTCGATTCGATGATTGAGGCACATCCAATATTCTTCCAGCTTCGCGAGCACTGCTACTCCCAATGGACGATTCCGCCGCTAAATCATTCATTGTGGTTTCCACCGCAGTAATTCGGCTCTCCGCCAACGAGGGTCTTCCACTGCGTGGCCGATCCTCCAAAGAGCCAGTTTCCTCGAAACTCTTGACAAGCTTGACTATTCCAGGACACGATATGGGGCCTTTCTTCGTCTTCAGTCCTTTCGTCGTGCGAAATTTTCGCAACGCAATAGTTGCTGACTCTCAGTTCAAATAGAACAACTTCACCAACAACGCTCATTCGGGTAATGATAACATTCTGAAAGCGAATGAGAAATTCTCGAGTATCACGGTCTTTTATCGCAAGATTAATTTGCATAATTCTGCTGAATCTTTCGATGTCAGCGCCATCTGTAGATGACATTTTTTAAATAAAACTTTTTTTGCTGCTAAAAAAAATCCGACTACCTTGTGAGCCTTTTCTTGCAAACCGAACTTCTTTATCTCACTTTCTTCTTTTTTTTATGAATTTTTAAAATTGTAACGAACTTTTGGCTCTCATCCGGTATATAATATATATATATATATATATACATAAATACATACATAGATATATATGTAAAGTTATTTGAAGTCTATGTGTGTATGCGTGTCTAACATCATATGCTAATTAATAAGATTCAGTTATTTATTTATTTTATTTTTAATTAGTTATTAATTTATTAATTAGTTAAATAAGCAGAACACAATTCTTGAAGGATAGTGTTTATAAGGGATTAGTAAGCCATAAATAAATAATAAGCAAATAGTGTTAGTAAAATTAATAATCCATAATTTTAATGAACAATAATGGCTTGTAGGGTGATGTAAAAACAATTGAAGATTTTAATTGGTTGTTAATTTATATAGAAACATAATTTCGTCAGAAGATTTTAATTGGTTGTTAATGAATATAGAAACATAATTTCGTCAGAAGATTTAAATCTTTATGTATTTGAAAAATTTTTAAAAACAATAACTTTTGTGTTGTATATGATAATTTTGTGGTTAAAAATATTTTTAAATTAAACATTACTATGAAAAAAGACTTGGAGATTGTATAAAAAGTTATATTTCCTACTCCGTATAATATTACATCTTAATCATTAAAATGAGCCACTTATAAAGGTTGATTCATTGAAAAGATATTTTTCTAATGGATTTAAATTAAGTCATCTGTTTCAACAGCTTATTTTTACTTAAAACCCACGTTAGTATTATTTATTCGCTCTAAATAAGGATCCTCTAACAGTCAAGCCATCGAAGATCATTTTGATATCTATTGTGTAAATTGTCTTCTGGGAGGACTTATTGTAAACAATGGGCCACATTCACATGTCACAAAGGAAGAAACCCCGAACAAACCAGAAAACTCTCAAGCACCTATCCCGACAGATATTCAGAGGTTCATGGCAAAGGTTGAAACACAACATACGTCTCCTATGCTTCAAAAGTGGCTGGAATCGAACCTCTGATCTCCGAAGTGCATTGTCCTATTACTAGGTCATAGCAAGGTCCTTCGACTGAGTTTTAAGAAAAGGAATTTATTAGTTTTTCTAAGTAACCTGTATATAAGTTATACAAATGAGAAAATAAAATAATATTTTTTAAATTTTTTCTAGAAAATACTATAGCTATTATAATGACATAAGTAAAAAATGAATGTTATTAAAATTCTTCAAAGACCTATTAAACATGATCACATACAATATTCAATGAAATTGTAGATTAATTAAAAATCATTAGTTCAATATAATAATTCAGTTATATTTATAATATTTCTGACATTTCTTCCATTTTAAAAATATTATGACCTCACATTTAATCTAATCCTTTAACTAAAAAAAATTTTATTCGGCTTTCTATTTATCTGAAAAGACATTTAATTTTTCAAAAATAATATAGGTTCATTAACTTAACGAGGGCAATAAATGTCTATAATACAATATCCTAAATGAGATTAATAATAAAAATATAGAGATAGAAGAAATACAATTTTCAGTCTTATACTTTAAAATTGAACTCACTTATCACAAATTCTAATTACGTAAAATATCTAGTACACAGATTACTGGAATTAGCGAAAATTATGATTATCTTAAAAACAGTATTTTTTATATTCATCTAAAACAATATTTGTAATTATACCAACGATCCATTAAATAAACATGATTATAAGCACCGTGAAACAATCATAATTTCAATTATTATATGCCGATTCCGTATTGCAGTATTGTGAATAAAAACCATGAAATTCAGTCACTAAATATTTCAAGCAGACAATGAAGATAAAAGAAATTTTTTTTAAAGATGCATTCATTCTAACGAAAAAATGAGAACGCATGAACACATAAAACAATCTGCATTTTTACTATGGCCTCTAAGCAATCAATCACATAAACTTCACAATGAACTCAAAATGATGCAAATTTTGTTGACGACAAAATTCACATTTATTAAAAAATTAGGAATACAATTAATCTTATTTAGTAAAAAAATCAGAAGTAAAAATAACCCCACGAGTTAAATGTTGATATTAACAATTGTAAAAACGAATCATCAAATATAATTAACGTCGACTAATTCATTAGCTCGTATCTATTTCGTTCTTTCTCCTTTACAGATTGGAGAAGAGAAAAAACATACACTTCAGAATTGCAGAGAAAGTACAAAAATATTTACTACTTTCATTCATTTTTATCAGTTGTTCGCATCGGTCAAAAGAATCTGGCAGCGGAAGACGCGTCCCCTTATTTATTTCTTCTTATCGTCAACTGCAAGAAAATAAGGAGCATTAATGTGTTCCCGTTTTTCGGAGAGATAGGAATATTATATTCAACGATAGGCTAAGGAAACATAAAGCGTTTTAGATTAAAAAAAATCATATCAGGCTGTTCATAATAGTTTTTATATTAGAAGGGTGGCTTAAATAATTAATGATTTTTTTCTATAATTAGCTATGATTAAAACACTTTGAGTTATATATAAAGATATAAGAAACTAAATTAGGTAACTCATAATTTTGATTGAAAAACACCAAAACAACAACAATAACAATATATATATATATATATATATAATATATATATATATATATATATATATATATATATATATATATATATATATATATATATATATATATATATATATATATATATATATATATATATATATATACGAGTATATGAGGATTACGAGGATCACTCTGAAATTTTTGAGACACAACTAGGTTTTTAAAGTTATACTTACAAAATTTTAGGTGTGTTCAAAGTAGTTTCCTCCAGCAACAATGCACTTTTGTAGAAGAATTTTCCACAGAATAAATGCCTCAAGCCCTTCATTTCCTGGAATAGATGAAAAAGATGCATTTATAAACACATCAAACTCTTCTTCTGAATAAAAACGACGTCCACGTAAGTTCTTTTTTAGATTAAAGAATAACCAAAAGTCGCACATCAGGTGAATACGGCGGATGTTCGAAAACTTTAATTTATTTTTGTTTAAGAAACTCAACTGTTAATCCGGTTGTATGTGAAGATACATTGTCATTGTGAAGCATTAGTCCCCTAACATTCAGTTCTTGTAGAATTTCTGGAAGATATTTAGTCGTATACCAGTTTGCTGTTACTGTCTTCTGTCCTTCCAACTTGATGGTTTTGACCAATCCTGTACTTCTGAAGAAAATGGCATACATCACTTTTTTCAGTGCGTGTTGTTTTTTCACCATTGTTGGTGTTGGATCATCTTCAAAGACCTATACTTTGCTTTCTTGACGTGTTGGAACGTCAAAAAACGGTATATACGTTTCATCATCTGTTACAATTTTAGAAATGATGCGGTGGCCGCCATCATTTAGCAATTTAAGAGTTTCTTTACTGATTCTGACACGCTTCTCTTTTTGGTGCTTAGTTAGATGATGGGAAACCCAACGGTAAACTACTTATGTCATAAGTAATTCTTCATGAATGATTTTCTGTATGGCTACAGATCCAATGTTAAGTTCCTTCTGTATCATTTGATAAGTACAGCGATTATCACCCATGAGCATTTTTCGCATGGCAGAACACATTATCCGGGATTACTGCCGACGGTGGCCTTCCTGTGTTTTCTTCATCCTGAAGAAAATTGCGACCTCTTCTAAATTCTCGAAACCATCTGAATACAATAGCACGAGCTGGAGATTCATCACCAAATGCTAATTGCAACCGTTGAACTCATTCTTCTTGATTTAATCCTGCTTTAAAATCATATCGCGAAAATGTTCTCGCATCAGATCCATTTTCTCTTCTGTTTAAAATTTATTTTACGCTAAACAAGTTGAAGTAAGTCAGTAAAAAATCGTCTTCTGTGTTAAAATACTTTGTATTTTAAAATTAAACCGTTATTTTTATTTTTTAAATTCTCGTCTGCGCGTATGTCAAAAATTTCAGAGTATCCCTCCTATATATATATATATATATATATATATATATATATATATATATATATATATATATATATATATATATATATATATATATATATATTCATCAACAAATCAAATCTGATTGAAATTTACATAAACTTAATTTTCGGTTGGATCCTAGCAGAGCCCATACCTTGGCGCGAATGATTTTGGATAACGATATTTGTGGCTTGATAACTCAATTTTGATGCACTAGATATGGTAAACCAAATTATTTCAGAAATTCCGTTCTGGTTTGGCGCTTCTTTTTCAGTTTGTCACCAAGGGAATGGCCTCTCCTAGGATTTTACCTAGGATTTTCTTCTAATGAACTAAATTTATAATATACAATGCTAACTGAGTATAAGAACCACAATATTATTCTGAAAAAATATGGGATAAAATTTATACTCATATTCAAACATCTTAGTATATGAGTATAAATTTTATCCGACATTTGTATTATGATTCGTATTACATTTGTATTACATTATAAGACATTTGTCTCTTAATTCGTGTTAAAGCTTGGAAAGGATAACGTCAGATTATCGTCCGATATTATCGATCTCATAACTTTTCAATAACCAAAATTATGAGGCAATACCGTACTATGGATATATCGTACCATGTATTATAAAATATTGCTACATGTTCATTCTATAACTTCAGAGTGATATAAATGTATTGATATAAATAATATTCTAACATCTTTTCAGGGAATCCCAGCCTTTCATCTCTACACTCGATTAGCTGAGTACCAAGCATGCTTGGGAACTAAACACTTGTCTTAGGTTTGAGTTTCGCGTTAGATTGACCATCTAATCGGATCATATGCTTCGCATCCCAAGGACTCTTGGCTAGGAAAACAGAGATCGGCACAGACGGGCAGAGATAGGCCTTGGCCCACATGGGTGTCGTTCCACAGGGCGTAGTTTAATTTAGTTTTCATAGAATCCTCAGACGGCATTTAGATTTCGAGTGAATCAATGAAACTTATTTTATATTTCTCTTTTTCAATATTTTGCAAATATTTCATTAACTTGTTTGATCATTAATTAAGAATTTTTTTCAATAAAATAATTATAATTACAGCCAGAGTCTAAAATTTTCATATTTTTATCTGAATATAAAGCTACTATTTTCAAGAAAATTATGCTTATTTTTTTCATTTAGTTTGTTAACTAATTTTATTTTAATTAAAAATAATTAATAATAAACAAATAGTGGCTTTATAAATTACTTAAACTAAAAGAGAAATTCGAGAAATGAAAAAAGTTTTTAGAAGTCATGATCAAATTTACGATATTAAATATTTTAAGAATTCATAATAACTCTCTAATTTTTTTCTTCTTGAACAAGTATTTTAGCAATGCAATGGCATTTAGAAGAATTTAATATTTCAAATCAGGAAAACTGAACTTCTTTTTTTACTACATAATTGTAAAAATAAATAAATAAATAAATAAAAATAAAAATAAATAAATAAATGAAGAAAAATGTAAAAAATATCATTAAAATTTTTAATGTTGGTGTAAACAAAGCATTAATCTTAATATTTAAAAGAGATTGCTTACAAATATTACAATAATTAATTTAAAATTCTATTAATTAATGAAACTTTTTAAAAATTTAAATTGTTCTTGCAGATTTAAACTAACTATAAAGTAGATGTTTTGTCTTGTCTTCTTCATTTTGATTTTTATTCTGTTCTCTTGTACACGTGTTAACGGCTTGAATCAACGGAAAACAGGCTCTCAATAAAATGATTTCGTTGAAGCTAGTAGGATAAATCCCTCCATTGGCGACCTAATTTCGTCACCAAGCAATTCTAACGCTGTGTTGCCACTTAAAAAAGAGTATATATGACACAAAAATGACGTAAAACATAAGAAAAAACCAAACATGGCAACAAAAAATCCAAAAATGCAACAAAAGTTCAAATTGGCAGCACCAAAGTTTAAATTATGAACACTGTAATCAAAACGAAGGACGGTAGATTTGGCGAGAAGTCTCTGGTGGGCGAAGGGGGAAATATCACACTTATGCCCTTTCGTCCTTATATAAGTAATCGTTTTATTAACAAAATGAGCTTCGAAAGTATTCTCAGACATTTGAAAGTGAAATTCGCCTTGTTTGCTGCTGCTCAAAGAATGCGATTTGAAGGCAGGAAGCAAATTCTTCTACAAGTCAGGTTTACTATGCCATCTCAAAACTATGTCATAATTAATTATGTGTGATATAGATGAAAAGTTATCTGACGTCATGGATGTTTTAAACCATTGAGAATTGTAATAAAGCGACGTTATCATGATTTCAACTGAAACGAAAAAGATAATCACTATATGCTTAATATGTTATGTCCTCAATATGGCAGCCGATTGAGAAAGAGTAGCATTCAGTGCTTAAAAGCTTAAGCCAATGAGCCAACTTAAAAATATGAAAGACTATATATAACTTCATTTTATGTTTTGTACATGTTTAAACTTTTTATTGTTATTTTTTCTAAACTGTTATTTAATAGTTCTTTATAAGAGAAGTCATATTAGTCAAATCGAAAATAATATAACTTAATAATAATTAGAATTTAAAATTGAAAATGGAAATCATTTCTTAGATTAAAACACTAGATTAGTTGTTCTAAATTCATCATTTTAAAATAAAATGGCTGTAGATATGAATGTAACAAATTTGAACTCATGTTATAAAATTCTCAAAATGAGAGAATACAGAAAAGAAGAGGGAAATCTTTTCAATCAAGAAATCAAATATGTATAAAAACTTTATTAAAATGGTTGAGCAAACAGAAATATTCATATGTTTGGATCGAAAAAGTCAGTTTCTATTAGAAAAAATAATTATATCCATTTGGAATCTAAGATTTAAAAATTAACTCCTGGTTGAGGACAGAGATAAAGTAGCGTAGAGCAATCAGGATTTATTCTTCTTGGGATTTTTTTGACAGTAGAGCTGTAAAATATTTGATACATATGTTGCCATATGGCATCAGAAAATATTTCATACTTTTCGGATTGGATTTTGATCTTGGAAAATACCAGATTAATCTGCATATTAAATATCTTCACTTTTCAAGAGCTTTTTCAAAGAATAAGCTATTCTTTTTTGGTGCTGAGATAATTCTAAATTAAAATAATCTCGTTCGACTGAATTTCAATAGTTAAATTTTATTTTATTTAATATGACTATTTAAATTTTTAGAATAATGGTAATTTTTCCAATAAAAAATCGTGGGCTTTTTCTTAAACATTTGCTCTTAATATTACGATATTCCATATTTTTTTAGACATATTATTTCATATCATTACACCTCATTATAAATTTAACTATTAGTATCTTAAAAGAATTTTAATTTTAAATGCAACAGTTAAGTTATTGATCCCATTCTTCATCTTTAAATAAATATTTCTAAACATATTGCAATCCCTTAATTCTAATAAATGTCTTCATTTATAAAGATACAATCAAAAAATGACAAAAATTTTATGCATTTAAACTATTTATATCAAACTAGAACCGAGAACAGAGGAAGATGTTCTTATTAAATAATTGCTTACATTAACAAAGTTTTGAAATTATATTACGAGTTCGGAATCATAAAGAATAATTTGAAGGGATTTGCATATTATACCATACTAATGAATTAATTCCAACCAAATTTTGATAAAATTCTAGAGAAAATACCTATAAACTAAGATTTATGTAGTGAAGTTTTGTGAATTTATATTTTAGGAACATTAAAAATCTATTATTTTGTTAACATAAATTTTTATTAATATGAAATTTTAAATTCAAAAGTTTAGCTATAAATTGACGGTTTCATTATTTTTTCCAGTACACAATTACATACTTAATAAATTGAAAAAAAAAAATTCCTGACTCGGCTGTAGTGAAGCCCACAATTTAACACCACTTATGATTTAGTCAAGATAATGAGATGTGCCTTGATTTCTTTGTACATAAATTATATGAAAGAATAAAATATTTGTAAAACGTCACAGGAGTAAAATATACGTCATACTTTAATAAAATATACGTCAACATAAAATATGGGTCTTCTTTTTATTCTTTTCCTTAATATAAAGTAAATATAGATAATTGATCAAGAAACGGAGTGGACTTTTTAGAGTTATTTCTTTTATTCATTGTGATATAATGTAAAAAATATATTATGATTATAAGCATCCCTTTTGAGATATAAGTATCAATTTAATTTTTCAATTTTCAATTAAGAAGACCAAAGAAAAGAAGATTTTCAATTAGGATAATTTTCAATTTAGAAGACCATTATATTTATATATACAGAGAGAAAATAATTGAACTAATAAAACAATTAAAAATAATCATGTATATCTTTAAACTCTTACTGAACAAATTTTTTAAAAATATTTTTGTTATATATTTTTACTTTTAATATAAAAAGAAATAATTTATATACAAAGAAATTGTAAATTTATACTGTTCATCATAGTTTCATTAAAAACTGTGATAAGCTGTTTAAGTTTACATTGGGATAATCCTTGATTTTTTGGTTATTTTTTGACGCCAAGATGTGATTAACAAGATGGCAGCTAAGCAAAATTTAAAATTATATAAATTAAATTTTATCGCCAAATTTTTACCAAAGCAAGAGGTATCCAATTCTACCCCTGATAAACTTATATACACAAATTATTAATGATAAACTTTTCCTGATAACACATATTCCTTATATACACATTATAATGGTTTAATTATGTTATTATTTTTATTAAGTAATTGCTTAGAACTTGATATTTATAAATAAAAATCTGTACATAATGAGTTTTCATAACTCCAAAAATATCATCGAGACACATTTTTGAGCCAGATACTTTAAAGGATGGTATTGCATAATCTTCATGGATTAATCATATTAATATATTTGCAGAATGAAACATTAGAATTTATGCAAAAAGCTAGTTGAATTATTTGGGAGTAAAAGTGAATATTATGGTCACAGCCTCTCAATTAGGAGATTATTTTTTAGCCAAGCGGAGGAGACGTAAGTATTGAAAATTGATTAGCAACTCATAATGGCCACCAATCGACTCTTTGAAAAGCCCTTAGCGAGCTGTGACTATAATATTCTCTTTAGTCTGCTTGGGGTTTCACTGGTATAAACTTACTTCATTACTGCTTTACTTCGAAAAAGGTACACTGGTACCGTGTAATCCAGGATACCAAATTCTGACTTTGGCGGTTTTTTGGTGGATTTTCTTGTGTATATGGCATTCTGGTTTTTTACGTCACACAGATGGAGACCAATAAAAATTATTCAGTAAATTCTATTTTGGCAACCCTAGTATTTACGTCATCACGCACGTCATAATACTTTACCTTGACAATATTTCTTCATCGGAAAAAAAAAACCCCCTGATAATTTGAAATTCTGGATTATACGGCACCTGTGCCGAAAAAGATAATCCAAACCATCTGCAGTAAAAATTAAAATAATTTATTTTAAGATTTGTAAAAATATGCATAAAATTGTTTTAATTGTAAATTCTTTACAGTAATAAATTGTCTAAAATTTAATTACATAATATATCTTTAGTTTTACTTCTAAGGCAAGAACAAATATGTGATAAAATCATTTTACGAAAAGCAGAAATGAATTAGATATTTGCAAATGACATATTCGTATCCTCGAGAACGAAACTATCTGCTTACTTTCTTGAGAGAAATTGGAAATTAACGCGAGTTACGATTGATGTTGTTATAGGTACACAATAATTTTTGATGAATTAGTATTAATGGTTTGCATACTGGAATTAACAAAAATAGAATTGCATATGAGTATAGACTTATGGTTAGAAACATTTCTATTCATGCATTCAAATTTCGTGAGTCCCAAAGTACCGTTAGAGTGTGTGTGTATAGAATATACGCAATAATATATAAATAACGACCAATTTTTTCGTCCTCACTTATTTTCTTCTTCTCGTAGTGAAACTATCTAGCTACAAACTTTTTTAGTCGGTCTATTCAAATAAACATGAAAAAATATCTTTGCAGCAAAGCCAGTTGCTCCATTTTCTTGTCAAAGTATCATATTTTTTATTTAAGCTACATCATTTTATACACTACTGGCCATTAAAATTGATACACCAGGAAGAAAATGCAGATAACAAAATGATATTTATTGGACAAATATATTATACTAGAAATAACAAGTGATTAAATTTTCAAAAAATTTGGCTGGATATAGATCCTGAGAAATCAATACCCAAAACAATCACCTCTGGCAGTAATAACAGCAGTTATACACCTGGGCATTGAGTCAAACAGAAATTGGATTGCATGTATAGGAACAGATGTCCATGTAGCTTCAACACGATGCCACAGTTCATCGACCGTAGTGACTGGCGTTTGGTGACGAGCCAGTCGCTCGGAAACCATTGACCAGACGTTTTCTATTGGTGAAAGATAGGGAGAACGTGCTGGCCAAGGCAACAGCCGAACATGTTCCGTATTAAGGAAGGTCGGTACAATACCGGCAACTTGCGGTCGGGCATTATCCTGCTGAAACGTAGGGTTTCGCAGGGCTCGAATAAAGGGTAGAGCCAGGGTCGTGCACTGTTCAAAGCACCATCAATGCGAGCAAGAGGTGACCGAGACGTGTATCCAATGGCACCCCATACCATCACGCCAGGTGATGGGCTGGTATGACGATGACGAATGCATGCTGCCAGTGTGCGTTCACCACGATACCGCCAAACACGGATGCGACTATCATGATGCTGTACACAGAACCTGGATTCATCTGAAAAGATGACGTCTCGCCATTCGTGTGCCCAGGTTCGTCGTTGATCACACCATTGAAGGCGCTCTGGTCTATGACACAGCGTCAAGGGAAGCCGTAGCCATGGTCTCCGAGCTGAGAGTCCATGCTGCTCCAAACGTCGTCGAACTGTTCGTGAGGACACTTGTCTTCCAAACGACCCCGTTTCTTCACTCACGGCTCGTGACGTGGTTGCACGATCCATTACGGCCATGCGGATAATATGCCTGTCTTCTCGGCTACTAGTGATAGGTGGCCGTTGAGATCCCGCATGGCGTTCCGTATTACCATCCTGAACCCATCGATTTCATATTCTGCTAACAGTCATTGGATCTCGACAGACGCGAGCAGCAATACTGCGATAAGATAAACCGCAATCCCAGTACGCTACAATTCGGTCTTTATCAAAGTCAGAAACATGCTGGTACGTATTTCTCCTTCTTACACGAGGGATCACAACAACTTTTCACCAGGCAACAACGTTCAAATGCAATTTGTGTATGAGGAATCGGCTGAACAATTTCCTCATTTACACACAATATAGGTGTCGCTACTGGCGCTTGCTTTGTCTGAATGTGCTGAAAAGCTAATCATTTGCATATCACAGCGCCTTCTTCCTTTCGTATAAATTTCACGTCTGTAGTATGTCGCCTTCTGGGTGTAGCAATTTTAATGGCCAGTAGTGTATTTATGTTTGTTGTTACTTATGACACTTGGGCAAGCCAAGCTCGCTATGCCTTGGCTAAGCACATTTAAGTCACTAGGGTGTGTCTTTCGTTTAATTAGAGCACTACAAAGGGGAAAGTACGACTATGCTCTACAAATCCTCTGATAGATGGCAGCACCAGAGCATAAACTCCCTCAATTTTGACATTGATCTAATGGGGCAGGAAATATTCTTCTGATCATTACATCTATGGTAACTGCTCAAGGACCAACCACAAGATTTTCAATTCCACTGATTTAACGAGCACGTTTATCGCATGTACTCGGTGGTTCTTTGTTGGCATTGGGAATCGAACCCCGCCCTTACAGATTGAAGGTCTATACTCTAACTCTTAGACTACCACGGCTCATATATTTGTCTTGGCCAGCACTGTTGGTTCAATCTCACTTTTGGCAAGATGGAGTATACTGGGCGTCCAGTGGTATTCTGATCCCACAGAGTTTGCCAATCCTGAATTAATGCAATTTTCCTGGTCCTTTTGAAGTAAGACCGAGGAAGAGGGAGATGGATTTCCGGTTCATCTGAATAAGCAGCAGTTTTTGCTAGGCGGTCTGCCATTTCGTTCCCTTCAAATCCTACATGAGCCTTTATCCAGCAGAGGCACTTTACTACCCCCAGTGACAATCTGAAAAGTGTCTGGCTCAAAAACATTGCCATCAACAAGGCAGGAAAGCTAAAAATTATTAACCATATAAACTTTCTCTTTGAATATAGGGACTTAATAATTCCAGAGGAATAGGAGGATAATGATGCCCGTGACGGTGATAGACTTCACCTGGAAGATGATGAGCCGTTAAATCCGCATACTCAATCTCTCTCATATTCTACATTTAGACATTGTTCTCTCTACCTGTAACATTTCACCTGTTTTTCATCTCCTTGTATATAGTTCATTATTAATTGTTTGCTATTTTATCACTATCATTCCAGCGCTCTTACTTAATTACTTAATCACAATTATTATCATCATGTTGTATTGACTTATTTTAATGCATTATTTATAACCTATCTAAACTTTTTGTATATATAGCTTAGAATTTCATATAACCTAACTTACATTGAGCCGATACACCCAACTACCAAATCCATATACTAAATGCATTATTTACTCATTAATCATTATTACCTCAATTATTTGCAGTAAATGCAGACATATGTATTCAATTCTGTTTTATCATTTTTTATTTCCTTTTGTTTTTCCATTTATTTTCTTTATTTCTTATATGCATGCAATTTGATTTGTATTTTATATGCCTGTCTTACCACATCCTGCCATGTATTTTGTCATATACCTATTTTGAATGCTTCTTACGTGTCCACGTCTTAACTCTCAATTGCAATCCAATTTGTGTTAAATAGTATACTTTACTACACTCTTTACTGTGTAAAAGTAATAATTTGCAGTCTCTCTATATGATTGCAAGCATAATTGTATTGTCTTGTATGTACTGTGTTCCGTTTTCTTTCCTCTCCAGCGGGTCCATCCATGTAAAACCCTTTCAGGGTTAGGTACAGGGACCTCTGCTGGTGTTTACTTTACTTTACTGCCCATATATTAATGTTTCATTTATTAGTTTTAAATCTGAATGTGTGATCGGGTCTAGTTTAATCATAATAGTAATGGCATGTACAATGAAATTGACGATAAAACCTGTACTTAGTGTTTCTATTTGCCTTGTTTTGCAAATTTCTCGTTAGCAAGAAATGTCTTTAAGATAAAAAGTTTCGCTAAATCATATTCAGAGCTTCACAATGCATTTCAGAGAACCAAAAAATAGGAATGTAAATCTATTATCTGACGATATTTTAACAAGTATTTATTTACTTATTTTTTTTTTACTACAAATAATCTCTATTTAGGGATAAAGTTGTCTTGGGTATTTATTGGTCTCAATTGAGTTTCCATGCCTTTGTGTCTCTCATCAGTTAACAAAGGGGTCCCAAAAGTTATGGCCTTCATATTCATCAGGGTCATTTTGGACATAATGAGTTTAATCTATTCTAAATGTCATAGCATGTGACAATTAAACTAAAGCACTATCAATCAATGCTTCTCCCCCCATTCACCCCAGAGCTAATAACTCAAATACTATTATATTGAAGTCTCAATATATCAAATTTGGTTAATATGATTAACATACAAGGTGTTTCCAATTAAGCTTCAACATATGTTCAGCATATGATATTTTACATAAAGGAAGATCGAGTTTCGTTGTTTTTTAAGCATTGATTGTCACTTTCACCCTTTTAGCAATTACATTGTTTTTGGGAATTAAAGGAGAATGCATACATTAATAATCATACTTAAGCACTTTAGTTGCATCTCAAATTTTTGGAAGTTCTTACCATTAACTTTGAGGAAAGAATTTAAATCAAGCTAAGAATTTTCTAATTAAATGGTTTCCAAATTGCACGGCATTTACCATGTTGATTCCTATTTCTCCCCTATTAAAGTGTGCGGCAAATGCACTTACCACGTCGAGCAGACAAAAAATACCTACTCCAATTTCCTTCAACTCTTAAGCATTTGAAATAATATGATCCACCACCATTTTGAAACCAATTCCTCTTTTTTTTTAGGAGTTAAGCACTTTTATTTAAGTGCAGTTAGTTTTCGAAGTCACAAGGAACGTCAGTTCCTACATCTCGTATTAATGCTCAAAGATATAGAGAATTGGTAATAAGAACCAATTTTATGATATCTTTTCACTCTCATTTACAAGACTAACAGTATTTCTTACAAACCTAGGTTGTTTCACAAAATGAAAACTACAGGTATGAAACATTTCATTTAAACTGCCAAGTAGTTTCCCAAAATGGAGAAATGCGGGGTTAAAAAAGCGATATTTTTACGAGAAATATTTATCATGTCTTTTTTATGATTTATCTGTGTATTCTGGAAGACAGAAATTATTTTATAATTTCGTTGCTAACCGCATTGCTTATTCTCTGAGATAATAAGCAATGCCGGAGCTAATTTTTTTTGAATTTATTTATCATTTGTTTATTTTATAAAATTTTTTTATTTTGATTTAATCTAATAAAAACTGATAGGGATATTTTAAAAGCATAGATATCCTTTTGAGATAATAAGGCTATATTTAAGTTTCCTTCAAATTTTTCTAAAGATCTGAAATTGCACAAAATACTTTTTTATGTTGCCACTTTTCAAAACTTTATTTAAGCATAACAACATTAAACATCACTTTATTTAAGCATAACACCTTCTAGTCACAATCCTTTAATCAAATGACACGTATTTAATATTTGTAAGTCATACTTATCGTGAGAATAATGAATTCATACATGTATAGTGAGACTAAAGATTCAGTCTGTTGACTATATCGATGTTTTGATTATATTTATTATTATTGCTTCGATGTATAGAATTCTCAATTTGCCTATTTCAAAAAATATGTTTAGATTTATAAAAAAATTATAAATTCAAAAATCATTCTTAATTAACCATATTATCTTTTCTACTTTTCCATTTTTTGTGTAGAAGCTTGAACATTTTTGTCAATGTAATTAATCTGTATAAATCACAAAAAGTTTGTGTTCCAATTTTTCTTGAAAAAATAAATAAAATGTTGAATTGTATAAAATTCATAAAAAATCATGACAAATTCATATTCATTAATTAAATATTAATTTTAATTTATACTTAATACTTACAAAATATTTTAAAATACAACAGTAGTAATCATTTCAGTTTATACTTAGCAATTTTCCTTACATTAGCTAGGACTTCATATTCTTAAAAAGTCATACATTTTTCCTAAAAGTATCAAAATTTGGTTTTAATTTGGGACTGTTTTGTTTTCAAGTTCTAATTAATTTGCGTTAACAAAAGTGCATTTTAATTTTTCTTTAAAAAAGTTATAAGTAAAATTATAAATTTAAATATAGTTGAAAACTTTTTCAACTAAACTAGTTAATTATAATATTTCTCATAAATGTAGTTGCAATCATTTAAGCAAAGAATCCTATTTTACTTTGTAGCTCAGCTATACGAACACATTACTTTTCAAAGGTGCAAAAGTGAGAAAGACAAAACATTTCTTCTCACAAAAATTACCCAATTTATTCATAGTAATTCCTTCCCTTGATGGATTTTGCATCAGAGCAGTCAGCAGTTTCCTTGAAAGACAACTCAACTCTTCCCGCTGTTGTCACCATAAACCAAAATAAAGAGGGCATAAGAAAAAGAAACGATTAAAGCAATTGCCAGTCGCGAAAGGAAACTAGCGTAGTCCAAACTTGTTATGACGTCACAGTGAATGGAAAGTATTTATATGATGACTAAAGTATTATTCGACACTTAAAGAAAATCATAAATTTTACAATAATCCTTAATAAAGAACGCGTGTGGCGAGTAATATTAGAAACTATACGATTAATAAAGAAAATTTTTATTCCTAGAACTATTTCCAAAATGGAACCCTATTTTATTAAAATAAAGATAATTATAAATTGATCAGATTTTAATTTTCTGATATTTACTGTTAGTGATTACAAATTAACTAGAACATACCTAATTAATAAAGCCGTCTTCAGATTATTACTACAATTTATTCGATAGGTTTGAAAAGGGCAATTATCAAATTTTGACAAACAGAAAATTGCCTTTTTGGGCTGATTAAGAATGCTAAATGTTTACAAAATTTCAAAATTTAAGCATATTTTATAAATTTATGATAAATTTGCTATGAAAAATCGTACTTACAATTAATAAATAATTAAAATTATCATGAAATAAATAGTAATGAAAGAAACCAATATTAACTAAAAAGTGTGGATTTATATAAATGTGAATTTTTTGTGTCAAAAATATATAAGAGAATTTTTGGTTGAAAAAAGAAATGTGTTATCAAAATAATAATAAATGAATTGAAAATAAGATGATTTTAAGTAAAGTAATTGTTTTCACTTTAAAACCAATATTCTTAATTGAATTGGCATAAGTTGGATAAATTATGTATGAAAGTATACATAAATTGTTAAAATTCAATAATAATATTTTAAATGAAGCTGAAGTTTACTTAGGAATTTTTATGAATTGAACTGGTTTGGAGACTATAAATCAATTATAAAATCAAAAATATCCTAATCTGTTAGTAAAATGGTTAAATATTCGTGCGGATTTATTTCAAACTGTTAATATCAGATTAATAGGCTGACTCTTCTCAATTGAATAGAATAGAAACTAGAACCTGATAGTCGAATATAGATCACATACCTAACATTAATATTATGTAAAATGTTAATTTGATATTAACTTTAATCCATACATATATGTTCATATATCTGCGGATTCAAGTTAATATTATGTTAATATTTTATAGGATAAATTTTAAAATGCAAAAATATGATTTTTTTATCCATAACATTTTGTTATTTTTATTTTCTTGTTAATTTATTTTATTTACTGTTTTGATATCATTGCAGGAAATTGCATGACACCAAATTCATGCAATGATTCCTATTACATTGATTCCTATTGCATGAAAAAATGCAATTAGAAAGCTGTGAAGACATTATTATTCTTATATTCTGAAAGCAGTATTCTTTTAAATACAAATAAATGGAAAAAGTCTTTTCATTTGACCGAAATAATTTGATTTAAGTAAATCAGTCAATACGTATATATTAGTTAAGAATTTCCATATTAAAGCAGCACAGGAATAATTGCTTATAATTTTGTGTGTATTCAAGAAATAATTTGTGTAAAATTTTGAGTGTATGCAATAACAAATCTTTAGAAATATATTTGGTAAAAGCAAACACACATAGATTGCAACTCTACGGCAAAATATTTTTTGTATAGAAATAATTTTATTATGGTATTTATAAAGTCAGCATTAATGTATTCATATTCTGTATTAAAATAATTTTGATTAGATAAAGCTACATATTCAAATCGCAGGAGTTTTTGAATAGTTCGTATTAAAGATTGCTTTATAAGAATGTTTTTACTTTTTTGATGCAAATTTTATCAAAATATATTAGAATTGTATAGCCATTGAAGTTTTTGGGTGTCGAAATTTCACTGAAAGGAAATCACAAAATCTCAAATTCAAAAGATATTTTATATAAATTTATGATAAATTTGCAATAAAAAATCGGACTTGCAATTAATAAATATTTAAAATTATCATGGAATAAATAGTAATAAAAGAAAACAGTTAACTAAAAAGTGTGAATTTATATACCAGGTGTATGCATATCAAATGAGACGATTGCTAACAGATGTCGCCACGCTTATATGTAAACATTATGAAACGGTGACACGTGATTTTTTTTTATAGTTGGAACATATCGTCGATAGGAATTTTCCACTAAATTTAGAAAGCTTTCATTGCATTAGATTTCTCACTATTGAGATTCAGAGAACAATATTATTTTAGTCCATGAAAAGTGGAGTAATGATCAGGATTTTTTTTAATAATATAACTTCAATAGAATACATATGATAAGAAATAATGGAAAACAGTCTATCACCAAAGTTTGCATCAAATGCTTTATGAAAGAATTGAATTAATTAACTTTCCGAGTCATTACCTTTCCACCCAAAAGGTCCCATATACGAAACAGGTTAAATGGATCATTTCCTTGGAAAACACCAATTAGTTTTGATGATTTTTATCTTATATTTTTGTCACTTTATTAATCTTTAGTTAGTGAAAGCACTCTTCCGCCAGATGTCGCTGTAATCACTAAAGAGCCGGTTGGCACAGAGTTCCTATCTCCCGTCGAGTGTCCGTCATCAGTATCTCATTTGCAATAAATCGCATCCTGAGGAGGGTCTCCCGAATCTCTCTGAAAGATTTTTTTTCTTTATACAAGAAAGACAGGATATATTATTCTTATAATCTGTTTTACTTGGAATTGGTTCAAAATGTCGCTTCGGGATCAACCACGGGAAAAAAGGGTTATGTCATTTTCAGTCATTTATGCCAGAATTTGTTTTCGTTGACGTTTTTCTTTTTAACTTATTTTTGAGACGATTCTGTTGTAAGAAGTTCTTAAGTTTTCTTTTCTTAGATGAAAGGATTGAAATAATTCTGTCACAGCGCGTTTTATTCCGTTGAAGTTGATATACGCCTTATGGTGTTTGTTTTATACCTTGCCATCCTTAATAAGTCTCTTAAAAGTATAAATTAGCAATTAGTCATTAGGCAGACTTAATATGTTGTATCAAATATACATCTATTAAATACGAGTTCAACAATTTATTTATGAACAGACGAGATACTTAAATTGAATCAAACTACTATCATATTGTATAAAGTAATGACGGAACAATCAAAATGTTGCTAAAATGAAAGTTCAAAAAGTCGAATCAAAGAATTCTTTATTTCTGAATTAAATCCTTAGTTAGAAATTTACAAAGTGTTTTTTTGTTTAAATATTTTAACGAGAATATTCTTACATTGAATCCAACACAAAATTATTTTCGTAAATTTATTTTTTAATAATTAAAAGAATAAATTAAGTTTATACTTAATGTATACAGCAGCCTTTCATTTAAGCTTAATATTTAAATTTAATTGCATAATAAAGGTTAGGGAAAGGTCGCAGAATATTATTAAAATTTGTTCCAATTGCCACACGAATCTGAAAAAATTTATTTAGATAGTATATATAAATACATAATTCTGGCAAAATTCTGAAAACAAATGATGAAGAAGCCGGATTATTCTATAGGTTTTTTAAAAAAATCTTAAAAATTTTTTATAATATTGTTAGAAGATTTAGCACTGATAAAATGAATTAATTTCTTTGATGAAGTAAATAATCTGTGACTAAATTTGGAAAAAATTACAGAATTTTTATATCTCATTTTATAGATAAATTCATAGCTTCTTTTCATGCTGTCTCTAATGTAATGTGCAATCAAATTTGAAAAAGAAGATTTCTTTTCAGTAATTAATTCATTGGTTTTATTAAAAATTATATATTTTGTCTATGGTAGTTACAGAATTCGAAAAAATTAAAATTTACTAATACATGTTTGGTTTCACAATCGGATTTTAAACTTTTACTTATTTTTTTTAATTTGGGATTACAATTAATTCCAATAGGTTTAGGAATAGGAAATAATACTTATTATACAGAGTTATATATATATATATATTTGCTAATATTTTATTGAAATATTATAAATTACAAAAATATGGTTAATATATTTACATTTCTTATACCCAAACTCATAATAACAAGAAATAATTGTAAATAGAATTCTAAATGGTGAAAAAAATTTTTTACTGCGAAGATAATTTTTATATCATTCTGTAAAAAGTTTTCGCGTTTATAATTATAAAACATATTTCTCTTGATGAAGATAATTACAATATTCCATATGATATCACTGAATTGAACTTGAAATTTAAAAATTAATTAAATTCATAGTTAGATATATTTTAAATCTAATTGACAATTTTAGTTTTATTCTCATGGAAATTTGTTATGGTGTATTGCTCATTTTAAAAGAGGATACGCGTGTTAACTTTGAAATTTAATCCTATTAAAATTTTTCATATAATATAGTTCATAGTTTCTATATAGTATGAAAAATGCTGAATTGATTCGTATAATTCTTATTTTTATTTACATTTTAGAACGTTTTGTTTTCAGTAAATTTTAATTAAAATGGAAAATTTCTTTTACTGAGTGCTTTGATTTATTGATACATCTTTTTTAATAATAAAGGAAATTAATATGCTCTTATATATATATCTATTTACATAAGAGTTTTTGCCTGAAATTTAAATAATTCTTCAAACTTCATTTAGTAAGGTAAGTTAAGGAAAATAATAACTTTTTTCTTTTAAATGAAAATAGAAAATTTTAAAATTTATAAACTTTCCTATTGTTAAATATTTTCCAAAGTAATATTAAATTCTTGATTTTATTTAAAGAACTAGTATTTATTTGATTTTTGTACATCACGATAGATAGGATACTAGCGAACAATTATTTAAAAAAAATTTCAATATAAGTTGGGTATTAACACATTTTTAGAACGATTTCGATAACGAATTAAAAAAAGTTAATGTTTTAAAATAAAAATTCTTGGCAACAGCTTATTATTTGAAATGAAAAATATCGTCTGCTACATTTAAATTTATTCTTCTTTCAAAATATCACATATAAACATGCTGTGAACTGAACGATATATTTTTGCGCTTTCCGAAGATAAACATTCTTATTCCAGAATTCAAAAACGTTGTGAAATGCATGATATTAAAATTTCTAAGTGCAAAATAAGTAATATTATTAATCATACTGGTAAAAACTGTTAATCATTATTTCTACATAGAAAGAAGACTCCAAACGAATATCCGTAAAAGGTACGTACTGTTTCAAATGTTTCTAAAGTGAAATCGCTGGTAACAAGAGAAAATCCGATTCAACACAGAAATCAATTGCATAATCTTTAGATACATCTTCAGCAACAATAAATAAAATAATAAACCAGTATTTACAATTTAAAAATGCTAAAAAACATAATGTTTACCAGCTTTAGCCGAGACATGTGGCTCAACGCAAAATATTATTTGTAATCCTGTATGAAAACAATTTAGCAGGTGATAAATGGAAAAACATTGTGACCCTTGATGAAGCATGGGTTTGCCTAAATGATTGTAACCAAACAAGGTCTTTTTACTATAGAAAATGCTTAGAAAAAAATGTACAAACCCGTTTCCGTCAATGTAAAGAAAGTTTCAGTAAGGGGTTTATGATTGTCACAGGTTTCTCCTACAATGGGAAATTAAAAATAAAAAGAGTGGAAAGAAATGTTAAAATCAACTCATCGTACTACCAGTGGAAGGTTTTACGCCCAATACATACAGAAGAAATTCCACTTCTTTATTCCAATGACTTTCAAAGAGAAAATCTTCATCAAGACAAAGCTATAAGTCATACTTCAAAAACTACCACTGCATTCCTTGAAAAAATGATTACTAATACAGGTATTACATGTATACATTTTCAACATATCCCTGCGAAGTCACCTGATGTTTCACCTATGGTCTATTGTGCCTTTGATCCGTTGAAAAAGGTTCTTTCTAAACGCAAACCCACCACAATGGATGGACTCTGGAAAGTAGTGGAAGAGAAATGGAAAGCAATACCCATTGAAATATTGCGAAAAGCTCTTCTATCATGGCAATCACAATGCAGACTTATAGTTCGGAAAAAAGGCTATCAGATCGAACATTTAAAAAAATAATCTTTACATTTTAAACATTAACTAAACGGCCACGAAATCGTTCTAAAAATGTGTCAATACCCTCTGTAGAACATACTTGCGAGTTATATTCAACACAACACTTCCTTAAAACCTAAGCCAGAAATGCAAAGAAAAACCATTTTTTTCGTTAATATTGTTTGTAAGTATTAAAAGCATCTTCATAAGCAGAAATTTGGCAATAAACCTTGGTGATAAAATTTAATTTTTGGTAACACGAGTATTTATATTTTAGAATTTTGTGTAACACAGCAGTCATCTTATTAGTGACATCTTGGCATAAAAAATAGCAAAATATCAAAGTGTACCCAATTCTAAACTTTTCCTATTATTTCAACTTAATAAAAATACTTAATGCTTCGTACTTCACATATTATTAAGAAATCATGTAATGAGTTTGATTTAATTTTCTTCTACAATATTTTGGTAAAAAATCAGTTTTATACTTAGAATCAGAATTCTTGCAAAAACATGAAACAATTCATTCATATTTAGTCTGTGATGAGATTTTGGAAAATCAAAACTTTGACTGACAAAGTTATATCCGGCAGTTATTTTAAATATAGAAAGAACTCTTATATGTATTATTATTGCATATTCATTTGTATAAATCAAGGTCACTAACTTTCAATGCTATAATTGTATGAATTTAGCAAGTATTAAATATTTTGAAACAGAAATTATTGAGAAATATCACTTCTAAACATATGATTAATATTTCAGTGTTATATAACTTAGTTAAATCTTTTATCACTTTTATCACAAGTATCACTTTATTAAGGACTTCGTTAGTTGAAATTATTTTGAAATATTAACTCCATTGCAACTATATTAATATGCAAGCAGAGGGAATTAAAAAAGTCTAGTGACAAAAAATATATAATTAAATGGCGAAATATAATAGCTTTTCTCTCTAAGAGACTAATATTTATTTTCAAGTTACTAATATTGATTGATTGATTAATTTTTCCTCAAAGAAATAAGTGAATTGATTGAAAACTGCATCTTATTACAATTCCAGCCTTAAAAATGAAAAGTGTTGATTAACACAGGAAGGGAATTTATTCATACGCGGGAATTGAATTTCAGTCCCATCATTCATCTTCGGTGAAAAATTATTCCCAAAAAAATAACTACAAAATACCCCTAACCGTGAGTATGGCTGAATATCTTTGACGGTTGCAAATAATAATAACTGTGATAAATTGAAGATTTAAGTGATAAATAACCCAACTTTTTCTCGCCAAAAGAGTTGGCGATTAGAAGCTGATTCTGTTGAATGTGGAAAGAAAACCGGAATGTACTTAATCAAAAAATGTCAATGGAACAAGAAGTGGCGACAAATTGAACATTTCTCAATTTTATGAAAAAAGAATAAAATAAAAAATGCTATATATAAAGATACATTCCAAGATTTTGACTTATCTATTTTACTGTCGTACTATAATGGATTTATGATAAACTTGAAATTAATATAATTTCTTTCCATTTGTTTTGCGTGCGGAACTTTATTTTTATAAATGTTGTTTTGAAATTGATTGGAATATTGAAAGTAATCATTTTACAACAAAATTTTCATATTAAAAACAAAATAGAACGCTTTCTATCAAAAACAATTTTATGAAAATTTTATCAAAAGAATGCCGCCATTAATCCATTGATGAATGAGTCAGTTTTTAATGGGAAGAACCAGGAACCAGCTTGAGACTTGTCTTTAAGTAGGAGTATAAGACTGAGCAAGTATAGTCTGGCTTCTTATGAATCAGTGTATATTAAAGTTAAAAAATTTTATCATTTAGCAATAGAAACTGTGAATCAGTTCTTATTTCAATTACATAAAGAATAACATATTGTTACCTTTATTTAACAAAATTAACACTATTTGATCATTATCATTGTAAAGGTAGCAATATAGCAATATTGTATTATTATTGTAAAGAAGAGAACATTTTGCTACCTTCATTCAATAAAAGTAGTAATACACTGCTTAAAAAAAGTAGAAGGACAGTGTTTTTTTGCCAATTAATATCTCTTATTTTATCCAAACTTCCATATATTTATGCAGATATAGTTTAATGACCCTTTTCTTTTCATTTTAGGCAAAAATTAAACATCTAGCCTCTTATATTAATAATAAAATTAGTATATATGATTTCCAATGCGTAAAAAAGTAGAAGGACACTTGGTAATATATTTAATTTAGTGAGTTATTCTTTAGTTAAAAAAAATTAGTAATTTTGTTGTTTGTTTTATCATTTTCTGTCAAAAAATCTAATTTGTTTAAAAGTTACGCTATTTCTCCGTTCTTAAAAATACCTACAGGAATACCTTTGAACTATTTTCAAAAAGGCCAAATTTCCGCATATCAAAATGATGGTAAACATGTCAGAGAGATTACTCGATTGTTGCAGGTGAGCCGCAATACAGTTTCAAACTTTATCAGAAATAATTATAAAAATGGAAAAAAAAAAAAAAAAAAAAAAAGAAGATTGGTAGACCGAAAAAGTTAACACCATGTGAAGAAAGAAAACTTGCTCGTGTGCTTAAGAGGAGCAAAGGAAGTGTTTCAAAGGCAAGAAATCAAGCAGGACTTAAATCATATGACGAAACAAACAGTTTACAATTAAATTAAAAGATCTCAAAAATTCATTTTCGAAAAATGAAAACATCATTCTAAGTGGACACAAGCTCACATTGATAACCGTCTAGCATGGGCTAAGGAGAACATATCCTGGACAACAGAATGGACTTATGTGATATTTTTCGATGAATGGAAATTTAAGTTAGACAATCCAGATGGATATCAGCACTACTGGCATTGTCTGGGGAATAAAGACGAATACTATTCAACACGACAAATGGGAGAAGGGAGTTTAATATGGTTGACGGTTGGATACGGGAGGATAAGTCTGGTTTTCTTAAATGCTAGGCAAAAACATATAGACTACATTCAAGTGCTGAATTCCAAACCTCTTCCTCATAGCCCTGACTTGGGGGATGAAAGGTGAAAATTTCAGCAAGACGGAGCTTCCATCCACAACGCGACTGGAGTCAAATATTACTTCCTTACAAATAATGCGGATGTTTTACCATGGCTTGCCAAAAGCCCTGACCTTAATATAGTGGAAAACATCTGGGTAATGCTAGTTCATCCAATTTATGCAGATCGAAGGCAATTTGACTCGCTAACTCAGCTTCGAGAAGCATTGAGTGACTCGTGGCACAATTTTTCTCAAACAGAAATTCAATCTTTATACAATTCACTTCCAAGCAGAATACTTGAAGTTATAAAGGCTAATGGGAAGAACATTTCTTATTAAAATCACTATTTTTTCAATCATTATAATGCTGTCCTTATACTTTTTTTACAAAGTTTCAAAAAAGTGAAACTATATTTGTCGCCATTAATGTTTTATGTTTGAATATCATAATTCTGATGTTAAAATTGTATTTTTGAAGTATTTGTAAAATGTTTTTAAGAAAATTTTTTAGTAAAAATAAAATATTTTTTGGTTATTTGGTTATTGTTACAAAATCAAGACTCCTTCTACTTTTTTTAAATAGTGTATGCTATCTTTTATGACAACTGGATTAAAAATAATGATTTTAAATATATATATATATATATATATATATATATATATATATATATGTATATATATATTTATATAAAACAGAAATACCATATAAAAGATAATTTAAGTTTAGTCATGCCTTTCAAAAACTGTAATGTTGAAAGTTAAAAAGAAGATTGATCAATCTAACCTTGACTTTATTTAGTTTCTTTAAAATTAAAAAAATTATGTTTTAAATTATAATTTGAACATTTCAAATGCTTTATTAAAATTCATTATATATATATAATTCAATATATATATATATATTATGAATTAGATGTATGAATAATTTAGAAATTATTCATAGTAAAATCTATATTTGATATTTGTGAAGTTCACTGAAGTGGCGGATTGATGATTCACAATAATAAGTTCGAATATTTATTGGGATTATTGGTAAAATGGAAACACAATTGTGCATGCAGGTATTATTATATATTTAATATTCTAATGTCTGCACTCATAAAATTGAACTCGCAACAATAAAATTATAAAAAAATAAAAAACTTCCTATCAAAAATACAAGTTCGAAAATTTTTTGCGAATTTTCTTTGTTGAAAAGTTTAATGTGCAAAATTAAGTTCTATTGAGTGTTAGTTCAAATTTACGCATTTGAAAGACCACAGGTATAAAAATAAATGCAAATGCATAAAAATTTTCTTTTGAATTTTGTTACTCAAATAAAGATCTTTCTTCGAATCATTAAATGTCCCTGACTTAAATCTATATAAGAGAGAGAAAATTTGGGACATAGATACTTAAACTCCTTCTGAGTACTAAAGGACGTACATGGAAGGTCAAAAGTCGCTAAAAATTTTCAATAGGATTTAGATCAAGGCTATTTCTCGGATAGGTTAATAAATCTATGCCTTTATTTTTAAACCATTCTTTGCATGATTTTTCCACATGGGACGGAGCAAGATCATGAGAACAGAAATGGTACCACTTTTGCGGGGAAGGTTTCCTTGTTGAAAAGTGTCATTTTTGGTTCCAGAACAGTATTGATGTACATTTTTTGCATTCAAAATGCCGTTAATCTCTTGAATGTTCCCCACTCCATCCGAAGACACGTATATATATATATATTCTAATCATAAAACATGTTGAATTCTTTGTAGTTGTGCTAATGCACTCAAGATGTTGCTCTTGCAATATTTTACATCTTGCCTATTTTCAGTCATTGCAACTAAAGAGCGATATTTTACCCTCATCATTCCAGATTATTTACTTCTACTTACTCTCTAACTACTTAATGTATTTTTTGTTTGCTAAATTCGTTTTCTTACGTTGCTTAAGATACAAATAATGGCAATTTCTTTGAAGTTGTATTTTTACGAACAAAATCTGATAATCTCCCTATAGTTCTCGAATTCAATGAGGTATTAATTTCGCATCTTTCAGCATCTAAAAAATATTTCTATTTTTGAAACATGTTTTTCACGATATTTTATCGTCAATAGCATTTTGGAATTTTTTTCGTTCGTTATAAGTAAGCGCAACTTTCGTGCACCAGATAGTCACTACCCTATCAACTCATTTTGCAATTTTAGCTTACGAGAGACCATTTTCTCTCAATATAACAATCCTGATTCTTTTTGAAGGTGTTTAATCAATTATTGTTATTGGTGGTTTTATTTTAATTTATATGCATTAAGGAATATATATATATATATATATATATATATATATATATATATATATATATATATATATATATATATATATATATATATATATATATATATATATATATATATATATATATATTCGAAGGACATATTTCTATTTAGTGAAATTGATATGAAGCCTTCTACAAAATTCCTTCAATAAAATAATGCTTTTTCAAATCAAAATGCACTGTAGTTTGGTTACTAACATTTTATTGGTTCTCAGTACAGTAATTGTAAATGGTTAATGCACTTTTATTACATTACTCCTCAACATTTAATATAAATTATGTATGTTTTATAGACTAAAATAAATATAAATTTTATAACTTATACATTTTAACTTTTCGGTTAATCTGTGGTTTGGGTACCTCTTTCTCACCAAATGGATGATAGACGCGCAAAGCATGGTAACCCTGACTATTTCATCCTAAATGAACTCCTTGTGGCAATCCTGTCTTTTTGTTATACAATTATATGTGTATTTTTTGTCACACAATTCGTAAAAAAAAACATTGTTTTTGTTTTCGTTGACGTACCAACGGTGAAATTCGTTAGAAATACGGATTTCGGTTTCCTCGCCATAGAAACGCTGTTTTTTCGTAGTGTCTCTCGGATCATTCAACTCCGAGATACAACACGCAAAAATGCGCCAGTTGGTGACTTTTTAAAAATGAGCCAAGCAGGGAACCCAAAGCACATTTTCACCAACTTTTCAATTTTAATTAAAATCTTTATTAAATTTACTTTAATTTAATATACAAACATTTGTATTTAAGAGGAAATTAATATATTCTATAAGTAGATAAAATTTAAAAACATAAGAATTGAAAAATATCCAAAATTTTTTATATTAATGTATAATTAATGGTCACAAGAAATTAATTGCCATCAAATGGCAACAAGAGCAACGAACTGGGAGTCAAAAACCAGCAGCATGAAGTGAGATAATGAAATTCCTATGTTACAGAATTTAGTGTTAATTATTGTGTTCTGCCCTTTTTGCATTAAATATATGTGTTGTGCTCGTTCAATGAGGATATCGAAATAAGTAATTTTCAGCGTTAACCCGACATTGTTTAATTTTAAAAACGGTCATAAATATTGATATCAATATTGGACCGGAACCCACTACCCCAAGATCAAGAGACTTATGCTCTACTGAGTGAATACCTTACTGGGAACTATTTTAATTTTGAGAACGGTTTCAGCTTAAGGAAGTCGGAAGAATTTGTGAATGCAACAAGTGACACCTAGTATTGAAATGTGTAAATATTATTAAACGCTTAGAGCCTTTTCTAAGATTACGTTTTAGAAAGAAATATTTGTGTATAGAAAAATTTTTATGTATACTATATAATTTGCTATATATATATATATATTGTAAATATTTGTATAAGGTTTAAAATAAAGAGCCCGGGAATCGAATAAAATCCTTAAACTCGTTAAAATGATGTATTTTGGATGGGTTAAATACTTTCTCTGAATAGGCTACTTGATCTAAAAAATTGGAAACATTTTGTTTAGTAAAAATGTTTCCCCCATTTTTGATAATGATACAATTAAACATGTATTGATAAATTATGCAAAGCAAAAATTGTTATACGAGTATTACTTAAATTCAGATTAAAGAAATAATAGCTGATAAGGGAAAATTATATAATTCAGTACGGAAATTAAAGTAAGGAATTTGAAAGCTTGTTGAAAGAAAAAAAATTCTAAAGTATTTTATAATTTTCAATTAGAAATTAAAGAAAGCAAATTAATTCTGGAAAAAAAGTAATATAAGAAGAAAGGAAGCTTCCCTCAAGTCAATAAATTTTATGACTTATACATGTAGTTAAAGTAGAAAAATAATAACTTTCTATCAGAATATAATCAGACAAAATGAAATCATGCCAAACAAAAGTGAAATGTCCCCATTTCATCAGGCAATAAGGTAAACAATGAGTTTCAAAAACAAATAAACGCCTTTTCTTCTATGTAGCTTATTTTGAATCTTTCGCTTGTTCATACCACGCTCACGGAGTGGACTTTGATCACGTTGATAAGTTAATCAGAGGTTACAATTTTAATCACCAGACGTGGTCGATTTTAATAAGATTTTGAATAGCTACTAAGTTAAACGATTTATTTTTTTATTATATATTTTCTTTTATATTTAATTATATTTCTTAAAATCATTTAATGGCAGTTGCATGGGAACAAAATCTATTGTAAAAACTTGTTCCCCTTAGTTTAACAAAAAAAAAAAAAAAAAAAAAAAATTGGTGTTAAATATTGGCGTCAAAATTAATTTTCTGGTAACCCTGATATTTTCAAAGCTTTAACCAACATAGTTTTAGGGTTGCCATTTTGTTACTTAGTGTCTCTCGGATGTTTGTGTGATGATGTGTCTCTTTTGGCACCTATCTTGACTTCAAAAACATCACCAAAAAATCAAGAGGTACCCGTAAGTAAAATTTTATCCAACATCTTAAAGAATTCAGGCAAATGTATTTTTTAAGATCTAATCGGAAGAACAGCAACACTGACCTACATTCAGGTGATTCTTAAGATTTGAACGCAGTATGTCTGCAGGAAAAATAAAATCAAACGTGATAATTGATTGGAGGCAGTTAATTTTTTGTATTTTCTGAATTAATTTTAAATTTTTTAGAAATCTTAGCTTATTGTATGGTGCGAAAAATAAGAGAGATACTGTCAATTAAAACGATGAACACGTTTCTCAGTTTAATTTGAATTATAAAATTTTATAGTGTGTATAACACATATCTATGTTTCTAAGGAAATTTAAATGCGCAAATATAAATCAAGTGCAAGATTATTCTTAAGTATGATTGATAAAAATTAAGGCATTTTCTTTTTTGCACTAGTCAATATAAACATTTTCTCTCTTTTTTCAATAGAACTTAATTTTTATATTTTATCAAAATTAAACATAAATATATACGGAAATTCTGTTGTCTAAGAGATTTGAGTTATTTTAAATAAAATGAAAGTTACTTTAATACGAAAGTTACTTAAAATAGATTTTATAATGAGTTAAAATATATAAAATTTCTAATGCTCATTTAAAATATTAAGCTTTTATTATTATTTTATATTGGAAAACATTTTATACAATATTTAAAAATTAAAATTATATTTAATAATGTTATTTTTGATATTTTTGCTTTTATTTTTGATATTTTTTTCTGACTGAAACTGTACAGTTATATTATTGACGGGTTTTTAGCTATGCGATTACACAGAGATATTGTAAAATGTGAAGAACTCTTAATTTAGCATTTCTATGTATTATGTAAGATTTTATAATAATTAGGTGACATAGTTCACCATAATGTTTCCTGGAATTGTTAATTAGGAAACATGCATTTTCCGGCATACATAATTATTTTCACACACCTGCTACATAGAATAAATAATTAATCATTAATAAAATAAAATAAAATAAAAAAAAAAAAAAAAAAAAAAAGAAAACATGTTAAGCGATTTAAGTTCCGATAACCTTATCAAGAAAGCTGTAGGGGCGTGACAGCAATTTAAGCGTTGAAAACAAGGGCCTGAAATTAATGACCACAACTTCAACTTTGCGGAGAGAAAGCAGTAGCGCCCTCTGGTTTATTATTGGAGTGCAGATTGCGTGAGGAGTCATTTGTTAGAATAGCGTTGAGCTGTCCGATTAATAATTCGATACGGAATTTACAAATAAGAACATTGTAGAAAGCAAGGGAGAAGAAACACTCGCCCATTTATTAGAAAAAAGTGTTGATCCTTTTGGCAACAGCAGTGACTTATGTAAATCATTTAATTGAGACATAGCTTCAGTTACGATATGATTATCGATAAGATTTAGCGATAAATTTAATGCAAGTGTCGCCAAGTGTCAGAAATTTATTAGAGACTAATGAATAAGTCATTTAATGAATAAGAAAAAGAAATTTCTTATTGATTAACGGACTACAAGGCGGGATATAAAATAAATGAGTATATTTGGCAAGGGGTGTAGCTAAAAGAAATTCATAATGTCCAGCTTTCACATTGTACCTAATATTATTTTCTAGTAGGAGTAATTTAGAATTATTGATTATTATATTAAAACTGATTTCCCTCGAACGACTTGTCCAAAACAGACTAAAATTGAAAATAATCAAGGAATAATTGGTCATTTGACTATCTGAATATTAATTAATCGAAAAGTTTCAAAAGTTTTGATGTAATTATGTTCTAACAGGCAACTTTTTCACTTGATCTTGTTATACTCTTTATAAACACAAAACTATGAAGATCACACACTTAATCATAAATATCAATAAATAAAATTTATTCTAAATTAAAAACACACATCAATTAAACATTCATATATTACCTATAATATTTATTTTCAATAGAGTTAGAATCTTTCTCAAATTAGAGTCTTTATTGTAATGGATTCTCCAGTTTCTTAAATGGTTCAAATCTTTTATAATATATTGATTCAAATTAAACATTATTTAAAGTAAAATTCAAAATTTATAGGAAGGTAAACTAATATATATGAATGTTACCCATAAAAAAGTGGCATACGTTTCTCGAAAAAAATTGACATTTTCCAATGAGATTTCATGATTTTTGCGAGTTATTTCGCAGAATAGAAATTTTAGTTTATCAACAAAACTTTTGCTTCTAGTAAAAGGCTAAAAACAAACAAACAAAAAAAAAAAAAAAAAAAAAAAAAAACTTTGAGATTTGAAGAGTCAAAATTAAATTCATTTTTAAGAAGAGACTTGAAATTAAAATGTTAAAACAAAATTAAGCTCATATTTTGTTGAAAAATTACTGTTATATCTAATCACTCTTTCATTGATTTTGTTAACTTAAATACATGACAAAAACTTGAATAATATAGTATATTTTGTAATACTATCGAGCATTTTTAATATTCATATCATAAAATAGTTATGGATGTAGATTTCATGGACAATCTAGTGGACATTTGATGCTTAAAATTCAATTTACATCTCATATGAGATACACGAAATGTTTTAAAATACAACTATGCAAATAACTAATGTGAATCATCGTTTCAATTTTTACTAACAAAAAGAAAGTAAGCAAACACTTTTTCTGTATCAAATCCTGAATTTTTGTTACTATTTTGGAATTCATAGAACCTTAACTCACTATGCTTACAAATGACGTCCAGCTGCTCAGTAGTTTCACACAGCATCATTTGCCACAGGAAGTGATTAAGAAGGTGGTCACATTATCCCTCATTGGTCGGTTGGGGACGTATTCACGTCAATCTGTGAAATCCAAAGTCCTTTATGTGGCGTGGTGCTGGTGAGGAAGATGCCAGCTCAGGGGGATCTCTTATCTGATAGTGGTTCAAATTGCAAGGCGTTTGGTGAAGGGTGAGTATTCCGAACCTTAAGGTACAATCCGGGGTTCGCCTGCACAACTATATATGTATATCTATGAATTCGAATGAGAAGAATAAAAATTCAAGCTAACAATTTTAGTTATATTTAAATATGATTTATTTTCATTGAACTGATCAATATTTTTAATATTTCAGAATCTTTCTCTAGAGTTAGGTTTTATTAAAAGCAAACATTGAATATATGTATCTAATTTTTTATATTTTTTTACACTTATATTTCTTTCTTTGCACATTCCACATGCAACATTCTTAATCATTTAATGATAATATATTCAACTCATGCATCGTCAATATTTCATTTGTGCATTTTTTTCATCTAGTATTTCCTTTCAAAATTTTATCGTGACTCAGTAACAAGATCTCATTTTTTTGTAGTAGAGCATCTCAGTTACAGGAATGGCAGACGAAACCTGGACTGTGTCTGAAGTTCAGTGGGTTTGGAATACTAGCCCCATCACCAAGCTTTCCATAAATTTGAAACCCTCTAAGTTGACGAGGTGTCTATCTTTCTCTACATATCGACGCCTCAGCAGTGGAAGGACTTTGAACGTCACAGATTAACTTGTACACGTCTCCACTCCACGGAGTTCCAGCAACCCAGTGAGGGGGAATGTGGTCACCCTTCCAATCATCGCCCGCGGTAGAATGATGTTTCACTTTGTTGATCTCAACGGGAAGCAGCCTGAAGTTACTGGGACATAGCTATTTTTTAGATAACAAAATATCAAGTATAACCATTGTGCTATATATTAACTCAAATCAACTAATTATACTTTGCCTGTTAATAGATCTGTATGACGAAATGTAAAATAAATGATGTAGAAAAATATTAATTAGTTATATAATCTTCAATGTACGTTTACAAGTTTATATACAGTCAATAAATGAATATATTCTAAATGAACATAATTTAAATCTGAATTAATAATTAAATTTCAAGTGTATTAATAAAAATAACTAAATAATAATAAAATGGTTTTACCAAGTTTTTCTTTTTCTCTTTTCAATACGTCATAAACACCTGTTATATAAATTATTTAGTAATATTTTTTAGGCACAGTTAAATGATAAATTTATTTTGTAGAATTTTTAAGAATTCAAAATTAGTTTTCAATGCATTTTATGATAACTTATCATCAATCTAACAATGATTATCATACCAGCCTTTTTAAGAAAGAATAACTTTTGCAGACTTTAACAGGTACAATGCTTGTAATAGGAAGAATGATTTATATCAGATTAATTTGAGAAAAGGTGGGAGGAGGGGAGGACTCGGCGTACCATGTTTCCAATTTAGCATGAACTGTGACTAGTTGCCGAAATTCCATCAAAGTTTCATTAATACGTTATCATTTCCCCACGATCAGAAAGATTAAGGTATTAGTTACCGAATCGATGATTGTTTTTGTGTTAGCAAAAAGATTTAGTCTCTTCAACATCAATATCTTGTTGATAAATGATAGTTAATAAATTTCATTGATTTCTTTTTGTTAATATGCCATCACATTTCCTAATTGACACAACAAGAATATTTCATTAATGCATTTCTCCTTATTCTATTAATTGATAGAGCTTGTTAAATAGAAAATGAGGGTCTATTTACTATTTATATAATCTAATGTAATCTAATATATTAGTTTGCTCTAATGATTGTCAAGTTATGGAGTTAAATGTAAGATTCTTTAAAAGTATTTAGTAATGAGAAGAAAACAATACGAGTGCACATAGCATATATGAATTATATAAATTATCTAATGTAGTTTAGATAATCGGAGAAAAAGGCAATATTATTACTTAAAAAGTTACAAAATATAGCTCTTAAATTGTGTTTATATTTAATGTGGTTGAGACGTTTTCAAAATTTCCTCTTTCTAACATTTTTATTGCAATGAAATATAATCAATACAATATAATTTGATGTGTAGTTTGGAACAAAAGGAAAGTGACACCAAAGAAAACATATTTTTATATAATTATTCTTGAAAACTAAATTGAGATAGCAATCCTACATTTAAATTAAACACAATAATATAAAATCAATTAAAATACTATGTAATGTTTTAATTTATTTTTTAAAAAAAACATTCTTCTATATACTGGTTGTTTTCATTTCCCTTTATCATAATATATATATATATATATATATATATATATATATATATATATATATATATATATATATATATATATATATATATTACTGTTGTTAACGTTTCTCTTTATTAATTTAGGGAGCAAGTTGATCCGGAAAATCAATGTAGATTTTAGTATTATGTAGAAAAGTTACTTAATGTTTTAATTTTCCTTAAATGTTAAGGGCAATAGTGAAAAAAATTTAGGAAAATCTAATTTATAAAACTGTCATGAGCCATATATGTAAAGTGAGTGAATATAAATGCAATGGCATGCTGGGACGGCTACTCACATTAATTTGGGAGTGGTCAAAATGAAAATTCTCAGCTACTCCTGTCTTGGTAAAGGGGGAAATTCAAATAATAAGTTCTAGAATTTTGAATGCATAAGATAAAATGTTGATCACGTAGGGCTTAAACTTTGATTGAAATTTTACAATTACTTTTAAGAATATTGTGAAGTAATTTGGTGTTATGTAAGATGAATAAATTTGAATAGATAATATTACAAATGTAATTTTTTACATAAATTGAACAATGCGAATAAGAGTATGCAAAAATAATATCAATATCAGGAATTATTTAATCTAATTAAAGGCTAATTCATCAACAGATCAGAAATAAATTAATGCACAATACTGCATTATTCAATATATTGGCTAATTTGACTTGAAGTAAATAAATGATATTGAAATTAGATTTCACATCATTTGTTATTTTTATCACCCTAAAAACACTTATAGCCGATGAAAAAGATTTTTCTGTAAAAATTATGAATTAAAGTTAAAAATGATACCCAGAATAAATATGATGAAAGCAATAAAAAAATATTGAACAATTTTTTCCGAAACAATTGCTGTATAATTCAGGATTCCAAATTCTGATTTTTTTGGCAATGAAGAAATGTTACCAAAATGATTTTTATCGGTCTTCATATCTTTGAAGTAGTAAAAATTAGGTTTGCCAAATATATAAAAAAATCTGCCAAAAAAAAAAAAAAAATCAAACTTAGCGTTTGGCATCTTGGATTATACGACATCTGTGTCCTTTTTATCTTTTCACTCTGACTCTTTCTAGAGATAAAATAAGTAAGTCAAAATGCTTCGGTCAACTTCAAAATATTCAATTGTAATTGCAAACTTGCTTCTGAGGCATATTACTATATACCAGGGATAAGGTTTTGCTCATAATATACATCTCATTACAGATATCTCTAGTAACACATCAAGTGTTTTTAATATAAGGATTTTAAAATCAAAGATAAAATAATTTGCAGTATAATATGTGAAATTATTATGATTTTTAACTATAATTTTGTTTCAAAACAAAAGTTACTTTACCAAAATTTGCAAAACTAAGAAAAATTATGGTAGTGTGTGTGAATTTTTTTTATATTTTATTCCAAAAGTCATTATAGAAAATAGTGTTGTATATGGTATTTTGAATTATATATTTTTTAATTTATGATAATAGTGATCAATTGTGAAAAGCTTAATCATCAAGCTAGCCACTTTGAAAACTTATTTAAACTTTAAACATTAGTATGGTGGGTTAACGAAGACTTTGGAGTGCCTATGGAAACCTCATTCATATATTTCGTAATTGTGTTTTGAATTTATTGAGTTCATTAAAATTAGAGGTCAGAGAATGGTATGTGAGTGTTAGGTTGAAATGTTTAACATTATAAAAAGTAAATTCCACAAAACTTAATATATACTGTGGAATGCATCATATAGTAATTAACATTCTACTTAATTTCATTCTTTCATTTATTGTAATGTTTAAGATTCTAATTATTATTAAGATTTTTTAAAATAAATAAGAATAAGTCAGCAAAAAAATAGTCCCTGAAATAAGCAGTGCATTTCAAATCTGATTAAATCAGATGCAAATTAAAAAAGGTTTCTGTTTTTTTATCTGTGTTGTAATGAGTGATAGTTCATGAAATTAATAATTATTTTTACATTAAATCATAAAATTTTTCCTTAATTATTTAATTAATTATAAAGTTTTATCACTTACTCTTAATGAAGCACTTGAAATAAAAATGTTATTCTTTGCTTTATCTAAGACGAAGCATTTGTAAATGGATATTTGATGTTGATTTTTCTCATATAATAAATGTTTTTATATTTTGTATGTTATTATTTAACTCCTTCTTAAGTAAGAGAGAGAAGAAAATACCACATAACTTTTATATTAAGTTTCTACGTTGTTTATGCTATTATCATTCATTAATTGTTTCACTCAATCTCTTTAAGGCTATCTTCAATAATAGAAGACAATTAGGAGTAAAACTTTTTAATAGCTTAATTTCCATTAAACCCAGTGTACCACTGCAAACTTCGTGAACTTTAGAAGCTCCTGTCTTTCTAATCTTATCTCTAATCCTTCCGCTACAATCGCCGAACGGCAGAATTAATTCGATATCAATCTAATGATATTGTTCTTTGTGCAAGAGCGGTGAATCGTCCTTCCAACTTAGTTTCCAGAATAAAGCGAAGGCGAGTGCGACCATATCAGCTTTTCCTTTCAGAACATTCTGCGCCATTTTGTGAAATTTAACGCATGCATCGTTTGTTCCCTCGCTTGTTGCCAAAAGGATTCTCAGTGAAAGAGTGAAAAGGGGAAGATCAAAAATTCATATAACTACCCGACTTGGGGGAAGATGATAGCTGGTAAACATTGCAGACGACATTCCGATTTGTTTGCTTAATGTTCTTCACGGTTCAGTAATCAATGATTCTGGTGCGAAAGAGTTTGTTTTGTAAAGGAATCATCTATCATACCTCTGAACTCATCAGAAGGCGTATCCGATGTTAGCAATTTGGCGAAGCGTAAAATAAGAAGCCAAAAATATGCATACGTTCATGTTTAATCCATACATTATGCTATGAACTGTAATCCTGTAAATTTTTTTAATATTTTAAATTTTGAACCATGCATAATCAAAGTCTATAATATGCATATTTTCAAAATAAATGAAATGATGCTTTTAAAAATTCATAAATTTAAGAAAGATATTTCTAAAATAAACTCAGATTGTTATTTTTTTCTAAATTTACAATCCAATTATGCTGAACGAAATAATTTAAAATGAATAAACTAAATATAAATCATTATGTATGATATCAATAATTATGATATAATAATAATTTTCATATATTTTGTCACAAAATGAGTTTTGGAAGTATCGAAATTAAGTGGAAGTGTATTTCTGTAACAGCTAAGTTAAGCACTAAAAACTGATAATGAATATCATATGTACGGTTTAATATTTGAGAGAGAATAAAAAACCAGTTAAAAATTTACTTATATACACTAGTACAAATATTATTACTTTTCAGTACACTTTATTGAGTTGATTAAATTGTTTTCCTGGGATATTTATTAAATAAAAATGATGTGACATGAAAAACACAGGTTGCCATATTCAAATATTCATATATACCACAAACTATTTGCAATAACCTTAAATTTCATTCTAAATTATACTCTGTAAGAAATGGAAACGAGTGTAAAGAGAATTTAAGTGATACTTAAATAAAAAAAAAATTGAAGGAAAAAAAGATAAAAAATTTGTAAGAAGTGATTCTTCTTAAAAATTTTTTATATTTGATATGTATATTAAATATCTGTTATAAGCGTATAACTAAGCAAATTTATTATTTTGTCTTTACGGTAAAAAAAAAATATCCATGTTTTTTTTGACTTCTTAATAACTATAATATATTTTTTAACTTCTTAATAACATAATAACTATTCTTAATATCTATATATAATGTATTTAAATAAAAAGAACATGACATTAGTTTTCTTAATAACTAATATGTCATGTTCTTTTTATTTAAATACATTTATTAAATATAGTAGGTATATTTCACTTTTTTAGCTTCGAATAATATTTCTATCCAATAAAAATAATGAGTATAAACCTCCTTAAATGAGTTTGATTTTGTAATTCTTGAGTGATTCAGGAGGAAAGTTTTATTTTTCCACGAATATTATTCAAAAAGACGGATAGAAACATAATTTTTCTGTTGCACGTTAACTTTGGTAGAAATTTTTAAGCTCATAAACATCCTTAAATAAATTTATTTTTGATGTACAATTCAAATAATATTAATTTTCCTCCTGCATCAAGTTATAGTTTAGATGTTCATTTAATTCTTAAGTTTCTAAAAACCACAAAATATTCTTCTAATGATACTCATAGTAAACCAAAACATTTCAATAGGTTAGTTTAAATGTCAATCCATAATTTAAATTGAAAACATGATTTAATATTTGCATAATAATTCCATCATGAAACATTAAGTCATATAATTCAATGATAAAAAATGTATGGTATCGGATCGAGTTTGTAAATTAATACATAGGAATCACCTTTGAATCAATTTATACAAGTTCTGAAAAGTGTTTTAGAGGAATATTGTATTACTTTTCATGGAAATATCGGGAAAGTTCTGAAAGAGATGCCGGAGGAAAATATCGATTCCACATATTGAAACTCTAAACAGTCCATAACGTTCAATTATATTGAGGTCGGATGCCTGTATTGGCTAAGGTAGATGTTTTTAACTTCATCCTCGTAATCCCTCTAACCAGGATTGAAAAAGTATTATCTTTATATAATTGTTAATCTTTCAATTTGTATTATCAACCTGAAAAAATTCCAGCTTTTGCAGGAAACATAGTTTGCTTCATAGGAGGGATTTGACCAGTTAAAATTTCTCTGTACTTCACCCTAACTGATCCTTCCTTTCAGAGTTAAGATTGATCCAGTAGAAAACCAAGACACGGTTGATGATTTCATGACAAATTCACCTCCATGCTTTGCAGTCCAAAGGAGAGAATCACAAACATATGTTTGCGCAGGTGCCTTCTAAAAGTACAATCGTACTTTTGTTGGGAAAAGTGGGAAAGATGATTTGTCAGATGCTATTATTTTCTTATCAATAGAGCAGGTTTTGTGACTTGTAGACAACGCGTAGACGTCGTTAGTGACACTGACGTCGGCATTAGTGACACTGATATATATATAACCAGTGACTTGGGAATTCTTGCTCTCCCATAAAGACTCTATTTATAAAGCTGCACTTTAACTATAGTTATTGACATTGGAGAAAAAGAATGCTGATTGAACTATGTGATCATTTTTGCAGCAGTTATTTGCATTTCAGCATTACAATCCGCTTCAAATGCCCATCCGTCTCCTTCACTGAGCTAGTGCAAACTCTTCGTGAATTTTAGTAGTTCCTGTCTTTCTAATCTCATCTCTAATCCTGCCACTTCAATTGCCTGACGGAGTTCCATGCTTTCAGGATATTAGACATCGTATCTCAAGACATGTCTAAAACTTGGATTGTTACAGTTTCACTTGCTCTAACTAGACAGTTTCTTCAAATTTAATCTAAATGAGAAGTCTGACATTTTAAGCATTTGAAAAAAATCCATAACCTACAGAACTTAAAAAAAATTGCATTTACTTTCAAACATTTTTTTCATTCTACATTTATATTGTCATTTTTAAAAATAGTAATATTTACTATTTATTTCGATTTCTGAAAAAGTTATTTTTGTGGCTAGCTTATTTTTAATTTTTCCTATACGCTGGCTATAGGAAATAATTTGGCGACATAGACGAAGGGAGTTTCGAATACAATCTTAAATAATTTATTTTTTAACCAAACCATGCTTCATTCAGTTTGTTTTTCCCTGATTTACATGTGAGACCTGAATTCCTGGTGCAAAACGCTGCTCTGAACAAAGATTAAAACAGTAGATATTATTTACTTATGTTACTTCATCCTCATCGCAATTTTTCCCTATGCTTAAAGTATACATTTCTTTCAGTGGTCACTAGTATATAATAATAATAATAATATAACTTTCAAGTACTTATCTTAGCAGCAAACCTACAGATGATATCCATCTCACGTTCTTCAACAGTAGTTGAGATCCAGTCTGGGACCGCGATGTATAATTCATGTTTTTGTATTGGTTTCAAAATACTAAATAAATACAATAAACTATATTAAATAATACAATGAACTTTATTATCAACGTCTTCTTAACAGTATGAGGGCAATTTTTATATCCCATTTTTGAAAAAGGTTTTATCTTTTTATGCGAAAAACTGAAGTAGTACGTGATTGATATCTTATTCATTATTTAATTTTTTGCCCTTAAAAAGTTTATTGAGAACAAAAAGTGATAAGTCTGGAGACTATGGTGCATGGGACAGAAATTACCAGCATAGTTCTGCAATTTTTTGACGAATAGTTCTGCAATTTTTTGACGACAATTTTTTTAGAATATCACCGGTCTTTTTTCTTGGACTGATCCCTTTAAATCATTTAGTTGCTGACAATATTTTCCAAACTGAACTTTTTATTGAATTTTTAATGCTGATAATGAGTTTGTCCTCAAAAATCTTACCATATACACAAAATTTTGTTATTGAGAGACAAATTTGTTTTAGAGTTGAAAAGGCAAGGTATATCGCAAAATATACCCTTTTCCTTACGATGTTGGTAATCCAGTTTTCGACTCCAGTAATTACCTGGTTCAAGAAAAGCTTGATTTTGTTCCGAACAAGCAGAAAAAGGCCTAAGATGGACTCGACCATCAAAATTCCTCCGACTTAAATCACATGGCAACCATTTTGAATATTTCCACACCAATATTATCTTCGAATACTGTCCGAAATAGTTTGCTGAGTTGAATTAAGCTTTCTCCCATCTCCGATGTTGTCAGAAAACGATCTTGCCCCTACATGGTTTTTACAATATCATCAGCAATCAATGGGCAGAACTTTCCAGTAGACCTAATATATATATATATATATATATATATATATATATATATATATATATATATATTGCAGTGGAAATAGATATTGATTAATTTTGAAATTATAGTAATTCTCATACTTTTAAATTGTTTCAAAGTTGCTAATTGTTTCAAACTTTTAAATTGTTTCAAGGCATAAAATATTTTTTAAAATTCAGCTTAAAAATAATTATAGAATTTTTTTGAAAAGTGTGAATTATATTTTGAATGATGAATAGATTAATTAATGATGTAATTCCAACTGTAGGACCAAAAGAAAACGTGTACTAAAATTTGAATGGTAAATTAGAAAAATAATAGTATTTATGTATGTAGTTCTTAGTGATGCTTTCTATTTACTTAACTTTCTTCAAAACTCAGTTTTGTATCATAAAATAAAGTCTCACAAATAAATTAGTAAAAAAATGAACGCTTGAAATTTTTTTTAGTTACGAAGTTATTAAATTCTGAAATTGGGCTCCTATCATCCATGTACCAATGCATCACCAATTGGTGGCATACTAGAAAAAATAAAAACATCTACGCTGAAGTGGGCAAAAAGATATTATTTCGCAAAAAGGAAATTTTGTTGTTTTTTAAAAGCTGTATTATGAGAATGTAAAGAAAGAAGAACCTGATGCCATGAATATTTCATTTCTACTTCTATTAGCTGGGTATAGCTTATGATTTTAAAAGGGAGAAAAGAATCACGAACCATCATTCTTGAGGCGAGAAAAATGCTAAAGCGAAATGTTACAACATTTAAAATAATTACATCGTGGCATAAGCAACTTTAAAGGGTGTTCAAATCAATGTTAATTATGGTTTAAATAAGCTACAAACGTTGTGATTAAAATTTTAAAGTAAAATAATTTTTATTTAGAGGTGAACCTCCTGTATAAGTTTCATTCCATTCAGTGTAGCCAATATCAATTTTTAGGTCAATCTTAGACAAAATTTCCAGACAAACAGGATAAGAATTTTACATTTATACAAGTAATATATGTCTATTTAAATAAATATTTCATAATATATTGAGGCCGTGGTAGGTTAGTGGCTTTCCGTGCTGTTTGTGTTCAATTCCCATTGATGAAATCGAAACTTATGTGGTATGACGTTGAGAGGTTACCATGGGTGTAATGGCGTGGAGAAAATTTCCTCCCTCTCCAGATCAATGTCAACATTGAGAGAGTGTATAATCTGGTGGTGCCATCTATCGGACGTGTCTTAGGGTTATTCGCATAACCGTGTGCAGACCGATCTTAGCTTGTCCAAGTGTCATAAGTAACAACAACAAAATATATAGTAGTGTAATTATTAATATTGGTTCATGATGTCTACTAAGTACATTTTTTTCAGAAGTTGGATAGAAAATTCATGCAACTTAGTTAGATATATTTCTAAAACTTTTATGTGTTGAGAAGTATTACAATAGCATTATTTCGTGAAAATATGTAATATGACATTAAATAAAACGTAACTAACATATTATTATGTTATGAAGAAAACGTCAATATGCTCCTAAGCTTGTTAAACGAACTCCATTTCCTGATTTAGATATTTGGTTTTATTCTATGTGAAGCTGACTCCATGACAAAATAAGCCTCTCATAAAAACAGAGAGTTTTCTTATGTTTCAATGTTTCATTCCGTGTGAGAATGATTCAGGGGTGAAATTCAAAACCAAGAAATAAAAGAATTAATACAAAACGTTTTGCTGAGAAATCTTTCCAGTAAATAATTTTATAAGTGTTGGAACTACTTTGAGGTCTTAGAGTATTTGCTTTTCGACTAGACAACGTCTGGATTTCGATTGAGAAGGTCGATCTTTTCCCAAAATGATTGTTTCCATGGGAATTTTCCTGATTTGCATACAATGAAATATGTAATGATGATAATATCAGTGAAAAGTTTCTATTTGAAAAAGTAGAACGAATCCTTGCCTTTCACGAAAATTGAAAATCGAATTAGAAATTTGAAAATCTCTCTATTCTCTAATGCGAATATTCATTATGAAAAATAGAAATTTCATTTAATATTGGAAGTTCTTACATAACACAGGATTTCTATCAAACGATAGTGATAAACTTTAACTATTTCTTCTCTCTCTCATTAATATATAAAATTTACTTTGTATAAAATACGTCTATAAGCATTTTTAAATGCGTTTTGAATTTGCGAAGTGTTGAGTTAAATAAAACAAAATAAAACTACTCTTTCTTTATTCACAAAATTAAAAAAATTTCAATTAATTACTTTTATTTACTAGAGAAAAAACAATTAAAAAAGTTTCGGAACATGAATGGTTTTGGGGTTTTCGGAATAAATGGTTTTGGGAATTTTTGAGATATTATAGACAGAATTATTGAAAAGTTTTAATAAGTTTGTTTACAAACATCATTGCAAAAGGTCCACAATAGAATACCACTACAGAAATAAACACTTTACATACATACATAAATTTGCACATTTTGTTACCTAAAATGAAATAAATTAATTTACTACCAATCATTGATAACTTGGAATATATTGGTTTTCTTTCACCTATAATACAAAGAAATTAGGGCAATACAAATTACATATATGTAATAGTTTTGAACAAGTAATATATATAAAAAAATTTTAATGTTAATTCCTTAAGTCAACAAAGAAAAATTTTACTGTCAATAATATTTACAGTAAGTTCCTACTTATATCAACAAGAGAAATTTTATTGCAACTATATTTAAAAGTCAATTCCTACTTAAGTTAACAAAGAAAAATATTATTTATTTCTCCCACATAGAATTAAAATTAATTAATTAAATTCTTAATGAATTAATATTCGAAAAAATTCTATTAACACCATGTGTCATCCACTAAAAGTTTAAAAAATGAATTTGAACTTGAGTAGAGGAATAAATAGTAGTTTCTTAACAATTCAAATTTTTTTCCACTTGGGTGACGAACCCTATGCCACAACAAGGCCAGAAACTGCTACTCATTTGTCGATACCCAGCGGGTAACTTGTGAACTAAGTCACAGAGGCGAGTAGCATTGGCCGCGCCATACCACCACAAAACCGTTTATAAGGTGGGCTACATTCATACATCATAATAGAAGAAAAGACAGAGAAACACTGAGAGAATAGAGAAAGAAAGTAACATCCATGCCGAAAACGAGATTCGAGCTTTGGACCCACAGCTCAGGAATCAAGAGCACTAAACACTCAGCCATCTGTGGGCTCAATTGCAAATTTGAACCAGGTATATATAGGGAGAGTATATGAACTAATAGTAGGAACTGAATAATGGTACTACCGAAATGTGAAAAAATGTTTTATTAGCATGGCTTATACGACGGTTACTCTGAAATGTTTGAGATACGCGCAGACGAGAAGGTACAAAATAAAAATAAGGGTTTAATTTTAAAATACAAAGTATTTTAACACAGAAGACAATTTTTTACTGACTTACTTCAACTTGTTTAACGTAGAATAAATTTTAAACAGAAGAGAAAATAGAGTTGACGCGAGAAGATTTTAGTGCTATGATTTTCTACGATTTTAAAACAGGATTAAATCAAGAAGAATGAGTTCAACGGTTGCAATTAGCATTTGATGATGAATCTCCAGCTCGTGCTACTGTATTCAGATGGTTTAGAGAATTAAGAAGAGGTCGCAATTTTCATCCGGATGAAGAACGCATAGGAAGGTCGCCGTCGGCAGTAATCCCGGATAATGTGTCTGCCATACGAAAATTGTTAATGGATGATAATCGCTGTACCTATCAGATGATACAGAAGGAACTTAACATTGTATCCGCAACCCTACACAAAATCATTCATGAAAAATTAAATATGAAAAAAGTAGTTTACCATTGGGTTCCCCATAATCTAACTGAGCTCCAAAAAGAGGAACGTGCCAGAATCAGTAAAGAAACTCTTAAATTGCTACATGATGGTGGCCGCCGCATCATTTCTAAAATTGTAATAGGTGATGAAACTTACATACCGTTTTTTGACGTTCTAACACATCAAGAAAGCAAAGTATGGGTCTTTGAAGATGATCCCACGTCGACAGTGGTGAAAAAATAACGTGCACTCAAAAAAGTGATGTATGCCGTTTTCTTCAGAAGTACGGGATTGGTCAAAGCCACCAAGTTGGAAGGACAGAAGACAGTAACAGCAAACTGGTATACGACTAAATGTTTTCCAGAAATTCTACAAGAACTGAATATAAGGGGACTAATGCTTCACAATGACAACGCATCTTCACATACAGCCAGCCGGATTAACAGTTGAGCTTCTTAAACAAAAACAAATTAAAGTGAACGTACATCCGCCATATTCAACTGATCTAGCTATGTGCGACTTTTGGTTATTCTTTAATCTAAAAAGAACTTACGTGGACATCATTTTCCTTCAGAAGAAGAGATTGATGTGGCTATAAATGCATTTTTTCATCTATTCCAAGAAATGAATGGCTTGAGGCATTTAATCTGTGGAAAATTCGTCTACAAAAGTGCATTGATGCTGGAGGAGACTACTTTGAAAACACCTAAAATTTTGTAAGTATAGCTTTAAAAATCCAGTTGTATCTCAAAAATTTCAGAGTGACCCCCGTAATCATTTCTAAAAAGTAAATTCTTTCCCAAGAATGCCTTTATAAAATATTTTTTATAAAGATGGTTATAATATTATTTCTTGCAAAATTGTGAAATTGAACTAGGGAATTTGGTTATTATAAAAAATTTCTTTAAAAGTTGCTTCATAAGGAAACGCATAAAACTTCAGGAAAGGAAACGCACATGTACCATTCATAAGGAAACGCACTTGTACCAACATATTAATTGCAAATATAAATTAAAGAGTCATCATAAATTAAAGAGTACATAAATTAAAGAGTCATCAATTGTTTGGAGATAAATAGCTTATAAGTAAAAGTTGCTCTATAGATATCATTGTTGTGGTCTTATCATACCAGCAAAAGGCTGTTTGGAGATTGCAAAAACAACTTCTAATTATTTTCTGATTGTGTGAAAAATTAAAAAAAAATGATTAGAGAAAATATTTAATGGTAGTTTTCTCTCATTACATGATCTTAAAATTGCAGCATAAGAGTGCTGCAATTTTAAGATCATGTAATGAGTTGCGTGCTCTCTTTGCCTGGTTGACAACAAACAAGGAGTATGTTTTCTGGGTTTCGCTTACATGTTATTATAAAAGGAAGGTGTTTAACGTCATCAGAGTAAACAAATCTTATCTAAAAATAATGCATTAAATGTAGTATTTGTTGCTGGGTTTCATGATTGAAATAAAAAAAAATATAACGCCACTAAGTTATTAGTGATTATTTGACTTGCTCAAAGTAGTTAGGACGAGACGTTTTTGGGTTAATATGTACTTTTATTAAAATTATCTGATAAATTTCGTTAGGATTTTATTCTTATTAAAACACAGATGCCGTGTAATCTTGGATTCCAAATTATGAATTTTTTTTGTCGATGAAGAAATGTTGCCAAAATAATATACTGTAACGTGCGCGTTGACGTAAATACTAGGGTTGCTGAAATATAGTTTTCTGCATAATTCCTTTAAGTCACCATACCTATGACGTAATAAAAACCAGGTTGCTATAAATATATGAAAATCCGCCTAAGAAAATTTCTTGTTTTAATTGTTCAGCGTTTAATTATAAAATCCAATTTAACTTAATTTGCTGAATGAAGAGAATTGATTGATCATTAGTTAGTAATTTAACCACTTGATTAATTTTCGATTTATTTTAGTGGATGGCAAATTAACAAAAAACGAACAAATTCAAAACATTTTGTGGATGAATTCTAATTTTTATAGCGGCCCTAATTATAAAAATGTGGATATTTATCTGATGTGGAAAGATTTGTGTCAAGTTTATGTATTAAACCTTACATATAATTTTAGTGCTACTAACAAATGTACTTTTTCATAAACTTTCTTAATTCATTTAAACATTAAAATCAGTGTTTTTAAAATATTGAAATCATTAAGCAATGTAACTCATCAATTTTTTTAATATAATTATTACATTGTTCCCTTATAATAGACCATAAAATCTATGCCAAAATTGAGTTGTTTTTGAGCCGTATCAATATTAATGGTATTTAGTAATTAGTCTTACTAAATTTTATCATAGTTATTTAGGTATTGATATTTGTTATTCATAAAGTAATGTATCTTTCACCTAACTTTCTTTTTGTAAGTAATGTATCTTTCACCTAACTTTCTTTTGGTAAGTAATGTATCTTTCACCTAACTTTCTTTTTGTAAGTAATGTATCTTTCACCTAACTTTCTTTTTGTAAGTAATGTATCTTTCACCTAACTTTCTTTTTGTAAGTAATGTATCTTTCACCTAACTTTCTTTTTGTAAGTAATGTATCTTTCACCTAACTTTCTTTTTGTAAGTAATGTACCAACGTACGTAAATATTTTGTTCATACATATACTATTTTAAATTGTCTTAATAAAGTATGATTTCTCATGAATGAAATGTAACATGTTGTAAAATCTTGTAACATGTTAATAAATTGTTAACATCAAAATTTCCTTTTGATGTTAACAATCACATATTTTCATAATTTTGGATATCAAATTTAAGCAAGTATTTTAGAGGAAGAGATTAATTCTTGAAAATATCACCCTATATGCCCTGATTTTTTACTTCAATATGTTTAAAGAAAGTTAAAGTCAAATTTGTTCACGAAAGAACAAACAACAATAGTGTGTTTCGTTTTTCTTTGCAGCCATTTACTATCAGAATTGTGCCATTTATCATAGAATATTTTAAATTTTAGTTCAGATGTTCATTTTTTCGTTTCTAGATAGCGATTTCTTATGTAGGTTCCTGATTTATTTCGAATATTAAGGATGACAAATGAGATTCGAGATATTTCCCTAAAAGTCTACTTCCCATATTGGCGCAATAATGACATTTTTCAATCTGCAGAATTGGGAAAGAATGCTTCGGTTAAATAGAACAGCTTAGAGAATTCCTCGATTTCCAGAATTCACCCTCCATTGTTGTGATAGCAAAATGATTTAGTTCTCGTATTATATTTTATTTACTTTTCTTCCATTTCATTACACATTTCTTTATTTTTCCGAGTTTTTATATGTGAATTATTGTGTTTAATGGTAATTCTTAGCGGAGAGCGATATGTTTTTGTTGTGAATCTAGCAATGGAACAGGCAGAACTGCGATGTGTTTCGATAAATTATGAATAAAATTGACATAAAATTTCAGTTTTTTTTATTGGGAGTGAGTTAAAAAAACATACACACATACCAAAAGCGGCATTTAAACCAACCCCATGGCTTTGAAAAAATTTATCTTGCTCTGAAACGTGTACCATTTAGATAAACAAGAACAGTACGGCAGGGCACAAAAATATAATGAATGTTTTATTTCCTTAAGAATAAAATGTAGAAAAGGCAAAATAAATTACTGATAAAATTTTTAAATGATAAAGAAATGGAAAAAATTCAGCTCTACCAGGCAAATGTAAATATATATTTAGTTGGCAAAAAAATAAAATAAATAAAAAATAAAAAATAATGTACCCAAATAAATAACACTATTTTAAAAAAATCTTATGAGAAAATTATAACAGTTTTTGATTAGTTTTAAATTTTTAACAATGTATTTTTCTTGTCAGAAATAGTTTTCTTTTTTTAATCCAGTATTTGAAAATTTTAATTTTTCTTAGAAATCATTTGAATCCAGTTGCTTTCGTATTGTAATTCATTAATATAAGATCACCAAGTTGCATTTCAAATGTATGTCTTGAAGAAATAAAATGAAAAATATTTGAGAACAGTGATTATGATACTTCCAATTTTAAGTTTAAATTTAGATTTCTTAGTAACCAGTTAGGATATTAAACAGGATAATGAATAAAAATCCTAAAAAAGAGAAATGCAGAATTTTCTTTATAAAATGTCATAACCTGTAGCAATTCGCGTTTGGATGTTGTATTTTTGTAATAAAAAAACAAACTAATAAATTCAGCCAATAAGCAAATGATATTAATTTGCTCCTCTGTGCAAAAATTGACCCATGAGCAAAAACGAACCAATCCTCGAACAATATCGATTGTTTTTATGTGTGTAAATAAAATTAACTTGAATGTTAGAGTGGAGTACTTTCAATGACTTTAGTTTAAAATATGGTAATTCAATGAAATAAATCTAATTACTTTTAACTTTCGTATCGAAAGTTATTATGATTCATTTTATTTCATTGATCTTAATTTATTGCTATTAATTTCTTCCTCGTATCTTTGGAAGGAATTTAAAAATTACTTTCTGTATCTTCATTGATATTTTTTCCTTTTGATGAAATTTGTCAAATTTACATTAAAATAAGATATAAATTATGTTTTTGGACATTAAACAAATTGTGCTTTATTGTAATTATAAAACTTTGCATTTAATTAATGATTTGAAAGGGTTGTGACATAAAAATCTTTTATTGAATTCAGTAGAATTAGGATTTGTTCTATTTGCAAAATTTCCGATTGTGTATATAAAACTGAATTTTTATTAAATAGGCTAAACTATGTGTTTTCACGAATTTCCAGATTTAATTTTATTTCACTTCAATTTGAAAAAGTTTATGTAAAGATAATCACATGTAACGTGCACGAAAACGCAGTTTTTCTAGGAAATTTTCTATCCGTAGAGTATTAACGTAATAATATTCCATCAGAATTTCTCCAAAATTACAGCGTTTTCCATTCTAAGTAGGAAATGTATGTATTGTAGACTTATATCGTCCATAATTCTCTTTCCAGATTCGTTTGAAATGGAACTGAGACGTAAGGGGACTGAACCTCAATGAGTAATTCCATTCTGCATGGGGTTGCAATAGAGTCATTTATTTCCCATAATGATCGATAATGTCATACCCAGCTCTGTAACTGGGCACTCGATCTTTTGCATTACTGAATTATTTGGGAAGTGAAGTAAAGTGCAACTTAAATTACTATTTTCGTACCAACCGTTCATTTCAGTTCGATAAGTGCAAGCTTTTTAAATATCGTTTGCATTATTCTATTTTACAGGAAATACGTTTTTCTGTAAAAAAAAAAAAATTGTGTAACTTTCCCTAGAACTGAGAGCATTCATAGTATATTAAAATTAATATACAAAAATATAAAATCTTATGCAATTCATTTTCAAGAATTTTATAATTTCGAAGTCAGGTATTTCAATTTTAAATAAATTGGGATCATGCACATGTAAACTTGATCTAAATTTAAATTCGTATGGAAATATTTGAAATTCAAGGATTGAATACATTTCCATAGAGTTTTATAGAAACATCTGTATTTATATAAAAAGCATTGTTAAAATTTTGAAGACTTTTCTATATTAGTCAATAAATAAATAATGAGCGTTCTAAAGTAAAGGTGAATTAAATTTCGTTAATACTTTTTATTTAATAACTATCTTTATTTTTCGAAGTCTTTACTTTGCTTACATTTTTTGTTTATATAAATGTTTGTGTTTCATTTTCTTTTCTACAAATACGAGGGTTGCTATTTATATTTCTGGCCTTGGCAACAATAAGTGTTGCTAGGCGACCGAAGACGATTTTAATCGAAAGTTTGATATTTTTAAACATAAATTCAGCAGACGATTTACCATTATAGCTTTATTTGTGTTGACAGTAAATTGAAAAGTTCTTCTCTGTCAAAAAATGGAATTGAATCGTGAACATTTTCGTGCCATTATTTTTCATAACTTTCGACGTGGATTGTCAAGACAAGAGTGCTTCGATGAACTTAATTCTTTATACAGCGATAAAGCGCCATCTTACAGCACTGTAAAAAATTAGTATAACGAATTTAATCGTGGTCGATGTTCGATCCAGGACGAATCCCGTGCAGGTCGTCCAAAATCCGTTGTTGTGCCAGAAAAGATCAATGCTGTGCGTGAACTGATAAAGCAAGATCGTCATGTGACATACCGTGAGATAGAGGCGTCTTTGGACATTAGTATGACTAGCATCAATAAAATATTGCATGAACATTTGAGCGTAAAAAAATTTGTTCGCGTTGGATCCCGCATAATTTGACAAACGCTCAAAAAAAGGCTCGTGTCGATTGGTGCAAGGAAATATTGAAAAAATACATTCAAGGTACATCAAAGGCTGTGTATAACATCTACACAGGTGACGAATCATGGATCTATGCATATGAGCCGGAAACAAAACAGCAATCAACTGTATGGGTCTTCCAAGACGAGGCAAAACCAACAAAAGTTGTTCGAGGAAGAAGCACATCGAAACAAATGATTGCCTGTTTCTTCGGCATTAACGGTCATGTGGCAACAGTGGCGTTAGAGCAACGCAGGACGGTCAATTCTGAATGGTACACGACCATTTGTTTGCCAGAAGTCATCGGAGAAATTCGAAAAAAGCAGAAGAACAGGCGAATCATTCTTCATCATGACAATGCGAGCTCTCACACATCGACTCAAACAAAGGCATTTCTGCGAAGATCGAAACGAAAACGAAGCGACATTAAACGAAGCGAAAGATCGAACTGATGGGTCATCCGCGGTACAGCCCTGATTTGGCACCCAATGACTTCTTCTTATTCCCACACATCAAAAATAAATTACGTGGACAACGATTTTCGACCCCCGAAGAAGCGGTTGATGCATTCAAAACGCATGTTTCGGAGTTACCTCAATCGGACTGGAAAAAGTGCTTTGAAAATTGGTTCAAACGCATGCAAAAGTGTATTGATCATCATGGAGAATATTTTGAAAAACAATAAAACCAATTTCGATCCTACATATTTGTTTTTTCATTATTAGGCCAGAAATATAAATAGCAACCCTCGTAATTAACTTTTAATTGTTATTATTTTTCTCTATTTCTTTTCCTATTCCACATTCTCTTCGTGTGATTTGCTTTGGCTTGTTTGTTGCTCAATGGTCATTTTTGCACACGAATACTAATTAGAACTTTATTCATGTGAATCCTCTTAGAAAAGCAGTTTATGAATCTCATATCAATATTTGGAATTGATTCGTTTATCTACAAATCATTAATCCTACAAATATCACAAAAGTAAAAAGCATAATAATTAATTAATTTTACAAGTATATAAATATGATAATTTTAATTAGCACTTAACCCCATATTATAACATTTTTTGATTCAGAAAAGGGAAAAAAGCCTTCCAAGCTTACTATACACAAGCTATGAACTCAATCATACGCTATTTTATTTTCTTCTTTTTCAGTAAATAAATATAAAATCAATTTAAAAAGTTTCTTTTTGATATTTAAAGTAAAATTTTTTAAGAGTAAAAAATAGCGAACTATTTTAGTCTGTTACAACGTATCTGTGAAAAGTACAAGAAAAACTCAATTTTTAATGCACCATCAAGTTTATTTTAAAACGTAAGCAATATTTAAATGGAAATACTTTGCAATCGATTTATCGCGTTAGAAAGAAGTTAAAAGTATTCAGAGAAACAAGTGTAAGAACTTTAAAATATTGAACTATTCCGGAATTTGCTTGTCATCAAATACTAGAAAGAAAAGGAATTTAAAACTTAAAAGAAAATATACAATACAAATTAAAAATAAAATTAAAGAAGCTATTTTCAAAAATATGAAGTTTCCATTAAGTATTGTCGGTCATGTTCTTTCATTAAATAATTGGCTCGCCATTAAAAGTGTTACACCAGTTATAAATACCAAAATACCAAATGATATTTATTAAATAAGCATGATTGTTCTAGATACATTAAATGATCGAAAGTTCTAGAAATTTACATGCACAGATCATGAAAGATCAGTACGCAAAATAATTGCCTTAGGTAGGTATAGCAACATTTATGTATCAGAGCATTGAGTCGAATAGACATTGAAAGTATATACAATGTTCAATCCCACACAGCTTCTATACAACGCCACAGTTCAAAGACCATATGATGATTGGTCAGTAGCTCAGTAAAAAGTGATTAGATGTTTCCTGTTGGTGGAATATCTGGAGAATGTACTGTTTAGAATAAAACATGAATCTTTTCTGCAGAAAAAAATGATCACTTCAATATTCGCTGTATTATTTTATTCAAACGTAGCCTTCAGTAAGGCTAGAATAAAAGCTTAAATCATGGTCCTTAGAACAACAGAAATGTAACGGCCGCCGTTCCAAAGAGTTTTAAATATGAAAAAAAAGTGATCTAGACATTGATGCAAAGGTCTTTCATATAATAAGGGAGGTTTGGACTCACAGATGATGAAACAGTATGACGATATCAGATGCATACTGTTCAGACATGGACGTGAGCATCATGATGTTGTAAACAGAACCGAGATTCGTCTATTAACAAGACATTAGGCCATTCTTATGTCAAGATCCACCATTGATCATACTACTGAAAGTGCTGCTGTTTGTAATATACCATCAAGGGTTGCAGAAACAATGGTTGTCAAGCTTTCAGTTCATGCTGCACCAAATGTCTTAGAACCATTTGTAGTCATTTGTTGTTGTCCTACAAATTATTCAATTCCTTAACTCAAGACAAATGGTAAAGTTATACGATCTATTGAGATTATTTAGATAACATACATATTTTCTAGGTTCTTTTGTGGTTACAGGTCGTTAAGATCCAGCTTGGTATTCTGTAAGACCTTGCGAATATACACATTCCATATTTTACAGACTGTCAAGAGAGTTAGATTGATACGCACAACAATATTGTAATGCATTAAACCATAATCCCTGTAAAAAATACTTTGCTTTTATCAAAACTTGAAAATTTTTAAACATTTCTCATTATCAACGATTTTTCAAAAAGTAGAAGAGATATCATAACTTTTCACTTTCAAACGTAATTTGTCTTGTTTATGAGAATCTAGAGTACAATGTTTTCATGTTAATCATTTCACAACAGCAACATGTGTTACATAAATGCTTTGAAATACAAATCATCAATATATGAGCATCTTCTTTCTGTCATGTGAAATGAAATGCACTGGTTAATATGTTATGTGTTTTTAATCACAAATGAATATGTAAAAACTATTCTCTAAAAGTGATATTTTGATTTATGTGTATAATATAAATTTCAAATTAGGGAAAGATAAATGAAGGAACTCCATACATCAAATTAAACTGATCTCAGATTTATCAACAACATAGTTCGTCTATACTGGGATATTTCCCGAACAATTTTCCTTTGTTTTAACTTAGTGCGCTCTTCAAGTCTGCATGCCATGCGCCACTTTTCATATGAAGATTCATCTAATTCCAATAAATTTATAACCAATTTTATTGTTCAATAATTCACTTCTTTTGCTCTACGTTCTATTTGAGGTCCACGAAATAAACGTTGTCAACAGGCATGTGACAAGCTCCATTTGGTGAAAATCATTTAGTATTGTTTAGCACTTTCTTCATGTTGCCAAAAGGATTTAATTTTGCAGCTTAGTTCTTACCTGAAGAGCTGTTAACAGTATTTATCGATGATCATTTCGTGTGAAAAAATGGGAATTACACCGACTTGTTTGATATTTATAAAATCATTTATTTCCATGAATTAATTCCAGAGTTATGAAATGATACTTTTGCCATTCTTATAATATCTAGTATATCCATAATTGTCCAATTCATATATCAAAATTCATTGAAGTCAACGGTTTCATCCAACTGATCTGTCTCCGTTAGACTAGATGGAAGGTTAGAAACAACTAATAATATTTTTTACAACCTTCTGTGATTGGCTAGATTCAAATATCAAGGTAATAAATATAGAGACAGATAAAATTTTTTTCAGTCATGATTCAATAAAATGTAAGTTTTGTATGAATCAGTTAAGAAATTAAGCAAAATCTTCTAAAGATTATGTCAACCTTTTGTTGAAAATTCAACGACTCAACTTTCATCAAGGCTTTATATATTTAGAGCCACTAAAAACACTAAAGGCATTATCAACGTGCTGTAATGCTTAGCGGTAGAGTTTTAGGAAAATAAAATACAGCACGAAAAATGGAATAAAATAATAGAAAAAATTCGAAAATATTTCTGGTTAGGTGAAATTTATTTTCAATATAGATTTAAACCCAAAATTTGCCACAAAATGAGGAATTTTTCAATAAATAACATTTTTTTATTTATAGTATCAAAACGACCCGTATTTAATAGAAATTCACATATAATTTATTTTCAAATTTATCACTGTAATCAACAATTTTCCAAAAATCAAACATTCATCCATTTTTGATGTTCTTTTATGTAAATATGTAACGGTCTGAGAATAATAAAGTTGTATTAAAATAAATGGTAATTACATTTGATAAATTAATATTAATGGAAACCGTTTCTAATAGGAGTCCTTGATGTACTGTTTTTCTCTGAATGAAAGATTCAGAAAACGATGGGAAATTATTGTTTGACATTAATAGCAAAACTCTCTTTGAAGTACTAATAATTGCATTTAATGCAGTGAGACTAATTCACTCAAATAATAAATGCACTATTCTACACAATGAATTAGAAATTTATTTAATAAATCACATAACACTTAGCCAAAACTCGTTGAAGTTAAATAAATAAATCAAATGAAAGTAGTTTGGTATGGAGCTTGTAATTTGCATTTATCCAGGAATTTTTCAATTGTATAAGTATAAAAAAGTAGATTGCTTGGTATTATTTTCTGCTAGATCAAGGATTTAATTTTAGATAAACATTGTGGAAAATTTTTGACAATATTTGAAAAATAATATAAGTAAATTTAAATGCATTATTCAACAATATAATAAAATGTACTCCATTAAGGACTTTGTGAAATAATATGCTTATATATTACATAATGTACTTCTAATACAATGCTGGTTTTTATACAGAAGTTAAAAATGTTTTGCTTTTTTGGCTAAGGCTGTTTGTAATTTAATAATTTAATAATTAATAATTTAATATGAACACTATAAATAATAATGTGTTATAACGCAAACACTTTAAAATCATTAATGTCACTTATAAGAGAATTCATTACTGATTATATATATATATATATATATATATATATATATATATATATATATATATATATATATATATATATATATATATATATATATATATATATATATATATATATATATATATATATATATATATATATATAATCAGTATTGAATTATATATAATTAAAACGACCTTAACTGGGTAATATTTAGAAAATAAAATGTCATAACTCTAATTACTTACTTGTTTTCACAATGTTTTCTGATCTACAGCAGAAATATATGGAATATAAATATAATAAATAAGAAGTGGATTTAGATATGAAGATGATTTGGTTTATCTGCTGTTATATTTAGCACTCTTGAATGGACAATTTGAGGCATCAGACTTGATACTAAAGAAAACATTTTTGAAACTCTGATTTAAATATTAACGCATGCAAAAGAAATAATCATTACTGTTAGGAGAAGTACGGTTTTCATGTCACAAGAGATTGAGGCTATCAAAATGTACTCTTCTTATAATGAAAATGAAACTAAATATGTATGCACAGTTTAAAAAATAAACATATTCAAATACCTACTAGAAAACTATGTTAGAATTTTGAAAAAATATTAGTATATTATATTGTTATTTATATTGAAACTCATAGAATCCATTTAATTCGAATAACAAAAGGGCTGGTATATTTTTATTGACTCAACCTAGGGCATTCTCTCTAGAACTAAATAAAAACTCATTTACATCTAGGGAATCCGAATGAGAAAGACGAATTTTATAAGACGTATTTTACTGCTTAAACCTATGGACATTCTCCCTAGATGTAGATGAAAACTCAGATGAATGGATAGCATCAAAGATGATTTTGGTATTCTGAAGATCATGAACAAGAGGATGGTTGTCAACAGCAGATTGGCTAAGAGGAAACTTTTTGAAAAGGCTAGAGTCGATCTGAAGCTGTCAAACCAATGAATGAATATGTAAATCTAGTAAATTAATAAAAAACCTCTGTTGCTATCACCTTAAAAGATGACGCAAGGAATGTATTATGCATATAATATTTTAGAAATTTCTAAAAATACAATCGTTTATTATTTTAATTGTCATTATTTATCTCTCTTGTGTTCATATGATTTAATGCCAAAAAATTACATAATCTAAGAATGATGTGTAAAGAAATCTTAGAATCTTAGATTGTTATTTATTTATATTTAATGAAAGAAAACATGACGCATTATATATATGGGTTCTTTTCAATTTTCAAGTCATTTGCTATGGCAATGATTTAATTTATAGCAGATCGAAATTCTTAAAATTATTCAATTACAGATATAATTTTATTGCATTTATAATTTAAGAGTTTCAAGAAAATGATTCCATAAAAAACTTTTACAAGAGAATGTGCAGAATTTAATTTTTATGGAATAAATAAAATTATCTTTTAACGTATGTATTTTTAATTACTTTTTAAACCAGATAAGTCTTCACTTGAATACTATTTTCTATAAACACACACACACACACACAAAAAGAGAAGAAAATATATTTAATTCTACTTTTGATTTTCTTTACTGCAGATGCTGAAAGTGAAAGAGAATGATCTCGGCAAACCTATTTAAAATAAATAAATTAGAATTCTGTTTATTCATTAAAATTTAGGTAAATCAACAAATCCAAATATCTTCATAAGAAGAACTGACTAAATGTGGCAAAACTATTGACTTGCTTATAATAACTACAATTTCTTTGCTGGTTTAACTTCATTTGGAGTTAGTTCAATTCAACTGAGAGGCCAATATCAACACCTTGCCATCCTCAGATACACTTCCTTTCTTCGAATTTACCTGCATGCACTTATTACAATACATGGCATCCGTGGGTGGACAAAAATAACCTTCGTTAGCTTCTATAACATTTATTTCCACGCACTTCGTTTACCATGATCTTTGACGAGAATATTGAAAAACCCGAGGCGGATGACCGGTTAATAGTTTCAGGAGGGAAAGGCGAGGCCTGGAGAGCGCAAAATCTTTCGGTTTTTCGGAAGAATAAAAATGCAATAAACAATTACGTATGACCATCGAGGGGAGGATGAATCTGGTGAGGAGGAGAGATTCATCTTCGCGTGGGCCGGTGGATTACCGTAATTTAATGCTCATTTTGATCATTCTCTGGAATTTCTGGGTGATGATATGCGGTTGAAGGGTGAAAGTGGAGTTCTTCAGGCGAATTTCTTATCGTAAATAAATGTTTTTTTCTAAATATAGTGTGGTTACTTTGAATATTAAGAATATGTAAAATGATAATTGGTATTTGTCTTATGACATGGCTTATAGCAATTACTTATGCTTAAAAAGGTAGATACTTAGCAATTACTTTAATTAAGCATTATTTTTGCAGTTTAGAGTAAACGAAAAAACGGACATCTACTTATGTTTATTAATGTGTTTCATAAAAATTGATTGGTGAAAAATGGAATTAAGGATGAAATATATTCTTTCCAAATAAATTTAAGGAGAGCATATATTTATTATATAGATAATTTCAATCTTTCTAGAATTATTGTTTCGAGTATAAAAAGAGATTCCCTACATTTTATTTAAAAATTAATTTTTCAAAAATTCCCTATCATTTTATAATTTTTACGTTTTTAAGTGTATACCTGATAGGCTGTTGGTGGTATATATATATATCATATGTTAAAAAGATATATTTATTAAGATCAAGGTTAGGAAGGATAATTTAATATTTTAAACCTGCAATATATATCATATGTTAAAAAGATATATTTATTAAGATCAAGGTTAGGAAGGATAATTTAATATTTTAAACCTGCAATATATATCATATGTTAAAAATATATATTTATTAAGATCAAGGTTAGGAAGGATAATTCAATATTTTAAATCTGCAATATATATCATATGTTAAAAAGATATATTTATTAAGATCAAGGATAGGAAGGATAATTTAATACTTAAATTCCACAATACACATATCAAATGTTAAAAAGATATATTTATTAAGATCAAGGTTAGGAAGGATAATTCAATATTTTAACTCTGCAATATATATCATATGTTAAAAAGATATATTTATTAAGATCAAGGTTAGGAAGGATAATTCAATATTTTAACTCTGCAATATATATCATATGTTAAAAAGATATATTTATTAAGATTAAGGTTAGGAAGAATAATTTAATATTTTAAACCTGCAATATATATCATATGTTAAAAAGATATATTTATTAAGATCAAGGTTAGGAAGGATAATTTAATATTTTAAACCTGCAATATATATCATATGTTAAAAAGATATATTTATTAAGATCAAGGTTAGGAAGGATAATTTAATATTTTAAACCTGCAATACATATATCATATGTTAAAAGATATATTTATTAAGATCAAGGTTAGGAAGGATAATTTAATATTTTAAACCTGCAATATATATCATATGTTAAAAAGATATATTTATTAAGATCAAGGTTAGGAAGGATAATTTAATATTTTAAACCTGCAATATATATCATATGTTAAAAAGATATATTTATTAAGATTAAGGTTAGGAAGGATAATTTAATATTTTAAACCTGCAATATATATCATATGTTAAAAAGATATATTTATTAAGATCAAGGTTAGAAAGGATAATTCAATATTTTAACTCTGCAATATATATATATATATATCATATGTTAAAAATATATATTTATTAAGATCAAATATAGGAAGGATAATTTAATATTTTAAACCTGCAATATATATCATATGTTAAAAAGATATATTTATTAAGATCAAGGTTAGGAAGGATAATTTAATATTTTAAACCTGCAATATATATCATATGTTAAAAAGATATATTTATTAAGATCAAGGTTAGGAAGGATAATTTAATATTTTAAACCTGCAATATATATCATATGTTAAAAAGATATATTTATTAAGATCAAGGTTAGGAAGGATAATTCAATATTTTAACTCTGCAATATATATCATATGTTAAAAAGATATATTTATTAAGATCAAGGTTAGGAAGGATAATTTAATATTTTAAACCTGCAATATATATCATATGTTAAAAAGATATATTTATTAAGATCAAGGTTAGGAAGGATAATTTAATATTTTAAACCTGCAATATATATCATATGTTAAAAAGATATATTTATTAAGATCAAGGTTAGGAAGGATAATTTAATATTTTAAACCTGCAATATATATCATATGTTAAAAAGATATATTTATTAAGATCAAGGTTAGGAAGGATAATTTAATATTTTAAACCTGCAATATATATCATATGTTAAAAATATATATTTATTAAGATCAAGGTTAGGAAGGATAATTTAATATTTTAACCTTGCAATATATATCATATGTTAAAAAATATATATTTATTAAGATCAAGGTTAGGAAGGATAATTCAATATTTTAACTCTGCAATATATATCATATGTTAAAAATATATATTTATTAAGATCAAGGATAGGAAGGATAATTTAATACTTAAATTCAACAATACACATATCAAATGTTAAAAAGATATATTTATTAAGATCAAGGTTAGGAAGGATAATTTAATATTTTAATTCTGCAACAATGCTTTGAAGTTACTTTCTCGAAAAAAAGTTCTTTCACACAGATTAAAATTTGCGGAAAATATTTTATTTGCAGTGTTTTGTCAGTGAAAATTATTATTAAGCGTTATAAACTCCTTAAGACAACAAGTGAATCTAATTTTGATAGTGATGATAAATTACTCAATGTTATTTTAGTAGTAACAAAAGATGATTTTCTCTCTATTTTTCTCTCTATAATAATAGCCTTTCTATGCAAAAAGTGACCGTACAACGATAAAAAAAAACCCAAGATAAACAAATAACTAATTATTATACATTAAGAACAAATATATAAAATAGTAATAAACTCATGATTTTTTGGCGGTAGTTTATAAACAGCATTTGAAAAGCTTTTGTTGTTTTGTTGAGAACTCTTATTATAGCAATTCTTACCCCATTGAGAATTAAATAAATAGTGTTTTTAGTCATGTAACTCTAGCTTTTGAGATAGGCTATATATAGACGTACATCATTGATTGCCAGGTAATTTTAAGTATGTTTATTTCTTTCTTCATTCATTATTTTGTGGGGTGTGTGTCTTGTCATAATTAGAATAGCTTGCCATTATTATTTCTGCTTGGATGATGGATTTCTGTCTATGATGAAATTTACTTTGGAGTTCAATGAGAAAATATTATATGTAAAAGTTCCTATTTTTTAAACATCTTTCACAATTGGGAAAAAGGCTGGTTGTGGATAGTAAGATAATTTCGAAAACTTGGTGAAATAAATTTTGTAACACATTTATCTTATAATGAAGATATTTTTAGTACTTTCTAATATTTTATTTCAGGTATTATCAAAATATGAATAATATTATCTAGCGCACTAAACAATGCGAACAATTCCGATTGGGAAGTCATTACCGCCAATTTTTTTAAATTGTTAAAAGGATCTTGCTTCAAAGTGGCATATGTTCATTAAGGTATTATTTGAAGATTAGAGGAGCACCCAATTTCGATAGAATTATTGCTCTGAAGAATTTAAATTTTGTAATCTAAAACTTAATTGTATGACAATTTCAAAGCAATAAATAAAATAAATAAAATCGTTATTAAGAGAAAAAAATTTTAGTTTTTAAAATCTTAAGTTTGTCAAATAGAGGTATGATCAACTAACGAACAGCATATAAGGTTAAATATAACATTTTAACATAAGTCAAACATAAAGCAATATTTTTACTATGCTTGTAGTTGAATTTAATTATAGAAATGTCAATATCGTTCGGTTTATTTTAAATTTTAACCATTAAATTACATAAGAAGAATATATTTTTATATATTATCCCAACGACCATTTCGCAGAAAGAACGTTTCCTTAAATGTTACAATTTACTGAACACCCTGCCTGAATAATTTCAAAAGTACATGTCATATTTTAATTTTATCGCATACATATTTTAATTTTTAATTGCACTTTCTATTGATATTATGCGTTCAAAACAAACATTTTTATCTATTTGTTGAAATAAAGATTATCAGCTTTGTGTTTTCACTATTTTTGAAAAAATACTTATCAAAATCTGAGATATGCTTGCGGGTAATAATCAGGGTTACACAAAATAAGACTTGTGAATTTTCGGTGTTGAACTGTAACAATTATTACATTTTATTAGTAAAAATGCTCGACGAAACAGTTCGTAAGTTTCTAAGGATCCTTGAAGGGCAATAGAAAAAACACACAACTAATTTATTTATATTTGTATTGGGGTAATTAGTCGTTTTGAATTGTTCAAACAGAAGTTTTAAAATGGAGCTTATATATATATATATATATATATATATATATATATATATATATATATATATATATATATATATATAAGCTCCATTTTAAAACTTCTATTTGAACAATATATATATATATATAATATATATATATATATATATATATATATATATATATATATATATATATATATATATATATATATATATATATATATATACATATTATGTTATGTATTAAATATCATTTCTTATGAAATACTATTTTAATACCCAAGAACAGTGATACTATTTATAACTTTGAATTTCATGTTATTAAATGTCAAAAGAAGGAAAAGTCAAAAAGGGAAGAAGGATTTTAAGAGAAAATCATTGATAATGCTTACGAATAGGTAATTGAGAGAAGAGAAATATCACTAGGTTTAGGAAGTAGCTATTACGAGAATCTAACTGGTGTTAGATGAATTATTTGCTATTATAATGACAGCAAAACGATCGAAGAAACTTTATAGGAATAAGCTCCACTCTTGAAGTAGCATAGTCTCTAAAAATTAACTACAAATGGAGACCCTTTTCTCATAGTCATGGCTTATTATAATACTCTTCAAGGAGATTAAGATAAGATAAAACATTCTGGCTGGAACGTTTATAAAACGTTGATTACTTCAGTTTCACTGTAGGAAGTTGAAGCACATTTTCATAAGACGTGACAAATGATATCCAGCATTATCATGCTGGAAAAGAGGTAAATTTGTAACGTAAGAATTAGTGCTTGGGAATTCTGTTAACAAATTTTTGAGCTCAAGTACGACTTTGGGATGGTTGTTTGAAGTAGATTGTAATTAACTTTAAGCTGTGTAGGACTCAGTATAATTACTCCTCGTGTTAGTCACACTAGTTATTATAATACTGACATTTGATGATGAACGAACACAATCATTTAGTAAGAATATACATTAACAGTTTATACGAAATGAGGTCTCAGAACATCATTGATATGCTTTAAGCTCCTTTTGAAACTCTAGACCATATATATATATATATATATATATATATATATATATATATATATATATATATATATATATATATATATATATATATATATATATATATATATATATATATATATATATATATATATATATACATATATATATGTATATATATTTATAGTTTAGATTACGTATATGATATATTTTGTAGTTTATTAATTGATTAAAAAATTAAAGAAAATTAAAATTTACAAATTAAAAAATAAATGTTCCTAATTTTAATAAAATAGTACTGAAACTTTTTATTTATGGCAATTGATGTACATTATTTATGGGTCCTTGATAAGTCTTATATTTTATACTTGGACTGAAGATTAAATATTTTGAAGAGTTGCAAATATTTTTTCTGCCATATGTTTTAAGTTGAAATTAACAAATCTTACATTAATTATTAAGTAATTTTGTATGAAGGGTTATTGTTATGGGTACCTAGTCGAAGCAAGCATGGAATTGTTTTCCAAACTATTGATTTTTGAAACTATATTGTTCAAATCATTGATTATTTATTGAAAAGATTGACTTCCATTTCAACTTCCGGTTTGTAAGATACTTCAAAATAATTAACAGTAAACTTTTTTGAATACTTTTGTCAAGTTTTCAGAATAATTTAGAGAATTCGTTTGTTTTTTGGCAATAATAATCTCTCTCTTTAAGCTCTAATATTAATCATATAATACCTATATTCAAGTCCCATTTTTCTATAATCGTTATAGATAACAAATATATACCAGGAAAAAGATTTATTCAATCTTTGGAAATTATTACTTCTTAAGCAATTGCTTATTATTTTATATGATACTTCGCTTTATTTTATGAAATATTTAAAAAATATTCAGTAAAATTTAATAAGAATTTAGTATTTTAATAAGAGGTAGAATTTTATTATTTTTATGAATTTCACTAAATTTCAAAATATTTTTTTTATTTATTTTAACTATAGTTTAGAAAAAATAAACAAGATTTTATTATATTTAAATGAAATGAAAATTACATAAATTCTGCCCTTAAGCAAACGACAAGCAATCGTCTTCACTGCAAGTCACTGAGAAACAGAAAACCCGCAAAAGCACGCGATCAGATCTCGCAGCTAACAACTCTGGCTTCCGCTGAGGGCGTTTCGTTCTCTCCGAAACTCCTGACTCGCGTGCAAGTCGTCTGCCGCCTCCAAAACATCGTCTGCTAGCATCCCTTCTCGTTCCCTTCTCACTCTCAGAATGGGCTCTCTTCACAACAAACGCCGGTTCTTACCCACTGCGTTGGAATGACACGTGGTCGTCTGAATCAAGGAATTATTCTGCAATTATTTCCCCCCTTACTGATACATACAATTATCTCTTAATCGTCTGCGTCGAAATGCTTCGAAAAGAAATATCGAAAATGATGACAGAAATAATGGGAAATGTTTGAAGGAGTTTACAAAATTTTGGAGAATTTAAAAATTATCGTGTGATTTTGGAAGTAAGTCCAATGCAATATTTTAAAGAATGGATTTTCCTATGAAATCATCAATTTTCTTCTAATAACTTGGATTTTAATGTATGAATTATTGTAAAAAAATGTTTGAAAATCTAAATAATAATTGGATTTAATACCTGCTGTTGCCGTATGGATGGGCAGTGCAAAATTGACTGGAAGCTACATATTCAACTTCAAAACACATGAAGGAATAATTAATGTAATTAAATTTTCGTGTCATAAATTTGAATTTGTTAAATCATTAGAAATATTTGTAATTTATAAAAACGAAATTTAGTATAATTATATGCACATGTGCCTTTAAAAATTAATACTAGATATTTTTTCTGTAATGAAATGCTTGATAAGAAAAATACGAGTTTTATAGTTAATTAATATTCATATTGTATCTGTTTAAAAGAAAAACATTTGAAATTTTCTCTGTATGATTTGATATATCTTCAAATCCATTATAATACCTTTAACAATGCAAATGACTAATAATCTCTATTTCGCCTTTCACGTTAATACACTCTTGTGCAGAATAAATTGTTTAAGTTAAATAAAATGTAAATATAGTATATACATTTAAAATTGTTTTAATATTTAAGTACAAGCAATAAAATTTAATGGTTATGCATTTTTAAATTCAAGATTCCCTAGCATTGTGAATTATATTTACTTTTTGCTTATTAGAAATTATATTTAAAACATAATTTAAACTGGCAATATAAAGCCTGAGAACAAACGTTTGTCACAACATTATCTGTAAAAATTTTATTTATAATAAAAAATCTAAGAATTTTTTCAGATAAATGTAAATAGGATTTTACATGAAATTAACACGTTCTTCTTTTCTTGGAAAAAAACTACTAAAAGCTATGTTATATAAAATACGGTTTTTAACTAGTAAAGTATAATCCCATCTTGAAAATTCCATTTTCTTGAAATGAATATTCGAATTTTATTACCATGACTACTGCTGAACTACAGTAATAAGTGGGGATAGTGATTGCTGCTACAATAGTTTGATAGAGATTATTGCTTACAGCTTCAAACGAACCTTTTTCATATGTCTAGTTCATATTTATCTAGAGAACTCTTTAACGGTTGCACCATGTATTCGTGTTCTTTAACTTAACAATGGTTCAGAACATGAAGTTCGTCAACCATATAACCTGAGAACATGAGTGACGTTATTGCGCCAATTGTCGCAGATACTGATGAGCTCTCCTCTGGGGATGGCTTGGCACCAGTGGCCACTGTTCCACCCATGGACATCACTGTCCAAGAGGCCCAGAATGGTCCACTCTTGGAAGGAGTTGAACTCCTGGAAAGAGACAGGAACGGTGGAGCGCCAGTCCGGAAGACCAGGTCTGGAGCTTCCAGTTCTGGATCCTCGACGAAACCTTCTTTGTCCAGCAGGCTGGACAATTTGAAGATCTCTACCATCCGGCAGCATTACTACCCAGAGGGTGGCTGGGGTTGGGTGATCTGTGGATGTGCTTTCGCGATTAATATGTTGACTAATGGATTACTGTTGTCCTATGGAATTCTTTACCAGGAAGTGTTACAAGAATTTGGTGAAGAACACGCTGAGAAAGCAAGTGAGTTTGTCTTTTTATATTCATTTCTTACTTGTTAATGTGGATAATATTAAATATCCTAAGCTAAGAATAACAATCCTAAGCTTAATAAAAAGATTAAAAAATCTACAGCAGGCAAGAACTTTAGAAAAAATTAAAGTATAAACAATATAATATAAAATTATGAAAATTTTGAAAACTAAAAAAGATTCTGAATTTATTTCAATCATACAAATTTTGATAAATTTTGCAGCCTGTTTAAATACAATTATCTAATTTACCAGATTAAAATATAAATAAAATTGTACGGTATTTTTAAATAGTAATATTCCTAAGTTTTATACATATATGATTAAATATTTTCTAGCAGTAGTTATCATTAAATACATAATTTTCTGTACAATTAGACTTTACCATCTCGTTTATTAACACACACAAAGAACTATTTAAAAAGTAAAACTACTTTCATTAAGGAAATATTTGCTAAATATATTATCTAGTTTATAACATTGGGTGATTTTTAAATTATATTAAAATTATTTTTAAAGAAGAGAGTCTTAAAAGCTGCCATGAAATGGCACTTTCAATTCTTGTATTTAATATTGTTACATATAACAATTTTTAAGAGAATCATACTAAGAAAATTAACAAAAATATATATGTTATTTTTATGAAGCTTCAAATATTGAATTTTTAATATAGATATTTTTATAGCAAATTTAAAAATCTATTTTTAAAAGTTTTTAAAAGTATTTTTAATTTTATCATAAAATAGTACGCAATATTTTTGAAAATATTTTTATATAGTTTGGGGCAAGAGATTTTTGATAACTAAACGATTCCTATAAGTAAAAAATAATTGCTTTCGGGATTATTTTTATAAAAAATTTTTCTTATATGCATTGATAGTATATAAACTCTTTCAAAGTACTGAGTAAAATTTGATGAAAATATGAAATATATAATCATTAATCTTTCAAATCGTCGTCAAGCCATCATGTATCAATAATCCCTCAAAATCCGTTAGTCATGAAAATTTAAAATATATTTTGTTCTATCAAATGCTTTTAAAATTAATTAAAAATTTTGAAGCTTTAATTATATATTACTTATTTTTATTTCTTTAAATGTGATCTGACTCTTAAACTTAATCAACTTTGACATAACATCGTTTTCTGTTTCATATTATTAATAATGTTTAATTCAAACATTGTTTGGATTATTAATAATAAAATGAACACATTATTAATAAAATGAAATGATATTTGAAAATTATGAATCGGTAATATTCAGTAAAAAATTGCAACTTACGATACTATAGTAACACATACATATTTGTTATTGTTAAACCTTTATAATAATTATAATTTACTAAATAATTGCTTACAATATTCAGTCTTAAAGATTACACATTTTTCCTTTGAGTACATTTTGTAAGAAGATATTTATTTTAAATATTTACAAACTGTTTATTAATTTATTATTAAATTTAATAACTTAAAAAAGTATTGATTTTTTTTTACTTTTGAGATTTGTGTTATATTATTTAATGCAAAATTATTTAAAAATTCAGATTTTTCTTCAGTTTCTTAAATTTATTAGTGTAATTTTAATTGAAATTACTAAAAGGAATTTTTAAAAGTAATTAACTATAAACAAAACTAACTGAAAACAATATTTCATTAATTTATAATTAGTGTTAATAATTTAAAAATTAATGTAGTTATTTCATATTTGAAACTTTTTATTTTAATTTATGCAAAATTCCTTATAATTTCAGAATTTGTTTCAGTTTCGGTTTATTTTTAAATTATAAATGATACATGATCCTTATTCGTTACTTAAAAGTGTAAGAAATTAAAAACTTGCTTGGCACACATATTTTCAGTTTTGATAATATTTTAAGTCAAAAATTAGTAATAAAGCCCAAACACAGTTGTATTTTGATTGGATAGAATTAGTGTCACGTACAGAATGCGTGATCATAATGCCAGGTTGATGACATTTACATGTGACACGGAATATTTTCATCGATTTGAGAGTAGCTCTGAGTTTTATCGCAATCGAAAACACATTGAGAGCAAGTGCTCCTAGCTGTTGCCTAAATTCTCAAAGAATTGCATTGCTTAAAATAATTTCTAACATATTGTAACAGTTTAAATATATTCAGCAATTATTATTCTAATTTGAATATAAAAGCATTGGTTATTTTTACAGAACAATGAAAATTATATTCCAGTAGCCATTTTTTTTTTTCAAAAAATTATTTACCAGTTGAATTTTTGCAGACAGTGATAAGCCATTTTGAAAGATATTTGCATACATAATAACTAGATATACAGAACAATAGATATCGTGAATGTTCCGTAACTCACGATTTACTTATCTATTATAAGAATAACCATTCGAACAAATCTTAAATAAATAAAATCAAAACAGTTAAGGAATTTTTGGCAACAGTTTAATTTATTTCTGGTCTTTTTTATTATTGAATGAATTAAATTTTCATTGAAATTTTTTTATAGAATGGATTATTTTGATTAGCCTGAGTAATATAACACACATAAACGTATAATGTTTAATTTGAATTTTTAACAAATGGATTTTTTTAAAAAAAAAGAACATGATATAAAGTATAGAATAAATTATGGAATATATATTAGAATCATATGTTTTGTATTTAAGAAAAGAGCTTTCATCTCCTTATAAAAACATTTGTGACATAAAAAAAAATGCAGAAAAAACCATTATATATATGCGCCCATAAATTTAAATTTTTATAGAAATTATTTTTAAGTAGAAAAACTAATAAGGAAAATTGAAAAGTGTAAGCAATCAAATTATCTTGATTGAGTAAAGATTTAAATTATAATAAAAACTACAGCGAATCATTTAAAGATAGTTTAGAAGTAATAAAATTAAATATATAATAGTATTGCTAAGTGCTTCAATTTTTTTATAAATGATTTATAATTTAGCAACCCTTAAAAAATGTATCTCAACCTTTTCAGTATACTAACCATTAATAGTGTATCTATAAAAATACTTCATTAGATAATTTTGTGACATTCAATATTAAGGAATTAGGTATTATTTTGAGCATAAAATCAAACTTATTTCAAAATTATATAACAAACCGATTAAAATGATTTTGCGAAAACATCAGGAAATAGTTTTTATTTTTTTTATTTTTATCAAATAACACTGGCTTAAAGGACTAGATGGAATCAATAAATTTCTTATTTAGAGTAATCGGAAAGAATAATAATGTTCATAAAAATCATTGTTTCCATCCTCATTTTCATTATAGAGGCAGGTAATAAATATGTAAGGAAAATAACAGATATTTTGGTTAAATTGGTACAATATTATCCTTTTATTACAGTCGAATTTTGATTTTTCCAAATGTTAAGAAACATTTGACGTAATATTTTATGTAAAATATTTTTATTATCTTTTGCAGTATATTTTATTTATAAATTAAGAAAAACTTCACTAAGTAGCTAAATTAAAATCAGAGCAGTTGTTAAAAAATTTAAAGAAATAATTTATTTCTTTCGATAAATTTCACATAAATTTCCCTGAGCACTTATTAAATGCTATTATAAATGAGTGTAAGACAGGAAGGAAAAGTTTTCAAAAAATATCATTGCCAGTTATGAACTTAATTTTGTAGGTACTTAAAGGACTAGATAATGGCAAAAAATTTCATTCCTTTATTAACATATTTCGTAAACATGATTCAGGAATATTGAGTAATTATCAACTTTAATTGTGAAATCATATTTATACTAGTTACAAAGCGTTGGAAGAAAGTTAAAGTTACAAGGACTGTTCATTTGCTCACTTATGAGTCTGGGTAAACCAGAAGAAAAGTCTTAACTATAACTGTTATTCACATTGTTGTCTTTGACAATATAGCAATAATAAATTCGTGGTTTATGTGCAAACCTCAATACAGCAATAGATTTAAAAATCATGCATTTTCAAGGTACATTATATTTTAATTTAATATAATGTACTAAAACTAAAACTAAAACTAAAATGAATTACTAAAACTTTTAACACCTCACACTTTTTTTTAACTCTTAATGAATTAAATAAAACAATTTAAATTTCTGAAATTTCAAGTCTTTATTATTTTCTGCTTTTTTTTTCGCAATTAAAGCTAAAGCTTTTCCCCTTTGGTAATAGAGTTTAGTTATAGTCCTGGGTAATAGCGCTAAGTTACATACGAAGTTTAAAATTAAATTGCAAACAAAAAAGATAAATATTTATTTTCGAGAAAAATTCAATATCCATGATTACATTTGTTTCAAAGTTGGGTGAACCATTTATAACTTTCAATAACTTCAAACCAAGAAAAACCATTTATAATCCTTCTATTTATAACTTGGTTGAAAATTGAGACTATATAGTTTATTACTCCGATTCCATTATATATTGTCTGTTTTAGTATCACAAAAACACAAAAAAGCAATGACTATAATATGTCGTCGAATAATAAATGATCATAACAGTTATAAAACGAAATATGAGGAAAAAATATTTCAGGTTTAAAACCATTCTCAACTTCTGTACTTGGAGCTTTGAAAATAGTAGATGGATTTATTTGCTTAGTTTGAAAGATTATAAATGTTAAATTTTAAACAATAAACTTTAATATGTTACTTTCTTAGTAAGCTATTATGGATCAATAATAAGGAAACTTTGTAAATTATAATTTGCAAAATAACATGCTGGTATGTTAAATGTAAATATCAGATGAATTACCATATATTAAATTTAAATTCAAACAATTTAAGTTATAATTCCTAGAGCTTTATAAAATTATCAATCCGAACAACAAGCAAAACATCGTATTTTCGTATTTAGAGATTTCAAATTTTTAACAACAATTTGGTAAAAAAAATTGTGATAATAGGATAAAGATTTGAAGCACTTATCGGCACAAATGTCATATTAAATGGCCGATTTCTATAATTTCCGTTTTCAAGGATATATAAATTTTTATACTTTTTTAATGTACACATCAGAAGTGTCTCTTTAAAATATAAATAAATTCATTTGCACATTTTTGGATATAATTTGAAAAATGTTTCGAATGTGAAAGTTATCAATTGCTATAAATCTAAAATAATATTAAATTTCCTGTAATAATATTAAATTTAATAAATTAGCATATTAACTGAAAAACTATCTTATTTCAGTTGAAAAATGCTCTGTTAATAATAACTCTCTGTTAATAATCTATATCTGTTAACAAAGTTTTATGAAATAAAATTTTTAGATGTTTAAAATGTTTTCCTGTAAGTATTTGAAAATGCAAAGCACGAAACTGCTCACAATTTCGTAAGAAATGTTTCACATCCAAGAAACTTAATGTATTATTGTGCTACTCGTCTTTTCCCTCCTGTTTCATCCAAAAGTTCTAAGGACAGAGCCACATTAGTTCTGCTATTTCCGCCATTTTTAATAATGTAACTTATCTCCCAAAGAAGGGGCATCACCCTAATGGAACTTGAAAAGATTTCTACTCCAGTTGTCGCGGTTGCGGTTCCATTATCAAATAGTGAATGAAATGAAAAAAAAAATGTTTTGAAAGAGAAGGAAAAAATTATAAATAAATAAATGAAATAAAAGAAAAAGGGTAAATCATAGTATTCCTTCTAAAAATGGCAAAATAGTGTTGAGGAATAAATTTTCTCTCCCCCGCAAGTCGCCGAACTGTCGACGGAAATACAAAATCAATTTTTCAAACAAAAGTTTTGGTTGTTAGACAATCGCCATGATCTATCACCTCCAGGAATACTGAGGTTTCGAACAATAACGTTATTCGTCATAAAACTCTAATTATTTTTTACGACTTATTACGCAGACGATCGAAGACCCGTTTTCCACCGAGTAAAACTTTTAAAAAGAAAAAGTGGCAACGGTTGAGGGAAAAAAATCGCTTGGATTAAAAGAAATATCATTTATGATTTAAGTAATGGGTTGTGCATTTGTTTTTTTTAATGTTGATCAAAACTTTTTGTACCCTGCCCACAGTGTGTCGGATGTTGAAATTAAATATATTACTTTCGATTTCAAATCTATTTATTAATAAATACTTCTCGGCACTTTAAAAGAGGATTATCTTTCGTTTATATAAACAATGCCACTCTATATTTTCGTAAAAGTATAATAGGCGATTTTTGATTGTTTGATAGGAAGATAAAGTTATTTTTCTGTTTGAAATCAAATTCTATTTTCTTATTGGTTTTGATTGTTTATTTCATCTGCAAATGAGAACCTTGATCTTCGTTTGATGTTTAAATATATAATTCTACTTTTTTCGGTAGTTACTGCTATTGCGAGCAAAATTTCCGTTCACAACAAACGTAATTATTAACCGTTTAACTTGCTTAAAATCACTTTCGAAACTTTCAAAAGAAATTTTAAGTGATTAATTATAAATATAAAGAATTATGAAATCAACATTTTATATCATACTTTGCAATATAGTTCTGCATTTTTCTTCAAATAAAGTCGAAGTATTTTATAGGTTTTGGAATAAAGTCTATTATATTAACCAAAGATTTTAATATTCTCGATTGCAAATATAAATAATTGTAATATTGTTTGTATATGAAAAATAGAATAGTTTAAGTTATATATAATGTGTAGTGTATAATTAGATACATTGCATTTGTTTATGTTTCAAGATATCATACTAAAGGACTATTCTAGTAAAGTAAGAATAAATTCACTAGTAGAATAATCTAATGATAATTTTACAAGTCAACGATTCTAAAACTTTTCAATTCATACAATCATTTTATTTAGAGGTTCAATGTTTTTGAATCTGAAAAATTTTAAAATGATTCCTCTCTCCTATTTCTTGAATTGAGTAAGAAGATTGGAAGAAATGTAGTATTTTAAAGTGTGAAAAACCATAGTTTTATAATTTTTGTGGTATGGTAATAAATGATTTACAGTGGATAAATACAAGATTTTATGGATATCAAAACCCCATCTAGACATTATTCTACCACTTGTTGATCAAAATATGAATCGAGAAGGAACGAGAGGAATAAAATTGAGACTGTGAGCATGATGGACAAATTCTTTAGCTCTTTAAGTTTTTATGTTGCAAAAGTACATTTTTCTCCCCTAGAGTTGGATGCCCTATTTTTAATGCTTCACACAGTCTTAGACATAATTCTTGATACTTATTCTGAGGTAGACAATATTAAATTTCAAAACCAACATTCTATAGTTATTGACTAAAGAATATTGGGGTATTATGCTTCTAAATGAATGAAATTCAACCAACCTAATAAAACGACTACGGCATTGACCATGTTCGGGTTTGACAAGAGATTTTAACTCTTGGAACGTTACCATTATTTTTCACACCAAAACTCTAGAAATTTTTAAAATTTATTCTTGAGTATTACAGTTCTATGTTAAAAAATTTGCCTAGATTCTAGTGTTTAATCAATTCTTCACCAATCTTTATCAGTTATTTCTAAGGCAATGATATAATTCCCAGAAAGCTTCTTTATTGTATTTGCATGTAATCTCGAATTGGTGAAGGTAATGATTAAGGATATTTTAAGGTGGTCCACAAAGTTTTTGAATAGTTAATTAATAGGGTTTTCTACATATTTTATTTTTGTTATTAGATAGTCATTGGGATTTTGTTCTTGTTTTACTTAAATCATGTCTGGAAATTATCCCAAAACAAGGGAGCTCAACTTCATCAATTTTGATGGTGTCTTTAATAATAAAAAATTATCAAAAGAAAGGCACTTGGTCATATCACTAAAATTGTCGATGAAAATTTATTCACAAATCTGTATTACTAAAAAATAAAAACTTCTACTTAAGAAATAAGATATGGAAAGATTTTTAATTATTATCAAATAAAAAATAGCAATATATATAAAAACTTTGATTTAACCTAATATTAGTTTCATACTGGTAATACATTAATAATGAAACAATATTTTACATATATTGATTTCTTTTATCAATGTTGTATTGTGATTTATATTGATTATATTTTAAGTGAATTATGTAACATATTTGTTGACTATCGGACATTTTTTGTTTGATTTATTTTATGAATACTAAGTGCTTTATCTTCATACAGAATAGGTATTGATGCTAATTTAGGGAAAATTGAATTAACTGTCGTGAATGAATGGGTGTAAAATGAATAATACTAAGTGCATGTTTCATCATTATGAAAATACTTATTTTAAGTAGAAAATATATTTATTTTAGTAAAAGATTTAAGAATATGTTGCTAACTGGAATCTTTGTTTATTTTATAAATTTATTTTAATAATAGTGTTTTCTTTTTGTAGGTTATTATTTAACAATCTTTCGGATGTTATCGAATTTTTTGTATTTATAAACTGTTTAAATCTTCCATATAATGCATCAGAAACTGTAAAAAAAAAATCATGTTTGTGTGTGTGGGGGGGTTTCTTGGTTAAAAAAGTATTGAAATCATTTGAATAATTCAGGAAAAGATGAAATCTCTGATATTTTCTAATTTATCGTTTGGCAATCTTACAAACAAAACTTCGTTGATATTTTAACCTTCAAGTCCAAATGAGAATTGCTTGTAGCACATAAATTTTTAAGGCCCTATAAATTAAAAATGAAAATCGTTATCTCGAGTTACAATGAATGGAGTTGAAAGGAACCAGTATAATGACGTTGCAGGGAAATGTTAATTTCTAATCTATGGGGATGTATACAACTTTGGTAGCCTTGTTATATAAATTAGAGATTTAATTACCAGTTACATGGTAACGCTGACGTGGGTTAATTTTTTCATGTCAGTAATTCAATTAAAACACAGAATCCAAATGCCAATGAGTAGTGATGTTATATCATGCAGAGTTTGAAGCAATGTGCAATCATTAAGGAGTAATTAATATATTTAAACATGTGATTAAATAATTCTTAAAATTATGCCACAAAGATGTTTATTTTATTTTTCTTCTTCCAAGAAATTTTCTTTAAACACTTATTGAGCTTTAGTATTATTAATAAAAGTGCTTCACTTTTAGTGTCTTTAGATAAAAATAAAAACACATAGTAATACAAAGATAATAAAACTTTTAATGAGAAGCTTCCGTAGTTGAATTTGTGTTCCTATGTTATTTATCCAGTATCAAACTCGATCAGTTTTCAGTCAGTTCAAATTACTAGTAAATAGAGTTATCTAGTTTTAGAGTTCAAATTCCTTAGGAATTCATTAACGATGCTTTTTATTTCCCTACTTTCAATGTTATCTAAAATTTTCTGGTGCTTTTTTTTAGATATCGAATCCCAGATTATTGCGCTCTACTTACAACACAACAATTATAAAACATAATTTGGTAGATTTATTTATTATTGTCACATTACAGGAAAAAATTGTACATTGATTAGGGCTTACTACTTTTTTCACACTGTGCATCTGGTAATATAAAGTCCTGTTGCGATCAAAAATATGCTATACTATTAAAATTATGAGTTTATCAAGAAACGTTGCTATCATTTTTATAAAGACTATTTAAACTAAACTCAGTGGCACGACAACCCATATGGGGACTAGGTTTATGGTTCCCGTATCTATTTTCGTGATCTAGGGTCCTGGAGTAAGAAGTATACGTCCTGGTTAGGTGGTCAGTATACTGCGAAAGTCTTTAGTTAACAAGCATGTTTGCTACTCATTTTAATCGACCCATTAAAAGGATGAAAGCCTGAGTCGACCTTGCTGAACTCGAGGATCGAACATCAGAACTGTGCCTTGAGAACGCTACCACTACGCGACCGGGCTTCTTATAGAGATTACACTTAAATACGGAGAAATGTCAACGGATAATAAAAATATTTTTATTAAAAATTAAAAATGTAAGCGGTTAAAATTACCTTTTCGTGATTAGAACTCAGAACTTTCTAAATCACAAATAAAAATTTTGAAACTATCAAATCAGTTAAATACTATTCCAATCACCCAAAATCATTTCCATTATAAACATATTTAAAAATTTCGCAAGTAAGTATATACGTTTCTAATGTCAGAAAGTTGTGTTCATTAACTTTTTGCCAGTTAAATTAAAATTTATTGAAATAGTAATAATCTTATCGAGATATTAGAAGGACCATGAGAATTCATTACAGAGTTTCAATAAATAAATAAATCCACTCCAAAACAAATTTTTTCTTAAAAAATAAAATCTAACTGTGTCTTTATCCTTAAAGTATATCAATTCATTGAGAAGTTCAAGCAATCTCAGACAATCAAGATTCTGCGTAATTGAGTTAACTGTCTTTTGAAGATATAACTTATTTTTCAAAATTATTCCCACTCTCTCTGTCGCGTCTTTCAAATTCGTATTTCATGCATGCGAGTGCAAATTGCCAAATCTCATTTTAATACACACCAGCAACAATCGAGTATTGTTTACCCATGCGGAAGCTGCCTTATTTTAGCACATAATAAATCTGGAAATTATCACACAGGGCTCTCCATTCAGAAATATGACGCAAGCACCATAAATTTCAAGTCCATTTACAGCTACTGTCCATTATTTCATCGCAGCTGATATAACAGCCGCCTTCAAAGACGGTGAGTGAAGAGTTGAAATATACAGTGTGTCTGGGACGCACATTTCTGAGCCAATATTTAGCAAGGAATTTACTATCTTGTTTATGTAAACAAGAAAAGTGTGTCATATGCAGATAACACAAAAGGAAAGATTCGGGTCTTTCACACTGTTTGCTTTCAAAAGGAAGTGGACAGTGTCTGCTTTGTGGTGTGAAGAGAGGCTTATCCATGAGTTGTTTGTCCAATGAAATAATGATGATACTGTATTCCTAGTTTGAATTTTTTTAAAGAGGTTTATTGATAATAAGAAATGTGGACACCAGATGTAAATTATTTTTCCATGTGCGGAAAAGATGATAAAAGCAATTTTAACCGGTAATAAATGAGTGGAAAAAATTAACGTAAATAAATTTGTCTTACTGATGTATTTATATCCAATAATTAACTGTATTGTAATATATTTTTAGGAAATATAAATTTTTTCAGTCTATCGTTCCTATTTGACTGTTACTGATAAATCAAACACATTTAAAAATAATTCCTTATTTGAAAAAAAAAATTTTTTTTCATACTGCAATAAAAAAGTATTTATAATTCAAAGATTAATTATAAGTTGAAATTTCTTAATATATAAAAACTAATTTATTTCTAATCTTCTTTTATATCTTTAATACATATCTAAATTTATGTTCTCTCTCTCTCTCTCTCTCTCTCTCTCTCTCTCTCTCTCTCTCTCTATATATATATATATATATATATATATATATATATATATATATATATATATATATATATATATAATATATATATATATGTATATATATATATGTGTGTGTGTGTGTGTTTAATTGGTACAAAGTCATTAATATGAATAGAATAAAAATATCAGATACGGAAGCGTTTATTAAATACAAATAAAATGTGAGACCAATAAATATAACTTAGTGCAAAAACAGCTAAATATAGATATGCTAAAAATATAAAAGATAAGAAATAATTTTAAAACGGATAAAATGCAAATAAGATGAAAATTTGAAAACAAATAAAATTAAAACAAAATTAAAAATAAATATAAAAATCAGGGACCTCTTCTTCATCAAAGTGATATTATCAGTTATGCAAATAAGAAAAACATTCTTTCCTAACATGCTTGAAGGATAAAGTATAAAAATCTTTATGCAATTTATCCGAAGAGTGTCTGTAAATAAAATAGAGCATCAAGGAAAACAGTATATCAAAGCAATATACAAACCCAAGGCTGTAAAAGAAAACATGAATACAATACAATGAACAAAATATCAAAGCAATTCATACAAATCCAAAATAAAAAACAATACCAAATATGCAACACATCAAAACTTCTATTTATTTACATTGGATAAATGTGTGGTTGCCATAAGTAATTTGAAAAATGATACATTTAAAATTATAGCAATTTAAAAATTTCATAGGTAAATTTGAAATACAAGGTAAGCAGTAAAGTTCTTACCGAATTTAATGACCTAAAAGAATTTGACCTAAAGAAAGTGTACCGTTAGTTAATCCTTGAAACCATCGGCATCTAATACCTTCTCCAGTTGTGAACTCGGGGGACTTGGGACGCAAAGAAGCCCATGAGTGCTTGTCGCAAGTCTGCTTTATTGGTGAAGGATTTTCCACGATGTTGATTGTTCAGGGAATAGGAGAGATAGTTATCTGATGGGGTTTTCTCAGGTGATTAAGAAGCATGTTTCTAAGACTCTTATCCAAGTCGATGTACGGTATTCCTCGCTCAAATATAGGTCCGCAGTGGCCGTTTAGGCAATTGGTAGCAGTTCATAGTGGATCACACGACGACTAATCCACCAGCTTCAACACAAAAGGAAAATATCCCAACCTTAATTTGCGAAACCAGTGCTTTACCTTATGCTCATGCAGCACAATATCCCCAAAGACTTGACATATTCGACATTGAAACATTGAACCAGCTCTTTCGACTTGTCCTTCTCTGTCGCTGTTCTTTGGGATTGATGAATAAGCTTTTGTACACCTGTTTTTATAACGACGGATATTCTTACTCTCGACTGACTGGTTTATAAATCACGTCATATTCTGATTTGCATACTTATTCTCACTTTTTTCAATGGCAACGGGGAAACTGCATGAACCTTGTTTACTTTATGGTTTGAAAACTATGACGTAATTCTGAAGTGCGAGTAAACTTGAATTAAAATATTAGTAATTGCTTTTTAATATTCTATTATCTATATAGTATGATATATTAAGAAATCTTATCTATTTAAATACACCAAAAAATTCTCTACTATTGCTTTCTTTAAAAGTGCTAATATGTTCCATATATCAGTACTTTTTGAGAATGCAATAATAGAGAATTTTGGGGTGCATTTAAATGGGAATGATTTCCTAATATATCAAATTACATATATAATGTTATTCCAATAGCACCTACTTATATTTTAATCAAATTGTTTTTTCAATTTTAAAATATAAATTCAAATTTAATTTCAATTTTAACTAAGTTATCTTAAACTCATATCTGATTTACGTGAAATAAGGAATGTGAAAAGAAAATATGAAATTTCATAATGATAAATTTAATTTTATACCAATAAAAATGGAAATTATATTTTCACATTTTGATATATATATATATATATTGTTTACATATTCACAATAAAAATGTAAATGAAATGAACTATAAGATATGTAAATTAATGATTCATATTTTGTTTCTTAATAACTGGTTTAAAAATATCTTCTGATGTACGTAAAATAATTTGAGGACTACGCCCCCTATTACCATCCACCAATCAACTTGCTTCTCTGATCACTTAATATAGAAATTTAGATAAATTTAGAAATTAATGAATGATAAATCGTTGTTGTTGTTTTCGTGTGCCAGCAAGGCTGGCAAATTGGGGTGCGCTGCTCAACTTTTCCAACTGAACCATATTTGGTGTGGAATCCGACTTCTTCAGTACACACACATGCCATAGTGACCCGTTTATAGGGTAGGCAACCATTCACTCCTCATTCATACACAAGACAAGGACAAAGACAGGATAGAAAGAGAGAAAGTACATCCATGTCTGAGTCCCGATTCAAACCCAGGACCTCCCTATTCATAGTCAGGAACGCTGACCACTAGACAAATTGGCTGGCAATGGAGGATAAGTAAATGTAAATTGTAAAATTAATAATTTTGTCAATTAAATACCAAAATCAGCGCCGAGTTATTATATAAGTAAAAAAAATTATTTCATAAAGATTTAAAAATGTTCCAGAAAATCAAAAAGTAAATATCTGCAGTACATAGTTGTATTTATAAAGTTAGTTGTTTCCCCATTGGTAGTCCATCGAATTCATTATGGGAATTCTTCAGCATAGATAGTTCGCTAGTAATAAAATAATTAGGAAAAACATATAAGAGAAAGTTAAAAATCAACACACCAGGTGTGTATTGACGTTGTTTCCTACTGAGGTAGTAAAAATATTTGTCATCATAAACTTTTGATTAAACTAATAAAACTAATGAGATAAAACTCATCATAAACATATGAGCCTCAATTTAAAGGAAATAAAAATAATAACAATTTTTACACGGTTAGCTTAAAGCTTTTTGATTGGTTAGAAGGAACAATTAACGCCATCTGTCAAAATAAATAATTATTTTAAGTACTTTTTCACTCTTAATTAAAGTAGTTCAGTGTAAACTAATTAATTTTTGTAAATATCATTAATTAACTTAATCTGAAAGCTACATGCATACATAATTTATTTAACTGCTTTAATTTAAGCAAATCATTAATTCCATTTATTAGAAATAAATTTATTTATGTATTTATTATTCAATTAAAACAATTCCATAATTTAATTTTCATTTTAAAATCTAAATAATCTCATTATTTAAAGGTATTTTTTCGCTTGTAATCGATGACTACTACAACTTGTAAATTATGATTGGTAATTTTTTTTTTCATTTTACATTTTAGTGAAATATATTTTCTATAATGACATTATAACATTTTATTTGTAATTTGTAAGGAATAATTATTTCACTTTTTGTGAAATGGAATTAATTTCTTCAAGGATGTTTTCCTATTATAGTTATTTATTAAGATGTTTTAGTTATTATATAGTTATTTTAGTACATTACGCTATCACATTTGTTTTATTATATAAGATATGCAATTAAATTTTCCAAGACAATGAGCTACAAATACCAAATTTTGCTACTAAGTCGTAAAATCAATAAAAGGTAAAGGTAATGTAAGCAAGAATATATATATATATACACATATATATACATACATACATATATATATATATATATATATATATATATATATATATATATATATATATATATATATATATATATATATATATATATATATATATATATATATATATATATATATATATATATATATATATATATATATATATATAATGTTCGAATGCCAAGCAAAGATGTCTTTATTAATTAATACTATCTTCTTCCAATAATATCCCCAAGATTGCCTTAATGTGCTTTTCGTGATGTAAGCTTAGACTTTAGGCAATAGCCCATAGTGTGATTAACTCTGTTTGGATATTAAATATTAATTATATTTAAATAATATCATGTTTTGAATAGACAAATATTTTGTTTTTGAGTTGCCGGTATATAAAAATAATAATACGATATTTTCTTTTGGAATTGTTAATTTTAAGCATCCGAGAGAAAACAGAATCTGCAATTTTTCTTTATTATGATTTTTATTTGTTATACTAATCCGAGAGATACTTATATTAATGAGTTCAGGAAAATTTGATCGAAATTTTTTGATTCAATTATCAAGTATTGTCCTTTTTTTTTCTTACACATTTCTTTGTATCACCAGTAAAATAGTTGTTTTATAATATTTCTGAATGAATTAGAATTTCTAATAAAATAGGGGTGTAAAAATAGCAAATATTTTTTTGATTGTGATGTTAAGCGAAAGAGAGAGGATATTAAGCGGCCGATTTTTATCAAAGAATTGAAGAACACGCCGATAGTTTGTTAAAAAAATGTTAATTCTAAAATTGTTTCATTTCAAAAATAGATTAGTTCAATGTTTATTTAATAAACTATAAATTAGCTTTAATTTGTAAATAATCAACTAATGTGTTCCAGAAATAATCAAAAACTAACATTTTTTTAACGTCTATGCTATTTTTTTCCTTCAGTAATTATGGAGATTTTTTGAAGAAGATGATGAGATCTGTTACACTTTTGCTTTAACTAAAAATCTTCCATCCTCTATTTTTAAGCTTTATCGAACATTTTTTTCACAGATATAAAATATTGAATTTATTTACAAATTTATTTGCGAAAAGAAAGTCAAAATAGCCATATTAATGAAATACAGAGGAAAATATTGGAAAATTTATATTTTATATATTTTTGGGAATATCAGATTTTAATTCTCAATATGAATTCTTTTTACTTAATTAATAAATTCAGAATAGTGAAAACCAAAAAAGCTTATAATTAATATTAAAATATGATAATATACAAATCAAAATAATGTTTATTTCAAAGAAATTATTCATAAAAATGTATTTTATATTTTTAACTAACAAATTTTTATTAATCAAAATTTCCATTTGGTGTTTCATTTAGTTAAAGTTAAATTTGTAAAACATATTTCTACAATATTTCCTCTTGTGATACAGATTTATTACGAAGTTGCTAAAATCATCGATTCAATAAAGTTAAAAAAAAAGGCATAACCAACTTTATATTCCAATAATTCAATTAAAGTTTGTTGCAAAAAACTGTATAGCAGCTGTTAATAAAAATAGGATGGCATTTCAAAATTTGAAATATGTAAATATGATTTGTTTAGAATGAACAAGTTTATTCGAAAATTTATAAATAAAAATGTCTTTATACTAAATTTAAACTTTCGATTTACAACTTTTAACAAATTGCGAGTTTTTGATGTTATACATTTATTGTTGTCTATTTTTTCTTATTAATATGGATTCGAAATATTTTAATTTTCATCCGTTGAGACTATTTAAGTGTTTTAAGAAACTTTACATTGATTTAAAAATTTAAGAAACCCTTTAAATTATATATTTTCTTCCTAGTGTATAATTTTCATCAATATTAAAATATTCTTTTATAGATTCGCGAAACACTATAATAAAGAAAAATTCTTTAATGTATTTTACTGTATTTTGTAGGAATTAATGAGAATGTGAGTTCTTTGTAAAAATTAATACATATTAAAAATGTTAACTAATAAAATTTTTCTATTAAGATTTATTAAAAAAATATTTGAGTAGTAAATTATAAAATTTTTTATAAGACATTTTGCTTTAAAGTAAAAGTATGAATAAATTAAATTTAATATATAATAAACTAAGAAAAAATTAATATATTTTTTACAGTATATGCTTAAGATATTCTACAATTTTACTCTTCCGAATGAATAAATTCATGAAGGAATATAATTCAGGTGAAAAATTCAGATAGTGAAGGTATCAAAAAATAATTACATATTTTTTTCTCCAGATAAAAATAATTTATAAGCACTTAATGTAGAGATATTATTTTTTATGTAACATATTGACTTTTTTAAACATACAAAAAAAAAAAATCATATCATTTTGGTATGAATTTTTTTTTCCTAATGATTTTAATAATTTTTTGTAATAATTAATTTTTTTCCTAAAAATATAAATTTCCTAGAAGTTTATTTCAGGAAGGTCATTTGTATTTTTAAAAAAATATTAAAACCCCAAGAGCATATTCTAAGCACTTATTTTATTCATAATTAAGTTATCTGTTATTTGCAAATTATTAAGAAATTGCTTAGGATAAAATATAATAATTTATCTTCAGAGTATATAAACAAACAAAATACTTACTTAAAATATATAAATTTAGTTTTTTTGTCAGATAACTCATTTTTTCCTTTCTTACTGATAAGATTTCCACAATTTGTTTTAATTTTACTTTATTATAGCTTAATTTACGCAAACCAGTAAATTATGATATAATACCTACAAAGTGGTACTTAAAATATTATACGCGCCTAAATTATAAACAATTTCTTCACGTTTAAAAATTATTCAACCCTTTTTTTATGAAAGGAAGATAATTTCAGCAAGGACAAATACATAGTAATTTTATCATTTATTTTAAAAATATATTCATTATATTTGGATTTACATCTGACAAAACAGATGTTTATCATATATCTCCTCTCTCGTAAACAGTTTGAACTAAATAACTATAGTTGTCTAAGCTATAGAATTGCAATTAATTTTACTCATGCTGTTGAAAGATTAAATTATATTTCATTTTAGTTTTTAATTTTACTATGAGTAGGATAGATAACATATTAAAAGAATATAAGAATTGACCAAGAAATTTTTGAATTGTCAAACTGAAATGTAAGAGGATTCTCAATAAATCAATAAAAAACATTTTATTGTAGTTAATTGCCTTTAAAGCTTAGGCAAAGCATTTTAAAATTGATTACAGGAAATATATGAATAAATAAATATAATTATATTATTTTAATAATAAATAAGTTTTAATATCAATTAATAAATTAATAATCAGTTAATAACTTTTTAATATTATTAATCTATAAATTCTACTAATTAGTTAATAAATTTTGGAATATTTCTATTTGGCAACAAAATAGGATTCGAATCAATGTAATATACAAATTGTTATCTTTCTTAACATACGCATAAATTTAGTTCAGGACATATTAATAAAAAATATTTAACTGACATAGATATACTTCAAAGGAATTTTTTTAGTTATATTTCTCAAAGTTTTGTAATATATAGAATAAAAATAAGGATAAATTAAAAACATATACTAAATTCTGATATCAGTAAAATATTTGAATTACAGAATTTATATCACTTAACCCTTAAAATAAATATCATTTTGTATGCTATAGTATTCTAATATATATGGGAATAGAACTCCAAAAATACTTGGTAAATTATGTAGAATAAATTATAACTTTTTATAAGTAATGATTTTTTAAAAAATATGTCTGAAATTAATATCATATTGATTATATTAATTTATTATCATATTGTGATTGAGCTATAAAACATTGATTTCTCTAACTATACCGTTACCGTTAATAGTTTTAACATGAACGAAATAAGCAAAGCAGGTCACGGTTTCATAAATCAATTATAAAGCTTTCTTAGATAATAGAAGGTCATAAAGAATGATGAAAGAAGTAGAATTCCAAACAACAATTAACTGATGATACAATAGATTAACTTTTGTATATATGTGGTTGTTCTTATAATTAATTATTACATCTGAGTGAAGATAAATTTTTATAATGATTAATTTTCTCAAGTTGTTTACTTATAAATCAGAGGTAATTCATAAAAAACAGAAAAAAATTATAATCTTTAGTGGTTAATTTCTGTTTCATATTGAACACAGATGCCGTATAATCCAGGATGTCTAATTCTGAATTTGTTTGGCGGTGAAGAAATGTTGTCAAGATATCATGAAGCTGCGATGACGTACTAGGGTTACTAAAATAGAGTTTTCTGCATAATTCTTATAGGTTTCCATACCTATGGCCTAATAAAAACTAAATTGCCAGGTACATATTAAAAAAAAAAAAAATATTAAACTTAGAATTTGGCATTCTGGATTATACGGCATCTGTGCCTTATATTGTTTCTTTTGTTTTTGAAATATTACTAATAAGTAAGAAAATACTCAAACTATTACTAATGAATAGTGCTTAACTAAATGAATAAATTGATTTGAATGAAGAAAATTTATCTGAGTGTTGGATAAGCCTATATATTTTTTACACATAATAACGTGAACATTCATATCTATAAATATTAAATTCCTTTTTTCTTATATGTGACCTTATTCTAATGCAACAGTTAATAATTTCTTGTTAAAAATATATATAAGATCGCTGAAGGTTGACATCATGAACAAGCATATTCAGTAGCAAATATCTTAGCATATGTTGCGGTCAGCTTGTTCACCAGACCTGAATCCGTTTAGCAAATATTGGATGATGTAAGAAGGTGGAGTTACTCTTAATTTTTCTTTCCCGTGCTTTTAAATACTTTCATGGGTTTTGTTAAAGCAATGAATCTTGCTTCATACTAATTTATTTTGTTTGTCATTCTGTTCTCATTTTCTGTAAACAAGGTTTAGTTTGAACAATGTTTTTTAGAAAAGTTCAAATCACTGCAGAATATTATGACCAAGAAGCTAATAGAATCTATGAATTGTTGAAATGAAGATCTATTGCAAATATTAGAATTTTTCATTCATACTGGAATGATGGACTTAGATATAGCTGACTGGATTACACTTCGCTGTTTGGTACTGTTTATTTTTCTTAATAGTCATGTTTTCATAATAAAGGTACTTTTCTTTATCAATACCAAACTGAAACATAATTTTTTTTTATCAAACTGAAACATACAATCCATTCGTTTCATGCATGGGCTTATTTCTCGACAATTTATCCGGTATTTTATTTTTGCATTATTTTTTGTACAGTAGCATGTTTTGTACACTTGGCTCATTTTCATTAATATCCAAATCTCACTCGACTCATTTTTATATAATTTTCATTTAAATTATTGAAAGCAAGTGAATTTATTAAATTGAATATTTAAGAAAAATGAATAATATAAATAATTAATGTTATTTTGATAGATTACTGAACATTAGTTCTTGCTTAGTTAAACAAGTGAATAGTTATATTTTCTTCAATGCACATGAGAAGAAATTATAATAATAATTTTCTCCTAAGTTAAATAAAAAAATCTCTTTCAATTTTGAAAAATTAGAGAGTCAGATTTTTCAAGAGATTATACTGAATCCAAAAATATTATGTAACACTGAAAATATCCTTCGTGTAACGTTTCTAAAATTACGTTTGAATGAAAATTGATTCATGGCTTTGAACTCTCAAAGTTCAAAGCCATGAATCAATTTTCATTCAAACTTTGAGAAGTTCTGATCATTCCATGATTTGAGAACTTCAGTTTGAGATCAAACTTTGAGAACTTGATTCAAAGTTCATTCAAACTTTGAGAACTTTGAGAGTTCAAAGCCACATGTATTCCTACTTTAAATAGAAATAAAAAACAAACTGACGACTTCAAACAGGACAGTCTAAGTGGAAGTTAAATATTGGAGTAGAGATCACATACTTAAAATTGCCCTTAAATGGCGATCACTAATCTGTTTTCAGCAACGAGTGAGTTTTCTATGAGTAATAGATTTGCAAAGTGCAAATTACACTTTTCGAAATGGTAGCGTGAAATGTCGAGAGAAGAATTTTTTATTCGATTTTGATTTCTTTTTATTTGTATTAGTTTGTAAAATATAAAAAATGATGAAAGATTTAGTATTAAAATTATATCAAAGTTATTCATTAAATTGATGACAATGTTTATTGACGTAAATTAATTTGCTGACTGTAATATAGATTTTTCTTGAACTATTTATAATTAGAAAGACTTGTTGAAGACATATTTGCTTATTTTGGGGAATTCCACTTTGAAATTTGAAAATTACATATAAATGTGAATGAGGAGAGTAAGTGCTAATTTATTTCAAATAAAGCTGATTTATGCCTTATCTAAGTTTAAATTAGGGGATATAAAATTTCAAAAATAAAAAAAAATACTTTTAAATTATAAATGCTAATTAAATTTTCTCTTGTGCACAAAAAATGACCTTAGAGTGACATAAGGCAAATCATAAAAGATGCTAAGTATGAAACTCTTAGATTTCTTTCAATTATAAAAAAAATGTGTCATTTTGACTATTTAAAGGAATTTTTCGAAAGTTTATGCATAAATATTCATGTAAATCACATTAATAAGCTATCTATAATTGATATTTTGGTAAATGTTTTGGTTATCCAAACAGCTAAAATTTATAATAAGAAACTAATTATGATAAATTAATTACAGAAGAGCTTTGTTGAAATTAATCTCGAATATACCTAAAACGATTTAATCAATTTATTTTCGTATTATAAATATTTATGGAATTTTGGTAAAAATACTGTAATCTATACTGCAGTTTTTCAAACAATTAGTAAAAACCTCATAAATATTCCATAAAAATTTATTAATATATATAATATTTAACGTGAATTGAATACGGATGTAATACTGAATAATGCCTAGTGCAATTTTTTTTTCATTTTTAAGCTAAATGATATAATCATCTAAATATTTCATTAAGTTTAATAAAAATATTCTACAAAATATTAAAGAATATGTTAGTAACAAAAGGGATTGTGTGCATGAGTGATTTCCTAAGATGTTGGTTATCAACTTAGTTTACACGATCCTTTTTGGATAATTGAATTATTCATAGTAGGTGAAAGAAGTTTTGTTTGGTACTAAGATATTTATGTTTAAATGTGAAATAAATATTTTAAAACGTCAAACTCTTTTTTTATTTGAAGTATATAGTAAATAGTAAGTAAATCTCAGAATGTTATATTTAGAGTATAGCATTACAGCACATACTATAATATTTAATGGTTACACTGTTATAGTGGAACAGTTGGTATTTACTTTCAAAAGCATAACAATAAATGTAAGCTAGAAATCGGTAATTAAATTTTATTTTGATTAACTTTACCAGAGTAATTTAAAAGATAAGGATGTATTATTCTATTGCGAAAATCTAACAAACACTTTTCGCTCAGATATCTGAACTAGAGAAGTTCTTTATATCACCAATTGAATAAGTAATTTAATGTGTGATTCGTTTATTTTCTTTTATTATTGGTTTCTGCTTTAAATGGATGCAAATATTAACATATTTTACTGACCTTAGCATAATCTTATTTCTTTTTTCAAAAATTATTTTTTAGAGCTTATGTCCTTTACAGTAAAAGTTAGAAATTACTTGCAAAGTTGCATCAATTATCAAAGTTATATAGAAATTATTTGCAAATTTTCCTTAACAAAGCTGATTTTAGAGAAATATAATAAGTAGTAGGTAAAATTAACCAGAGAAATACTAATGTATTTTTTTCAATTTATGGTACACATATCTCTATAATAAATTTTATGAAATATTTTTATATTGATCAAAATAATTCAAAATAAATTAAAAAGAAAAACTAAATTAAGTAATTAGAAACATTTTACACAGAAATTAATAAAAATATAGCGTAATTAAAACAGCAAAAGCGAGAAAAATTCTTAAAATACAAAATGATCAAAATAAACAAAAATAAATTAATTAAAAGAAAAAAAAATCAATGTGTTGTAAGCAAGGCTAGGATTCAAAAGAGATTGTTTATATATATTGCAATTATTAATCTAAAATTCTATTAATTAATGAAATTTTTTAAATTTAAATAGTCATTGCCGATCTGAACTAATTATTAAGTAGATGTTTTCTGATGTCTTTTTCATTTTGCTTTTTCTATTGCCCATGTGTTGATGGCTTGAATCAATTGGAAAACGGCATCTCAAACTGAAGTTTTGCTCCATTATGTAAGAAATTGTCTTGTTAAAATGAATTTCGTCAATATTCTCTGACATTCGATGGTGAACATCGCCTTGTTTGCTACCATTCGAAGAGTATGATTTGAAGGCAGGCAGCAAATTTGTCGACAAGTGGGATTTACAACACAGTCTCAATGCGATGTGATGTGAGTGAAAGGTTTATCTGACATCAAAGATATTTTAAACCAATGAGAATCGTAATTGGCGTACTCGGGATCTCAACTGTAGCGAAAGAAACAGCCACTTTATAGTTAAAAAACAATTAATTCTAAAATTAGCGATTTTTAAAGAAACTGAATATTTTTTATTATTCAAGTTAATCAAATTTGAACATCCTAGCATAATATGTAATGTATTATTTCCATTCAAACAAAAAATTGTATCCAAAATATTATATTTCAAATTACTAAAAATAATAACTAACAAATCACTTATTAAGAAGCTTATTGTAGTCATGATTATTTTTATATCAATAAACGAATGTTTAATAAATATGCAGGTTTTAATGCATTATCTTCTTTCTGAAATTTTTAAGAATATTCTATTTTAGTTCATCGTTTGAGCCGCAGTTCCTACAATTAGTCTTATTTTCTTAAGTTCACACAAAAAGAAAAGCAGAATTAACAATGGGCGAGAGAAATATTCTTGAAACCCAAAACTTCGCAAAGAATGATATATATGTTTTTGTTTCTCGTGTTAAAGTTTCGGGGTGGATTTATTGCGGAGAGTTACATTTGAGGTTCGATCTTTTCTGGTATAATTCTTTTTGTTGAATTCCCTGGAGGGGGGAAGATGGATTTTCCACACGTGACCAGATTATCTTTCATGTACTATGTGTGAACCATTATTTGATATTTTAAGAAAAGTCTTCAGGCTAAAGTTAGCTACATATGTTGCAAAACATTTATAATTCGTTTGCCTGTGATTTTAATCCTTATAGTTTATGTTACTTTATATACAATTTCTTGAAGACGTTCTATAATGGTTATTAAAAATCAGAAATGGCAAAATTTTAACTAGCAAAATATTTTATTTATTGTCTAATTCTGTATGAAATATCTTAGTTAATTTGTTTTGAAATAAATGCTACCAATTCTTTATTAGTTTTATAATAGGATTGAATTAATGCAATTCGGAAACAAACAAAAGTTTTAAAATTATTAATTAAAAAAATTTTTGCTTATATTATATTTTGTAATAAATATTATATTTGCTACATAGAATTATTTCAATTAAAGAACGAGTTAATTCCACTTTATAATTCATTCGATAAAATTTCAATTAAAAACTTTATAAAATATGAAACACATGTTGCATTGTCTCTCAATGTATTAATTACATACATCAATTGATCTTAAACATTGTCATAGATGTCAATATATATGAGAGAATATAAATAGTGACAAATGTTTGAGTATTAAATGGGAATTTCAAGTTCTTTTAATTTAAAACACAACCAAAATATTTTAACGGCATCATCTTTTAAAAATAAAATTTTTTAAATACTAATTATAATTTTTCATTGTTTTACAGAGGGTATTAACACATTTTTAGAACGATTTCGCGGCCGCTTAACTAATGTTTAAAATGTAAAGATTATATTTTTAAGTGTTCTATCTAATAGCCTTTTTTCTCGACTATAAGTCTGCATCGTGATTTCCATGATAGAAGAGCTTTTCGCAATATTTCCAGGGGTATTGCTTTTCATTCCTTTTCCACTACTTTCCAGAGTCCATCTATCGTGGTGGGTTTGCGTTTAGAAAGAGACTTTTTTTTAACAGATCAAAGGCACAATAGTCTATAGGTGAAACTTCAGGAAACTTTGCAGGGATATGTTGAAAATGTATACATGTAATATCTGTAATATCATACATGTAATATCTGACTTATAGCTTTATCTTGATGAAGTTTCTCTCTTTGAAAGTCTGGCGCAGCATGTCCATTATTGGATTTTGCGCCATAAAACCCAACCAACCAACTCTTTGAAAGTCATTGAGATAAAGAAGTGGAATTTCTTTTGTGAATACTGGGCATAAAACCTTCTCCTGATAACACGATGAGTTGATTTTAACATTTCTTTCCACTCTTCTTATTTTTAATTGCCCATTGTAGGAGAAACCTGCGACAATCATAAACCCCTTGCTGAAACTTTCTTTGCATTGACGGAAACGGGTTTGTACATTTTTTGCTCCTCATTTTCTATAGTAAAAATACCTTTTGTAGTTACAGTCATTTGGGTAAACCCATGCTTCATCAAGGGTCACAATGTTTTTACATTTATCTCCTGCTAAGTGGTTTTCATACAGGAGTCTACAAAATGGTTTTGCGTTGAGCCACATGTCTCGGCAAAAGCTGGTGAACATTATGTTTTTTAGCATTTTTAAGTTGTAAATACTGGTTTATTACTTTATTTATTGTTGCTAAAAATGTATCTAAAGGCTTTGCAATTGATTTCTGTGCTGGCGGATTTTCTCTTGTTACCAGCGATTTCACTTTAGAAACAATTGAAACAGTACGTACCTTTTACGGATATTCGTTTGGAGTCTTCTTTCTATGTAGAAATAATGATTGACAGTTTTTACCTGTCGGATGAATAATATTGCTTATTTTGCACTTAGAAATTTTAATACCATGCATTTTACAACGTTTTTGAATTGTGGAATAAGAACGTTTATCTTCGGAAAGCAAAAACATATCCTTCAGTGCACAGCATGTTTATATGTGACATTTTGAAAGAAGAATAAATTTATAAGTAGCAGACGATATTTCTCATTTCAAATAATAAGCTGTTTACAAAAATGTTTACTCTAAAACATTTACTTTTTTTAAATTCGTTATCGAAATCGTTCTAAAAATGTGTTAAAACCCTCTGTATTTATATTATTGTTTTACAGCAATGAAGTTAAATTCATGCGGTTGATAAAACAAATATTCCTCTTTTTTCTATTAGCAAAAGAGCATGCAGAAAGTTTCACACATAATTCCTCAAATGTTAATTTATTTTTAGAACAATAAAAGATGGAAAAAACGGTAATTACACTATTAAGAATAATTACTCTACAATTATTAACCAACAGTTTAATAAACTAAATTTGTTTCAGTGGTCTTATAATTTAATTGTGTGGTAAATATTACATCACGTGATGTTATTCCATACTTTTCTAATTAAAGAAGAACTCTATTTTTTGGTTTATCATTTTCCATGTTAGCTGCTAATATTTTTTAAATAGAGGCCGTGAAATTAATTTTTTATTTATATATTTTTTAAAATTATGAATTAGAAAATATGATAAATGTGTGTTTTTCAGTGTTTATAATAAATTATGAAAAAATTCGTTAATTAATTTAATATTTTTTCTAAGATTAATAAACATAAAAATGGAAGTTAATTTTCATTTTATTAGCATTACTTATGAAACAAAAATGGAAAACATATTTAAAAATGCACAATACGGAATGCAATTAAAAATCTAATCAGTAAGTTATAGTTAAGTATGGCCTTTAATTATTAAATTTTTAATTTATTATTTTGCTTTAATGATTTTTATTTTCAAATAAATAAATATTTTCAGATAAAACAAATATCATTAAGTTTAATATGTCATTAAGTTAAACTTATAAGTAATGCTTTATTTCTAAATTATCTTCATTTTTTTAATAATATATCAAAACAATGGGATAAAAGAATGATTTTATCAAAATATCTTCCATGAGAAATATAAATACTCACCATTTTGATAAAGTTTTCTTTAGACATTATTTTGAATTAACACTCTTTATTTATCTGCCTGTCTTGATGTATTGTTAATCAGATTACAAAAATTAATATATCATAATCAATATAGTTTGAGTTAAAAGGCTAAGATGTGTATAAATTAATATCTTAAACTATGAGTGAATTTCAAATTAATATTTTTAATTTCTTCATTTTTTAATACTTTTTTTTGTAAAATCTTTTAAAAGGCGAATAAATCGTGAAAATTATTTTGAATAAATAGAATACACATGTCTTATTATAGTTTCATGGCATATATTGTTATTGTGTGATAAGAATTTATGTGATTATTCAATTTTAAAGAAAAAAAATATCTGTAATTGGCATGGTATAAAAAAAGATTTCCTTTCATCCAATCCAAAATTAATCTTATTCTTTTTTTTTATACAAATTTTCAGATTAGCATTATAATCACATTGGCTGCCATCTTCAAAAAGATGGAGCGAGGCGGATATGAAAACTCACTTGAACGGGTGGGATTAATTCCTTATCATAGCTCTCTGGCCTTCTCCTTAAGATGTTTGTATTATCTTTCAATCCTTCACAAATGAATAAGATTATAGCTGCAGAGCTACAGGTGTGTTTTCCGGGCCCTTAATAACATACTTCATTCTTTTTTTAGAACGGCGCGCATGCGAGTCTACCATTCAGAACTAGCTCTTGGGTGTGGATAATTATACACTGCATTTCTAACCACGGGTTTTTATGAAGAGGGAAACAAAAATAAATAGTCACTGAAGACCATGGGGCTATCCTGAATAAACTGACATAATGAATGCGAAGAGTGCGCTAGCATTTTGGAAGATTAAAACGGATTGAAGCTTCCACCAAAATGACCGAGCGAGTACAAATTACGACTCCTTGAAAAGGAGGAATGAAAAATAATGCTTTGGGAATGTTTCCTGAACTGCAAAAACAGCTCAATTTGTATCTCACAATGAAGATGTTAATTTGACTGACTTTCTGTGTTTTCTTTTAAACGAGGGTTGAATTTGTAATAAGGTGGTGGCAGAGTTTAAGACAATTTTAAAATCGCTTACGTTAAAGTGATGTATTGCTTAGCACAAACGGAAAAGAGAAACACTCTCATGACAAAGAGAAGTATTTCCATTTTGAAATAGTGTTGCAGTGCACAGTATGCGTTTGGATTCTTGCAAAATGTGTCACGTTAAGAAAATTTTTCTGGTGTGATATTAGTTTTGTGTGTGTGTGTGTGTACTATGTATATACAATCATTATATTGTTCATAATATCAAACAAGATACTGGGCTGAAAGTAATTGATAAATAAAATAGTTATGATAACAAATTTGCAAAATATTATTTAGTTGGAGTATTGGTTATAAACTAAAATATATTATATATTTATAACTTTCTTAAATGAATGAATACTATATAGTTAATATTATTTTTATATATTTTAATACAATTATGTAATTTTATTACACAAACTTTTAAATTGTCTTTGTATTTACATTTTGAGAAAATTTGCATATTATTCCCTCTAAAATACTATTTTATTTTTAAATATTTTAAATTAATGATATAAAGTTAGCTATGATTACTATTTTGTTAATGCAGATAAATATTATGCTTTATTTAAATTATTTTTGTCTTATAATAAAGAATCTCAAGGATTTCAACATTAAAATATTAATAAAATTTTTTCAATCTTTGAACTCATATTACCAATTATGTTTTTCGAAAACTAAATCAAAATGCTTTATAAAAATAACACATTAAATACACAGATTAATAAAAAAATAATAAAATAAAAAAAAGCTCTTGCTTATTACATACTGATGTACTAAACAGATCAAAACCCTTGAATGTGGTAGAATTTTAAACAAATCAGATTTTATACTTAAATTAAAATTATTATCGATTTATAATCTCAGTCGTTATTTATAAATGTTATAACATTTTTCCTGACTGCATAAATCACTAGCTTTGATGAGAAAATATTTAAAAAAGTCAAGACTTATTATTAAACAGATGAATGAATAAAGAAACTCAATCAAATAGTTAAATTGCTATATTTTGGTTGGTCATTAAAATTAATCTTCACTCTTGCCTTTGTATAAATTACTATGATGATTCTTCCATTCTGATACAAATTCTATGAAAGTCGCAATTAGCTATAAATGCCGGAATTCTTTTTATTGCATTTTAAATATCTCAATATCCTTTATTACACATTTTAAATATCTCAATCTGAATAATTATTGGGTACAATTTATATGCCAAATTGTATTCATTAATATCTAGAGAATATTGTAGTTTTTAGTGAATGGATCATGAAAATTAGTGAAATTCGGTTTAATATTTGATAAGTCTTAAATAGATCTTTAACTGTAGAAATGAATTTGCTAAAATATTTAAATTGCTAAATAGCTAGTGGCAAAATTCAGTTTCTGTTCCCTAAATCCCTTAAATCACTTCCTTTCTTGAATAAAAATACTTAGAGGGCAGTAAAATATCTGGTAGTTCAATGAAACGGTTCAATATTAACTTAAGTCTAACTTCCGTTTTTGTTATATTATTTTTTTTATTATGCAAATACCTTGATACCTACTGAGTATTCTGCAAGCGTTTAAGTGTACGTTTGTTTTTGATAGACATTTTTTAAATAATGAATGAAAAGTTTGCATGTCATTTCCTTGAACATGAGATAATATTTCTTTGAAAGAAATGGATGGTAAGAAAAATTCAGTGATAAAAACATTATATATGTTTGTAAGGCAGATAAGAGAGTTAAAAAAAAGAAAAAAAAAAACTCGTCATTGATTATTTCCCAATTACTCTTAACCAATGCTTCCTAATGAAGCACTAAATAAGTTGTTGTTACTACTTATGACACCTGGACAAGTTAAGCTCGTTAGTCAACGGATATGCAAAATTAAGTCAGAAGGTGCGTTTTTCGTTTTTAATCAGAGCACCATGAAGGCGAAAGTACGACTTTGCTTTAAGACTTCTGTAATAGATGGCACCACCAAAATTTTCTCCTTAATTATTTTATTTCTGGAGATTTAATTTTAGTAGTCCTGACAATTTTAGTAGTCCTGTGTGTGCGTTTCAACCTCAAAATTCACAAATATTAAAATCTGCTACAAGTGATGAATCCATTATTTATTAAAGAAATGGCTTTATCACGATTGTAAATGTTAATTATAATTACCAAAACTGGTAGATACTTTACATGAATTTCATTATGAGCATGTTTTGAGATTCTGAAAGCGTATTAGCTGAAGTTTTTTGTTGAATCTTCAAACTATTGTTTTACAGGCAATATTAAAATATACAAAATGTTGTGATAAATTCAAAATATCTGTAGCATTAGTTGATAGCAATCCAATACATTTTTGAATTTCCATCAAAAGTTTTATTGAGAATTTTGCTTGCAAATTGATAAACGAAAATTACCTATACAGGGTGTCCCAAAACGACCGCATAAACTCTGCACAGCTAGATTCCTCGTTGGGAATACATAAAAACTCCCCAATGAAGCGTTCCTATACGATCCCTAGTTTATGAGAAAAATACAAAAACAAAGTATGACGTCACTGCCGGTGCAAGGGGGAAAAACACTTTTTTGGGCATATCAACATTTTCATATCTTTCCAAAATAATGCTTAAAACGTTCACCGCGCATATCGGGTCATTAATGCGCGCGCCATGGAATGACGTTAAGCCACTGGTGAACAGGTATTTAAAAGGCTGCATTTTGCAGCTACGGGTAGTCTTCGTATGGTAGCCATGTACTCCGTTCGTGATTTCTGCTACATGTAATTGATATACAGCCGATGTAATGGAAATGCCTTATGGACTGCTAGGGAGTATGCCCGTCGATATCTACTGCATAAACTGCTGTTGATATGTTCAATAAAGTGTTTTTCTTGCACCGGCAGTGATATCATACTTTGTTTTTCGCATTTTTTTTCGTAAACTATGGATCATACAGGAACGCTTCTTTCGGCAGTATTTATGTACTTCCAAAGAAGAATCTAGCCGTGCAGAGTTGATGCGGTAGTTATGGGACACCCTTTATTTTTTTTTATGTTAATTTATAATATGTTTGTACCCTCACGCAATATAATTAATAAAGAATATCTTAAAATTTAATTGTAAATTATGCATTAACCTCATGCAAAAATCTACAATTGAGTAATAATATTATAAATTGATATTTCAATTGTATAAAATAGTATGCATAACGAAGAGAATAGTCTTCATCCGAAGATTGTTTGAAAGGCATGCATCTGAATATCTTTAAAGTTTTTCCTACCAGAAAAATTCTTCATAATAGTTGGTCGCATTCCTGTGTGAGTATGAAGGAAATCCGAAAACTAAAAGTTTACATTTTGACAATGTCTATAAATGCCGTTATTGTTGAACCAACATGCTTCCTTTGTATTTAACCCTGAATTGGGCTCTGCCATTAGTTAGAAGCAATGGGGCATAAATCTTCGAAACTTAGGGGCGGATCCAAAGAAGAAGACCTCCCATTACTTACAAATGCCATTGTTAAAAATTAGAAATTAATGTTGTCAAACATATGTGCATAACATTAATTTTTAATAGTTCAACATTGGCTGGATTCGACTGCAAACTTTATTCCAATGAGCACAGTTATACTACTATGTATTAGTGAACCCAGATTTAAGATATAGTTGAAAAACAAAATTCTTTTACTCTTAGTATGGATTTTGATGTTGAAAACTATATGAAAAATCGGATTTAAAAATTTGCTGTCAGTAAACAATAAAGAGATAGAGTTTTCTTCTATTACTATATTATTTTAACAATCACACATACATAATCCGAACTAGGTTTACATTACATATTCCTTCATGCATAATGCAAAATTAGTATTTAAGATGAAATCATCCTATAATCCAGATTTTATTAATCTAGGGTGTTTAAGAAATGTTTGTTTTTTATATAAAATAAGAGATAAATGAACCTGATTTACCATTCTACTGCATATTCTCTATAAATAATGGGAATCTAGAAATATATATAAAAATTTAATTGAATTTTTAATGTTTTCTATTTTTTTTTACTGTGTTTTAATATTCTTTTCCTAAACTATAATTTTTTATAATTTAAATTAAGTGAGGTTTTTGGTTTGCTTAAATTCTCCACTAGAAGCAATCCATTGCATTTCATACTCCAAGTTTAATATATTACATAAAACTTAAAAGACTATATCAAATACATTTTAAATAAATTTGAGTGATTTTAAATGAATTATCAACCAATCAAATGCAACACAAATGTAATTCCTTATAAATTGAGAATATTATTTATCTGTTACATCCTTTATGTGAAATTATTTGCCTTTAACTCCATTGGATATATCTAAAGTAATAGATTTTGATCAATTCATCACAAAATTACCCATAAGAATTCCAAACATCCAAATACCACAATCATAACCTCATAAAATGACATACTTTGTTAAAGGGGTTATTGTATAAGTTTTCACAATTAATTTATAATTAAATTTATATTTCCCGTAAACTGTTCTAAATATTTCTGCTTAAGAGGAGTGACAATTACTCATTTTTAATAACAGGTGGTTCTTTTTTTTTATTAATAAGAGAATAAAGAAACTAAAAGCTTGAATTTCGATGTAGGATGTCCTTAGAAGATTTGATTTTTGTATGTTGCTGTTAGCTATCGATAAAATTTTAGCCTTAAATGACATTTGAAATTATGCTATTTCTGTGAAATATTTCCAAGAAGCGCATTACCTAAATTTAATTACTTTGCACACAATTCTTGATTAAAGATCTTTGCAATTATTCTGAACTTAAAGAAGTTTTATATATATATATATATAATAATGAATTACTTCACATATATTATAACCAAAAACACTTTGTTCTATATAACATTAATGCTCATAGAAAATTTTTTATCATGAAATGATCTTTAAGAGATTCTAAGTAATATCGAAGATTCTTTTTTTATAGCTAGTTTATATCATAGTGAGTTTCACCTTAGTTCCTCAATATAAAATAATTTCCTGACAATCTTGAATCGGAAGTATATTTTTTGAGAATCATTCTACATGATTTTGAAATCTCAATAATTGTGAAGAAGTTCTTTGGCAGTGCCTTGAGTACCTGATATAACATCATTCATTATTAGAAATTAAGAGAAAAATGAAAACATTTCCCAAACATAAATGTTTTAGAATACGAATGTCAAGAAAAGGGTTGTTTACAGCTCTGTATAACGAACTCTATACAATGGACTCGTTAATTCGTGTTCAACTCCTTTTATATTCTTATCTGTTTTTTCGATAATGTTTAGAAGGTCAGACTAAAATAGATTGATAAAAAATTGCTTAAAAAACTTTCAAAATATCATTTGGAAAATCAAACGAATGCACGCATTTGATTGTAACTTAAATATATTTTGTAGTTGAAAAGAATCCCAATTTTCAACATTTTTATCTGACCGAAGCTCCTTGTAATATTAATGATAATGAACTATGTTATTGTGAAATATTTCTGATTGACTATTGATAACTTTTCTACGTTTTATAAATTTAAGTATTCTTCAATGAATAAATTGAAATTATCCTTAGTTTGATCACAATAGTTACTTCTCTATAGTTGCTCCAATCTCTTTTTTGTTAAAAGTAGTCGATGTTTTAATATGCGTTTATCTGACAAAAAAGTCAATCTTTATCAACACAATTAAAATGTAATGTGATTTCAGAAATTATTTCTTATTAGTTTTTATGTAATATCTAGAATTTTCATCTAAAATTAATTCTTCAGTCTTATTCCTAACATGCTTTAAACCTTTATCAATCGAGTAGAATCTAAAATAAACCTAAGTTACATATTTTAATTAAAAGAATTTGTAAAGAGTAAATAAAATTCTCTGTTTTAGATTTAGTTATGTTACCTACATTCTATTATTTCTATTATTACGTTACTAATATTTCTAAAAGTTATTTAATTCATGATAAATATTTTTCAGCAACATAATTTCATTGTAAATCAAATAATTAAAGTTCAGGAAAAGCAGTAAACTCAAAATATGAGTCTTGCAAAATTATTAAATTATTGTTTAAAAATCTTCAACTTTTTATGTCTTTATTTACTGGAGTAAAAACTTTGAACATCCTAATTAAGGTAAAATTATACTTCTATTATATCAAAATTATTTATTTTATCATAAAGTATGCACTTATGCTCTAAAACTTGCTAATTTTATTGACAAGAAAGAAATCAAAATTTACAGAAAATAAACTATTTGAATTACAAGTTAATATTTATTATTTTTTTTAAATATTTATCTCTGGTTTCGAAATATCGGTTTTTATTTTTCTCCTGAATATTCTATTTGAAAAAGAAATGGTCTTATTATCAGATATATGAGTGCAGTTTAAAAAACTGAATGGATTGGTAAAAAGAACTTCAGGAAATATTGAAATCTCGCATATAACAGTTAAAACTGTAATTAAATAAGATTTTTTATTAAAAATAACAGTTGAAAATGTCACTGTTTTATCTTTTGTGCAGATTTAGGATAGTGAATGTAAAGACAGTCTCTGTCACATTTTTATTTAGATGAACTGAGAAACATATTGTGAAACTGTTTGGACAATTGATATGTTGATAACTTAAGCAGCTATAATAAAGCACATATTTTTGTCATCAAATTATTTCTTTAAAATATTTTGGATTTTAATTAAAAATATTGTGAGGAAGATATTTCCAGTTAAAATGACGCATCGTTGTTTTATATTGTGATCAAAACTCTCTTTTTTGGCTTTGTTACGCTAATTAGATATTCTGAAACATGAATAGGCTTTTCTAAGTAATAATAGTATAAACGTTGAATTTTGAGAGCATAAATATTGCAATCACACTTTATCTAATTATTAATGACTTCTGTTTGAAATTAGAATACAGACTTGTAATAAATTCCTTTGTTTTTTTTTTCTATATTTATGATAATTGGGTGTTAGATTCACTTTACATTTATGTTAAAAAATTGTATTTTACATTCAGTTATAATTGATTATTATAATTGATTTTAGCTTGTATTCAAATAATTAATTAAAAAAAGATATTTTTTAATACAATTTGTTGTATTAGTGCATTTCCTTGTGAGTTTCTTTAAATGCGAAAGTGATTTTACATGAGTTTTTATATACATTTGTTAATTATTTCATACTTTTTTAAAGCTTTAAGTAGAACTGCATCATATCAGATGTTTGTGAATTCTTAATTTCTGACGTAGGTCGAGTTTTTGAATCCTTTTATCGGACATTGCTCATTAAATTTTCATTATATTTTATTTGAAAATATTTATTACATCTTTGAAATCTATGAATCGAAATTAAGATTCTTGATATTTGAATTCAAAGGAGAAATAAGGGTTCCTTTTAACTTTACTTTAAAAACTACGTTTTTTAAGAAAATTGAATGAATTTATTTTTATTCCCAATAAGCCTTTCAGGGACTTAGGATATTATATATATATATATATATATATATATATATATATATATATATATATATATACGTATATATTCTTCTAAATACTAATTAGAATAATTTCTTATTTTTATACACTATTTTGTATTTTTTAATTAAAGTAGGCTCTAAAAATGATATGAAATTTTATATTCATAGCTATTTGGTTGTTTTCAATCTTAATACATGGACTTCAAAAATAAATGGAAATTTAGAGAACATGATCGTTAACATTTCAGTTTAGTCTGCTTGCCGTGTTCCTCTCTCGAGATTTACGGTTGAATTAACTCCGGACTGACTTATATTACCATCACGTCGGAGCCAGGGAGTTTGAGAGGCGAGAATAGCCTCTGATTTGCTGCATTTTTGATTGGGGTGGAAATCAGAAATCGTGAAACTCGACTCCGCGGAATTCTAGCCTGCTGTTGTAAATAATTCGCTGAAGCGTAAAGAAACTCAATGCCTTCACACATCGAGTCCATCAATGCGTAAAAAGAAGGCCGAAGAACAAGCACAACTTCGACGCGAACAAAAATCGAAGTCGCGCGAAACACAAGATGTCATAATGCTCTGCTGTCTTTCTCTAACTCAGCGTTTTATTATGCCTTCGCGGAGTGGCAACAAAGACAGAAATATAAAAAGCAAACGAAAAATAAAAATTAACGAAAACACAGAGAAGTTCTAATGGATTTCAGCCGTAAATCTGTGGTGTAAAAGGAGACATGAATAACATGGAGTAAAAATTATAGAGGTAATGCTGAAAAGACGAAAATATTTTATAACCAAATAATAAATACTATATTTATTTAAAGTAGTATATTCTTCACAATTTTGAAAATATGCATCACAATTAAAATTGCTCATTTTTCGGATAAATATTATTTTGTAGTGTTAATAATGTGAATAAAAATTATTTTAGATATAAATGGTAATTTTACTTATTGTTTTAAATATGTAAACGAAAACAAACTCAATTTTAGCCTTAATTTTGATTTTCAAAATAAAATATCTGCTTGCATCAGAAATTAGAAATCGAAATCATTATTATAAGCGAAAAAAATATTCTTGTATTCAAAGCAGTGGCTGAAGAAATATGACTTTATGGTACTTCAGTACTTTTCTATACTTGTCAATAACCTTTTCATGTCACTTTTTAAGTAGCCATGAAGATTAAAATTTTGATGCATCCAAGGCATTTATATTAAGTTGTGAAAAGTTGAAATATTTTCTATACTTTAACTTTCCATGGCGTAAATATGTTCTGGTTCACTAGATTATTATTTTATTTTTTTGGAATTATATCATCAATCTGATTAAAAACATTAGACATCACACGATTTGTTACGTATACTGAAGTTTTTACTTTTCTGAATTTGTATTGTGATATTTAAAAATTTTATCTCTGAAATTTTTAACTTAAAGAAACATTATTTGTATTTACTCTTAAATTAGAAAAAAAAAAAACGTTCCAATTTAGAAAATAACTTTTCTTCTTTTTTTTTTTTATAATGATAAATCTAGAAGATTGTAAAATAAGAAAGTAAAATAAGGATTATTTTACTAGATTGCGATTGTACATAGAAAATATACTTTATGGCGAACCTTTATTTGGCTTAATATACTGAAAAATGTTTTTCAACTCAACATCTTATAACGTAGTTTTCCACTTTCAAGCGGTTGTTTTTTTCTAATTGTAAAAATGTATTGTTAATATCTATGACTCGATGTCTTTTGTCATTGCTATATATCGTTATTGCTATATATCCTAATATTCAGATTCGGAGAATACGTAATAGTCATTTAGAAGATAAGTTATTGTTTGTGGAGAGAAATTCTTATCACTAATAAAGTACTAACACGTAATTCCTGGAAGAATATATTACCTTATTATTTTTTTTCTAGCATCAGTACGAATAGAAATAAAATTATTTTCTTAAAAATAAGCTACCAAGAAGAGAAAATATATAGCAAAAAAGGAAGCAAAGGTAATATTAAGGAATTAAATTATTCAGTCAGCGTATAATTCTTTTTTAGTATTGCAAAGATCATTAACTAATATTGGGTATAGGTAGGATATACCCCCCTAGAGATATGTCGCCAAATCTTCTGTCCTTTGGCGACTTATCTCTAGGGTGTCGCCAAAGTGTCGTCTGATTATAGTGTTTCTGGTTTTCTTTTTAATGTTGCCTATTCGAATTTTTGCTACACTTTAGGACTTTTTTGTTGCTTTGGTTTTCTCTCGTGTTTTACATTATTTATGTGTCCTATATACTGTTTTCTTAAATGACAACATTGTTGGAATTGCTTGGTGACGAAAAAAAGTCTAAAAGTTCGACAAGGGGGGGGGATATACACTGCTAATTTATTTATGTCCACTGTTTAAGAAACGATGAATCAATCCTAAAATTAACTTTGTATAATTTTTAATATTTAACAACAAAAACTAAAATAAATTATTGCACATTATATGTCAATTCACATTTTTCAATATTAAACGATTATGAAATATGTTTTAAAAAGGTAACAGCTACTAAAATATACTTTTATTTACTGATTATTTTTACGATGACAACTTTACTTAATAGTGTGCCTTATATGTTTGCTATTCCACGACCATCAGAAATGAATTGTTTTTTCATTAAGCTGGAAAAAAAAGAGTATAAAAAGCAATCAATTTCGGGCTTCATTTATTCCATTTTACAACAAAATATAAAAAAATAACTTTCAAGAAATTCGAAAAATGAATTACAATCATTTATACGAAAATTAAAAAAAAATTCTATTTTCTGTACAAAAAGCAGTTTAAAATAAAGTCTCTGATTCTTTAGTTTTAAATTATACTGAATACACAATCTTTAAATAATAATGTTATATTGATTAGTTTAAATCTTCTAGTTGATAGTACTTAATATTAGTTATGATTAATCAAATAAATTAGTGATCTGACAATAAACCTTATTCCAAATTCTTTTCTGATCCAGTCTTTCATTGTATTTTTATTGCTTAATGTTCTTTATCAAAGTTCTCGTTTTAGATCACTTCCTAAGAAACCGCACTTTTAACAAGAGATTTAAAAAGATTTAAATCACAATGTTAGAATGAACTTACTCACCTCTTTTTAAAGTTTTATTATCTATTAATTAATTATTTTTATCAATAAATTAAATGAAACTGTTGTGAAATTAAATCATTTAAAGACCTATTAATAGAAAAAGTAATATAATCCTCAAAAGCTATTAATTTTATGGAAAAGTACTATTGTATTTTAGAACATCATTTTTAAATTACTACACCAATAAACTGACTGTAACAGTTTCTCTTTCAACTCAGATTTTCAGTATTCATTTATCATATTGATTGAACAATATATGAGGGTTAAAGCAACTTAACAACAGTCTTGCTAAATGGCTTAGAATTCAATTTAGAATTCTGTTAACTAGTCCTAAGAATAGGATTTTTCAATAAACTATAAGCCACAGCTGTTCCGCAAACAATGTTCGAAATCTTTACTTACTTCTTTAATGAATTATTCACCCCAATCTCTGTGGACCCTGAAATTTAGCCTTAATGGTTTTCTCTCGTAAATTCCATTTAAGCAAATTACATTTTCTCTCAAAATCTTCCGAAGGCCGCAGTTTTATGATAATTCATCTCTTTTAATAAAGATATCAAAATGGCGGCGAAAACTTCCATTCCTCGTTTTTACTATCGGGTCGAGGAAACTTTATTAATTGGTATTTTCACTCTTTCAGTAGCGTAACACTGGAGACGCGTAGCCGTAAAATGGTCTGTGGTATCTGTGATTTATTGGTAAAAATACTTTTCCTCAAACTATTTAAGGCATCCTATTTTTATACTGCTTAATGCTCGAAGTTCACTTTAATGCAACATGATTAATTAATGAAATAGAAGGAAAGGGAAAAGTGTTAATACAATTTTAAGCACATATACACACAGGAATTTAAACATTAAAAACACCTATGCTTCATTATTTAGAATATAAATTCAAATATATAACTGATGTCAATAACCACTAGTTTTATATATATAATATAGACTGGTTAAAATAAATATTCTCTATTTTTGCAGCTTAAAGCCATTTCATATCTCAGACTAAATTCAGTTAGGATAATAAAAGGCAATAAAGAAGAGTGGAATATGATAACAACTTTTCAGAACAAAGATGTGATATATCTATTAGATAAACCTTCCTTGATTTGTGATATTTAGTTTTTAATTTCAATGGTCTATTTATAAAGCAACAATTTTTAAAGTTGAAGCTACCAGTTTTGATCCACAGATAAACAAAGGAAGGTCAATATTGTGCTGTTGCATGCATGCCGTTCAAAACAGTTGCCTAAGCCTTTCATGGCTTTTTATTTTGGATATATGAAGATCACTAACTATTTATGAAAATGACTTTCGGGTTGGTAACACGAAGTGGTTGCCAAAATTTTTTAGAGGATAATTTGGTTGTTTGCCTTTCAGCTAAAATATGCCTAATACTCATGTATATCAATGAAATTTAAAAATTATTATTTATTCTTTCTGACATATTCGCAGTAATAAAAATTTAACGAAAATTTAAAAAATAGAGAATGTTTGATTATTTAAAACAATGCCTCTACTTATTTATACCAAAAAAATCTCCAAATGATTTCATAATAATCTCATTTGTATCAAATATCATTAAGATTAAAACAGGTTTTTACTTTAAAGGTTGAGGTTAAAACAAGTAAATCAATAACTTAAAAAGAATTTTAGCTGCAATCTTATACTGCAAGCTCTCCCTTAGAATTTGAATAAGATAACTGTGGTATAGTTCAAATTATAATTACAATGAGGCAAAAATTATACTTCGTTAAGATTTCAGTAGTAAAATCTGCATATGATATATTTGTGATGTGATTCAAATTATGTAAATACAGCATTCAAAATTTAATTTAACGGGTTTCATTTTTGAAGCAATTTCTTCTTTTTTACGATCTCAAATATTTGACAGTATGAACAAAAGAGAGATCCTTTACATTTTATTAAAAGCACATATTTCTTCTTTTTTTTATCCAAATGAGTTTAAATTTGGATAAAATTAATTAATTTATCCAAATTTAAACTCAAATAAAATTAATTTTTTAAATTTCAAATAAAATTAAAAAATTTCCTAGTTTTTGTTCTCGGTATTATCCTCTTCAAGCAGTTTTATTGTAAACTTCTTTTGGGACTTAATAATTTTATTTTGCTGGAGGAAAAACTTTTATTTAAAAATGTAGTGGGAAATATATATTTCCCAAATATACCGAATATGTTGTTGCAACATTATAACTGTTGGACAAGCCATGCTCGTTAGAAGAAGGCTACAAAATTAAATCTAAGTGCCTCTTTCCCTTAAAACAGTGCACGACGAAGGTGAAAGTACGACTTTCTCTAATACTCCCCTGGTAGAGGTCTCCACTCCCTCAATTTTGACATTGATCCGGAGGTAGAGGAAATATTTTCCATGGTAACTGCTCAATGATCGACCACAGGACTTTTGATTCCACAGATTCAATGAGCACGTATATCATTTGTTTTCGGTGGTTATTTGGCGGCATTAGGTATCGAACCCAGTCTTTCTAGACGAAAGGCTACTGCCCTAACCACTAGATTACCACGTCAATCCAAATATGTAACATGCATAAGCAGATATGAGATGGAAATGGAGCAATGGATGTGCGCGCGAGTAATAGAATTCTAAAAGAATTATCTCAAGGAAATGTAAAGGCAAATATACAATATATAACTAAATGAGATTAATTGCTGGTTATATTAATAGAACTCTATGAATAATTAAACAAAGATGGAAATATTGTATATTAAAGAAATTTGAACGTAGAATTATAAGAAGAATTTATGATCTCAGTAACAAAATAACACACAGATACGAAAATACAATTATGAGCTAGATAAATTAATTAAAAGAAAAGATACCACACACACACACATAGATTTATCAAAGCTGAAAATATGGGTAAGATATGTGGAAACAGTAAAGAAAACAAACATGCCAAAGGCAGTTATATAAAGAAAATTATTTACTAACAGAAAAAAAGGGTTAAGCTGAGCTGTTTGAGCCAAATAGAAGATAACCCGAAAAAAATGAAATTAAATAAATAAAATAGTAAGTGCTGTTGAGATGAAGACCAAATAAAGACTCTAAAATTAAATATTACTGCAATAACTGAGACATTTTTTTAGCCAAATCTTTAGTATTGAATTGTAACAATATTGGTTACTTCAGTAAATAAAAAATCATTATTCTGCAGGATTTGCTTTTGAATTATAATCAGTATATCTAAATTTGCCGACTGCCCTGTCTAGTGGACAGAGTGCCTTATTGTAGATAGGGAGGTCCTGGGTTCGAATCCTGGTTCGGACATGGAGGTACTTTCTCTCTCTATCTATCTCGTCTTTGTCATTTCTATGTATGAATAAGATGTGAATGGTTGCCTACCCTATAAACGGGTCCCTATGACATGTATGCACTGAAGCAGTTAGACTCCACACCAAATATGGTTCAGTATTGAAAAGTGGAGCAGCGCACCCCACATTGTCAGCTTAAGCTGGCACAAGACAAAAAAATATCTAATTTGAATTAGAATTGTAAAATTTGTGCACACAATTTCATCCCTGTGAATAAATGCAGAATTTGATTAGATTTCGGATTCTGATGTAGCTCTTTATATTTGAATTTGGCAAATTATTAATTCTGACTGGATAGAATAACATTTAAAGTGTTTTAGATATAGTTATACCCATTGTGTCTTTTAAAACTTTTTTCTTTGAAATTTCTTATTTAAAATTTAAAAAATTAATTTTTAAAAAAATGAAATTTTTATAAACATTTCTTTTTTGAAATTTTTAAAAGAAAGTTCCTGAACTATTATTTTTTACATTTAAGTTCAAATAATTTTTTAAAGACGCACTTTTTAAAATTCTTACATGTTATTTTTGCTTACAGTTGATTTACTTGCTAAATTATTATTAAACGGTAGCTAGGTATAAAGACAGGTTGGAGCTATTTGGTAATAATATTTTTTTATGTTACTGCCACAAATGGTATTTTTTTATAATAAAATAAAAACATTACCTGAAAAAGATCTAATATGCATCTGTCTAGAGTACTAATTTAGTACTTAGACAGATGCATATTACAAGCCCTTATTCAGTATTATATTTTTTCATAAAAATTATAAACATATATTTATCTAAAAGTTAATTAAATATCCATCCTTTTAGTAGTGGTGTCATCACATCATCGGAAAAATTGAAAAATGAGGAGAACTATTATTTCACAACTATTTTCGTCATGAAAAAAATGCAACATTAAAGCAATCAATAAATAAGAAGCATTTCCAAAAAATATTTATTCACCGATATTTAATACTATTTTAATGTAATCGAAAAAAAAACACTCTCTATCATTAGAGACATATTATAAAGTATTGTAAAAACTGACTATTAAAGAATAATTCACATACGTCTACAAAAGGGTAAATACGAGGGTCACTCTGAAATTTTTGAAATACAACTAGGTTTTTAAAGCTATACTAACAAAATTTTAGGTGTGTTCAAAGGAGTCTCCTTCAGAATCAATGCAATTTTGTAGACGAATTTTCCACAGATTAAATGCCTCAAGCCATTCATTTCTTGGAAAAGATTAAAAAATGCATTTATAGCCACATCAATCTCTTCTTCTGAAGGAAAACGATGTCCACGTAAGTTCTTTTTTAGATTAAAGAATAACCAAAAGTCGCACACAGCTAGATCAGGTGAATACGACGCATCTTCCATCACTTTAATTTGTTATACAATGTTAAGTTCCTTCTGTATCATTTGATAAGTACAGCGATTATCATCCATGAGCATTTTTCGTATGGCAGACACATTATCCGGGGTTACTGCCGACAGCGACCTTCCTATGTGTTCTTCATCCTGATGAGAATTGCGACCTCTTCTTAATTCTCTAAACCATCTGAATACAGTAGCACGAGCTGGAGATTCATCATCAAATGCTAATTGCAACCGTTGAACGCATTCTTCTTGACTTAATCCTGTTTTAAAATCGTAGAAAATCATAGCAAGGAAAAGTTCTCGCATCAAATCCATTTTCTCTTGTGTTTAAAATTTATTCTACGCTTAATAAGTTGAAGTAAGTCAGTAAAAAATCGTCTTCTGTGTTAAAATACTTTGCATTTTAAAATTAAACCGTTATTTTTATTTGGTAAATTCTCGTCTGCGCGTATCTCAAAAATTTCAGACCAACCCTCGTATAAGTATTTCATTGTGATATAATACAATTTACCATCATGTATTACAGCTTTCTACTCATTACTCTAATCAATTTGACCGAAATTCAATTCTGATACTTTAAAGAGTTCATTTTTTAACTAGAGTTAAGCAAAAATTATAGTCTGGTTGTAAAAATATAATTATTTAAAATGAACACAATTGTTTAATGTTAATTTAAAATAAAATTTTTAGTATTCAGAATGGAAAACTAAAAAATAATTTTTGATGTTGTTAAACAGGACTACTCTAGCAGTATAATTTAACGTTAGAAAACGTTAAAAATTATCTATAAAATTCAAACACAATTTTTCAGGGAATTAAATCATTAAAGTGATTTAATATAAATTTTAATGAAATGAAATCCATACGGATATTTATCAATAGCCTAAATCATTAACTAATTTCTTAATTATTCAAAAGTTTATGGCTGTCTTCAAGTATAATGAAATATTAATGGGTGTTGATTATTTACTATGTCAACGTGATTTATTTCTTGATGATGATGAGGAAGTGCTCTCTTTTAACACGAAACAATATAAATGTTAATCATGTTAAACATGCATTTTAATAATAAAAATTATCTGGTATAATTAACAATTTATTTAATTTTACCAAAGATACTTACGGTTAGAAACAGTCACAATAACACGTTTTTATGTTTTTTCACTATATCTCCAAATTATTTATTCCGTTAAAACTTATCTAATATTTTGAGTGGTCATTTAGCCAATAAATGCAATAAAGTAAAAATATAAATGTAGCTTTCGAAAGTTTTATAATCTTTAGAATTCGTACTTCAAACAAATGAAAACAGTATTAAAAATATCAGAAAATCTTAAATCGTATATTTGCTTTGTAAATCTTTTAAAATTCTGTTTTTTTTATAGAAAAGTAATATTGAAACTTATTTTGAATGCTTATTTGCTTGTATGTTTTGCTATTATATTAAAAATTGCATTGATAATTTTAAGACTTAGCTATTCTTCTCGCAAACGAATAAGTAATACGTTTTATTGCATTCATATTAGAAAATATTGTTTTAAAATATTTTAAATTTAATAGAATGTGCAATACTCTTCTTTTTGAGGCATTAGAATAAAATGAATTATCGTTAGTAAATTATTTTAAAGTGATATGAAAATAGGCGGTTAAAGAATGATTCACAGACAAAGATGGTAATTAAATATTTTTATTAAACTCCAGAAGCACTATTTCGTTTTTGCGAAAAGGATTTACATAAACCCAAATAGGAAGTAATTTATCACCAAAAGGAAATATTTTATAAATTAAGCAATAAATTACTCCAAGTTCGTTTTCTAGTTAGGCTTAGCATTTCTGTGTTAGATCCAATCTAATTCCTCAAAATTTTCTAAATTTATCTGACAGTCAGAAGAGTAATTCCATCTAGACGCTTTCCTTTTAAAAATACACAGATTTCAGAAGAATACATTATCTTTTTATATGTTAAAGTTTTTATTACATTCCACAGAAATAGATAAACCTTACAATGATGTACAATCGTAAGTCGGAATTGAAGTTCAAACTATAATATCAAGGGAGTCATTTTATCCAAAATATGTGAAGCCCTCTAGGATTTTGTTTCATTTTAGTAAGAGTCTACCATTCTTTTTCATGCTGTAAGCAATAAATAAAGATTCTTATATACCAGATAGGAAACTCAGATTTCCCCAACTAAATCGGTTAAAGTGGAACCTTAAATTATATTAGCAGAAAAACTTGGATAACATTGAAAAATAATTCTTATACTGCCTGTTTCTGTATGCAACTGGTTAATATCAAAATACATTCATTTAAATATTTTTTTTCTTGTTATAGCTTTACCTTTTTGTTAAAGTAAAATGTCTCATACTTTTCGTGTTGATTGTCAAATTTTCAAACTAATAAAATTACTGCAAATTTTGCAGTGTTATGCTTACATTCTAATGACTTGTAATTAAATTTCTTCTCTATGTACATAAATTTGAATTAAATATAAAGTAAATAGCGCAAGCGTTACTTTTTGAATGACATGTAAAAAAATTATCGAAAATTTAGTTAATAACTAAATGTATTTTACTTTTCTTTAAGATTTCTAATAAAAAAATAAATGCTGAAAAACAGCAAATGTTTTTTTAATAAATTTTAACTACTTTAATAGATTTGTGTAACGTTTGAAATAATGATATAAACTTATTTAAGCTTTATAAATTTTTTGCTATGTTTTTTTAAAAGAGTGTGTTTTTATGCTAGAATTAGACTTTGAGAATGTTACGCGTTCATAACTTAAATTTAATTAAAATTAAATTTAAAATTAAATTGAAATTTAAAATTAAAAAGTATGTAATATACCATGGCTTATATATAATGTTTTAAATGCTATTGGTTAATATTACTAGATATCTATATTAAGTTATATAAGAGATCCCTCATTATTAAATATCTTGAATAAATTATTAAAACAATTACTATTGTTGAATGACATAGTTAAACACAAAGTTAATAAATAATAGTAATAGAATAATCACACATTTCAACTAAGAAAGTTATATCAATGAATTTATAGTAAAAACCATTAAAAAACTTTATTTCAATATAGTAGTCTTCAAGAATATTTTCCATAGGAAAGTAATTACAATAAAGGGATTTTTCTAAATTATTTATCATTGTTATTAAAGAAGTCGATAATTTGAATGAATTATTTTAAATGATGATTACAGTTAATACTGATGAAATAATAAATATTATTTAATAAGCGAAAGTTAGGGTACTAATGCAGTATAAATTCTTTTAGTTAAATATTATTTTTTAATGATTTCCCAATTCAAATTAAGTACAAATTCTAAATATTCTGATTTTTTAGTATATATCTACGATTATGGTAACTATTTTTTATTAAGAAATAGGAAAATTATATTTAACCTTTCTTATCAAAATGAAGCAAACAATGGCAAATAAAGAATACCAAAATAAATAATACTTTAAAGAAAAGAAAATGTAGCACTCTGTGTTCAGTCATTACACAAGAACTAATATCAAATATAATTCTTGGCATTTTACTGGGAAATGTAATGTGATTTTGAAAATTAATGCTTCTTTAAATTGGCAGAAAAAACAACAATGAAATTTAGTTTGTTTATTTTATTGAAATTAAATTAACTGAAAAAAAAATTTTGAAAAAAATAAAAAAAGCGGTCATAAGCAGATCACTTGCATTTCCTTACATTGTTCTAGTTTCACAAAGCGGAACTCTCCTTAATATTCTCTTTAAGAATTTGAAACAAACTAGTAATTTATTATTTCCTTTTATAAAACCAACATAAAGCAAACGTCTCTCAAAAATGAATAGAAGTTTCTTTTTTTTTCTCTCTCTCTCTCACCCATTTCCTTGTTACCAAGAAAGCGGGGAGGATGGTTTTGGCACCACCACAAATTCAAGATCGGGATGGAGTCAAGAATACAATCACCAGGGTATACCGATCCGGTTTCTGGAATGATGGGGTTGGGAATGAGAATTTCTCACTTTTTCAACATGCGGATGGTAATGGATTAGAAACGTATGTTTTTGTGACAGCAAAGCTCAGATTTTTGGAATGATTAAAAGCGCTTGCATTGTTTTACGCCTCTTCGTTTCTGAAGTTCATTTATAATATTTCTTCGTACTCTAATGGCAATGTTCCCCAACAGCAACTTAGTCAAGTGATCGTGTCTAGAATCGTCTGCGAAACTCAATTTTCTGTAGTTATCACTTGTCAATATGAGAAATTTGTCTGCAAAATAATCTATGTTTGACTGTTTCGGTCGACTGTTAAGACGTGATACAGCGAATTGTAATGAAGCTTTCGTTAGTATTTTTATTGGAATAAAGAGCGAAGTCAGGATTTTGATAAATTAATGGTTTTTGGTTATGTAGGAGTAATTGCTTTTGCCTTATTTTTACATATATTTGTTCTAGAATAATGCAGAAGCATTAGCTGAGAATTTTTACTTTCTTATCTCTTAGGCTACTATAAAATTCAAACAAAAATAATAGTGATGCAATTTAACTTATACTTATCTTAACTTATATTTAACTTAACTTATATTTAACTTATACTTATCGGACTGCGGCAAGAAATGATTTTACTCTAAGTGAAGAGACCACACATACTAATGAGTTTGATTAATCATTCATAGTAATAATTGGTAATTCAAAAGTAAAAAAATAAAAATTGAAACAATATTAAACAAAATGGAAAACAAAAAACAAAACTAAAATAAAAATTAATTAAAATATTAAGAACAAAATAAAAATAATATTTTTGTTTATACATTAATCCTGAAAATAGCAATTTTTACACTGTGGATAGCAGAAATCAAAATAAATAAGCCATTGAAATGGAAGCATGTTATGGAGTGATGTTTATTGTATAAAAGCAGGCCATCTTAAGACGTCTCTTTCCTTTCTCCCATGGATAAAAATGCAATTTATCTAACTTACCAAGGATGGAAAGATAATTTAGTTTCAGTACCATAAGCAGAAATGTTTCGAAAAACACATATTTCTGATATTGAAGTGTGTCGTAATTAGTAAAGTCACCCCTGAAAATAAAATCGGTGGAAAATTCAGCTCATCATTTGCCTTTACCATTACCATTGATGGCTCTATCATTACTATGCCACCATCATTGATGTTATTGTGTACAGTAAAAGGATATCACGTGATGTTATTTAAACTATTGCCATTAGAAAGTCATGGAAAATGGTGGTATAGTGGTAGACTACGATCTTCAGAATCAAAGGTCCCAGGTTCTCTATAGGCACTATTGAATAATGTGAGATAGAGATATTACTTTCCTACATTCAAATTTGTTGAGCTGGATGGTTTGAAATTTTCCTGGTTTTCCTTGCCGTATGTGAAAACAACCTACTGACTAAGAAGACAAGGTGGATGTTACAGTGCTATGCAACGAATTTAAGTTGTTAAGTTATCTGTCTAGTTATATCAAGATAAGCATGTCACGAAAAACTAAAGATGTTCCCTAGATCTGTGTCTACTTCTTCAATGTTTATGACTTCACAAAATGTATAAAGGAAATATTTTAGCATGTAGTCATATAATATTTCTATTAGACGAGATGTATTTAGTTGCTACATTATTATTATAATTAAATATAGTATATATATTAAGCTAATATGTAAGAAACAATGCTATACTGTAAATGTTTATATCGTAAATTTTTTTTATTTAATAGCTATCAATTTTGAAGCACAAAAATATATCGTTTGCATAAATCGTTATCGTTTGCATTGCTCGTTTTGCATAAAAAACAACGATTCTCTTGCTAGTTTTATCTTCAGATGAATAAGTCAAGGTAAATTTTATTTAGTCAAGCATTCATGTTAGAATCTCAAATATATTTTCAGTTTAAATACTTTCGCATCTGAACTTGCTTCTATGTGTATTTTATTTTAAATTATAATCGGTTGAAAGATTATTCACATTAATGGTTCATATGAGACAGATATAGTTATTAAAAAATATTCATCGCTGATTGGTTCGCAAATTAATAACAAAATGCGCATTCAGTATGTAGGACTATCTTTACTTTAGTCATTCTGAGTTTTGAAATTGAACATGAGTTATATATATATTTATATATATATATATATATATATATATATATATATATATATATATATATATATATATGTGTGTGTGTGTGTGTGTGTGTGTGTGTGTTTGGGTATTCGGACCGTAGATATAAATTAAAAAAGTATAAGCAAATAGAATAAAAATAAGTAGTGAAATTTTTATTTTTCAAAATTTTAAAAACATTTCAAAGTTTTTTAAATGTTAATATACTTACAAAAATAAGTTCCGAAAAATAATATATTAAAAAGAAATTTTACGTATATTAAATCAATTTTAAAACTGTAATACAAAGCAGGGAAAGCAACATGTAATTACAATTGTAATCAATCAAAAAATATTTAAATTAATTTGATTTATGCAATGCAATATGCATCGAATTTCCCTCGATTCATAATCGCACCGCATAGTATGAGTTTTTTCGAATCTTTCCGGATGTTGTTGTTGTCGTGTGCCAACTAGGTTGGCATTAAGGGGGTTCAGCTCCACTTTTCCAACTGAACCATATTTTGGTGTGGAGTTCAATTTCCTCAGTACACGTTAATAGGGTAGGCAACCATTCACAACCCATTCATACAAGGAAAGAACATAGACAGGATAGATAGAGACAGAAAGTACATCCGTGCCCGAACCGGTACTCAAACCCAGGATCTCCTTATCCGCAGTCAGGCACGCTGACCTCTAGACAAGTTGGGCGGCAATCTTGCCTGATAAGCCTTCTTAAAACTTTACATCTCAAGTCAAACCTTTCCGCCTCCGAGACAACTGTATCGTTTTGATAAATAGCAGTGTGCATAAACTTGAACACTGCAAACGTATTGAGAATTAAATGCGCAAGATTTAACAAAGCGTAAAGCCGACTATTCTATTTTCAAAATTTTACTCCAAACTAATTTCAATAAATGTTGATAGCAAATGCGAAGTATCTTACAATGAAACTTCAAGAGTTAAATCTGTTTCTAAATTCGCATATTGTAGATAGAATATGTAATCACATACACATATTTTTCATTCTCTCATGATATTCTTAATATGTTTAGAATGCTTGATTTCACACTTAATCATTATATATATTAACCTCATCTACAACACTTATTTATTTAATAAATGTCCTGTTAATTGCACTGATGTTGTAAAAATTTAGCTTTGTAAATTCCAGACATGTTTCTGTTGTTTTACCAACATGTACCAAGTCTTTAGTTGGGCTCTACCAGTTAGATGGCAGCAGCCGGGTGGGAATTTTCCTGATTTAGAAGCCGGGACTCATAAATACTAGTTTTTCCTCTCCTACAAGAATCATTTCACATCAAGCACATTGCGACCATGATACATATAATGTGGCCCAGTCTCCTTTAATGAACACAACGGGTTTTCGGTTAAGTTGGAATTCGAACCCACTAACTTCTGATAATGAGAGAGTGTATGGTGTCCCTAATAAATCAGGTCACCGTGGCCCTAGTTTCAGACATGTATTTAAAGTTGACCAATATTTGATAATTATTTTATTTTATGAAGATAAGTTCTTTGTGAATAACATTAATAAACTTAAAAATAAGCTCATCAATATTTCAATATTATTCATTAATTAGTGAAAAATGTAACGCCAAGTTTAACTGACTGATATGTCTTCCATATTTCAAACTTCAATATCGTTGAATAACGATATATATCGAGATGATATATAACACAATTTCAAGAACACAAACTGCCTCATATGAATGAAATTTATTGTTTGTGCATGAATGCTGTAGGTAAATTTGGGGCTGCAGTCATGGCTACTGCTTCAAACGTTTTAAGTGTATGGTAGGAAATCACGTTTCTTCCATCCATTATTCCTTTTCAACACCATTCTCTCTCCAAAAATTCATGCTTATTTTTCATCACCTGAAAAGATTTACAACAATGTAGATTTATTACAAAATTCTACGTTTTAGGTGAAATTCAACTATAAAGTATATTATTAGCTAGAATATGTGGATATCTAACTTTTCGGTAGCAAATGCTTAAGAGATTTTAAATTAAAAGAGTATTATAAATTATAAATATTACAATAAAAATAGTTTTTATTATTTTCATGTTTTAATTATTGAAGAAATTTTTTTTATTAAAAATTTAATCCATTCATTAAATAATAAACATTTTATAAATTTTGAAAATAAAGTAGTTTAGTTGACTTAATTACTTTATTTTATCAATAAGTGCTTTATTTTTATCATTTTACTTACTTACTTAGTAAATTGTAAATATTACGATTAAAACTAGTTTTCCTTATTTTCATGTTTTAATTAATGAAGAAAATATTTTTATTAATAATTAAACTTATTTATTAAAAAATAAAAATTTTATAAATTTTGAAAATAAAGTAGTTTAGTTGACTTAATTACTTTAATTTATCACTAAACTTAGTTTTCTCTTAAAAAAATTTTTATTCCTTCTTCAGTATTTCAGTAGCTGACCAGCAATAATTGAAAAATTCCTATACACCTTAATATTTTTCGCTAAACACATTATTAACGGAATACAGGCTATATAAATTCTAAAAAATATTTCAAAATTTTATAATCTATTATATTTCCTAAATTAAAACATTTTACTCAGAATTCTGCGCAGGAGTAATTTTATGTTATTAGTACCTTCAATTATATCTAAATATAAACATATAGATAATTAAATTCAATATAAGTGTAAATCTCACTATTCACTTTAATGAAAACAAAGTGGTCGATGAATCATTTTTAAAAATGGAAATTTCCTTTTTGCATATATTAACAGTTCTATTTTGTATATTTGCACCAAGGTATTTTGTATGATAAAAATGATAATTAACTTTCATACTCTAGATGCGATGTCCAATAATTGAACTTGCACTAAGGAATAAAAAAAATGATTTAAAACCATACTAATTACAATTAATATTAAAATGAAATCCTCTTTTAAGTTCCTATTTGTCTGTAGAAGAAAGGAATTTGGCATTACAATAAATAGATCACATACCATAATTACTGTAACAATAATTGCTGTAACAAAACATTTAACAACTAAAATCAAAATTTTGTAAAAAAAAAAAAGTTTTTGAACATGTAAGCAGAGTTTATAAATGTAGACTAGATATGTGTCATATATTTTCTTATAAAAACGTAGGATTACGTAGACAGTAAAAAAAACTTTTTATTCAATCAAATGGGTGTTCAGTACTCAACCCATGCTGTTAGTAGGCAATATAATCAACCCACACCATTTACAAAACGTTCTTAATTTAAAGAAAGAGATGTTATTTTAAGAGCAATTTTCTCCCCATATTGAATGAAGTCTAGGGTAACATTCCAATTTCTTCATTAACTAAAATTATTTTACATCCAGTTTTAACAGTAATCATTTTACATCCAATCTTAACAGCAATCATTTCACATCCAATCTTAAGAGCAATCATTTCACATCCAATCTTAACAGCAGTCATTTCCCATCCAATATTAATGTTCAATAACACTATTTCCATTGTCCGCATAATGATTTGAAGTCAACACAATAGATATTATTGACTACGTGTATAGAAACTAACTTGATGAAGCTTACTTTGGTTTGAATGTTCAGAGATCTTTCATTCTGCACAGCCAAAAAGTGCAGTTTTTAACTGAGTATACAAAGTACTTCGATCTCAAAGAGCTGTTAATAGCATAAATTCGAAATATCGTTACTTGAAAAGATTTTTCCTATATAAAACTTGATGAAAAACATCAATGCAATGGTATAATTATGTAATATTGAAAAAAAAATTGCTCAATATTAAAAAATATGACCAATTTAACTTTTATTTTCAGAACAAATTGAGTTCATGATAAAAAGATACGAAATTATAATTTAAGAAAATAAATTATCTTTTGACAGCAAATAAAAATGGTAATTTGCAGGGGGAAAAAAAGTATTTAAGATTGATTAAGTCCTTTTTTACTAAATTAACTGTAGCCGTGAGACACGGTTGCTCAATGTATAAGCCCTGTATTTTAATATTTCATTGCGTTTTTATAGACATCATTTATTAAACATCTTATTTTATACCATTTAAGGCAAACAAAAAACAAACCTTTTTACATCGAAACATATTTACGTAGGCGGTGGCTGGTGTTATTATTTCATCACAATTTTGAAAATCAGAGTAGACACGCTTCATCTCATCAGTGCGAACCATTTAACTCTTACCTTGCAAGCATCATGGGTTCGAATCACCGATGATGGATTGTGACGCATGCGCTGTCACTTAGAGGTAACGCTTCCAGTAGACTGAGGAAATGGGAGTGACGCTTAGCCACCGATGCATCAAAAAGATGGCATTCTCTTAACAAACAACCTCCTACTGGTACAATTTTAAGCGCTCGGCTTAAATGGTTCTCCCGGAATTCAATCTTTTTCTAGCAACGCAACCCATTTCAATATGAATGAAATAAGATTCCCATTCAGATCTATTTGGCACGTTATGTAATTGAAATCTGAATATTTTTGCCGAAGAATAACTGACAGCCAGGTCAATTACTAGCGGTGTTGGTTTTCATCCTGACAGAATTGGAAAGTTTAATGAAATAAATGAAACGAAACTGCTGCTATCATTGAGTTACAAAGATATTTTTGAAGCATGTATTCAAAATATTAACATGCTTGATTTTGTATGCAAATTAAACTATGCTAGAAATTTTGGATCAAATACAAAACTTGCAACTTTTAAATATGATTTATCTAGAAAATGCTGTTATTGAATCATTTTCATCAAACATTTTATTTGAGCTATAAACGTTATAAATCAAGAAGCACCGTAATTTACTTAAGATTGCATTTTTCTCTATCAAGAGTGGTTGTAGGCATACATTTTTTTAAATGTCTCTTCATTTTCAGTTGTATTATGAGACGTACCTTCCCATAATATGACATAAAAGATATATGAATACCGTATTCATAATTTTTTAAAGGTAAATCTAACTAAATTTATTTTTAGATATTTTAAAATTTATTTTCTTAATTTCCATATATAGGAATTTATTAATTGAAATTAAACTATCCAAAGCACATTTTTTATATTTGAAAATATATTAGGAGGATGAATCTTATGAAAAATAAAATACCTCCTGTAAGAAATCTAAAAAGTGTGATATACACTTCTGCGTGCAATTTATATTCTTATATTATGTTTTAAAAAACAACAGAATTTATTTTTAAAAAAACCATTGCTAAATGCAATAGCTTTTCGTAAATGTTATCTAGAATTATATACAAGAATTGATATAACCAATATAAAAAAAACTCCTTCTGTGTAAAGTTGTCTTTCCTGCAATGGAAATTACTCAGTTATTTCTTTGTGTTTATCCTGATCTTGTGTAAACACAGAAGAATAATTATTAGAACATAATTGACAATAAATTATTATAATTTAATATCAGTGATTACAAGAACACAATCAGTATAAATAGTTATCAGAACATAAAAATAATTATAAGAATACAATCGCTCTATTACTAGGGAATTTAAATGAGCAATATTAGAACAGCAATTTAAAGCAATATAGGAGTACTATAGTTTTTCTTAAGCAATACAGGAAATGCATTTATTAAAGCGAAGAGAACTTTAAAAGTTAAATATTTATGTCTGCAAACTTAGTTAATATTTAATAATAATAATAATTAATGATGTTAATTTTAATTGAAATTATGTTTTCATCCAGATCACAAATCTAACACGAACGCAGTATTTACTTTAATCTGGATATCGATTATTGCGATTATCAGCAATTTAAAAATGTAATTTATAAGTTGAGAGAGATGAATCCCCAGACATTAAATATGTTGATTTCTGGTCCTAGAATTACAAAATTGCTATAGAAGGATTAAACTTGAATTGGATAAAAGTATAAAATTGCACCAATTCGTCTAGTCACCGTGGCCAGATATCTTAGCAAAAATTATTATGTTAGGGAAATTCATAGTTTTTGTGGTTTTGAATATATGTTCGTATACAGACATTCATCATTACAAAGATACACAAGTGAATGCCTTGAAATTGTTAATTATTTACTTCCAGATTCTATGTGCAATTAATTTGTAGAGAGTTTATATAAGAACATTTTTTTCCTACGTCAGTCAGTGGCATTTATCTGCCATAAGACTTCTGGTGGCCCAATAAAATTCAAGCTTGCTAAAGTTGTCAGAGTCAAAAGTAATAAAAGCAAGTGCAGTGCAAATTGTCAAATGATCAAAGTCTATAGTTCCATCCGACAAACAAAGGGAGGAGGTATCATAAGTAACTACACCGATACAGTGAAGATGTTTACACAAAAAGTCATGTCCAGTTAAAAGTCGAAAATTTGCAGTAAAAACTGCACGAGGCATATCCATCGGGACAGGCGACTTCATAAAAGCGTTCCACTTTTTATCGGCTGAAAGTGCTGCATAAATTGGCTCTAGGTGTTGGTCAATTTTCCCCCTAACCTCAGAACTAAACTAATGGGCAGTTAGTGGAAGCAAGGGCTGAGGCAGCTTACAACCATTTTTAGCCAACACAGCTGCTCTTTCGTTTCCAGGCACCCCACAGCGGCTAGGGATCCAATGAAAAACTATCTCCCAGCCAGAGGCAATAACATTGGAAACAAATCTCTTACTCTCTTTAACAAGTGAGCAGTCGCTAAGTGTGTAGGAGACAGCAGCCAAGATTGCAGCCTAGGAGTCAATAAAAATAACTGCCTTGCCAAAGTTAGTAACAAGACCAATGAGATTTAGGATTGTTTTATTCATGGCGAAAATCTCTGCATCAAAGTTTAAGGAGTTTAAGAGCAGAAAGGATTATCAATGCGGTTGAATCTTTAATATGAAAAGGACTAATGAAGATCACCTGTATTAATTTCCAGTATTTTATAATTAAAAAAGAATATTTTTCAGTAGTAATTATAAAGTTTCAGATGATAAAACTGTTGAATAAATATTTGCATAAAGTATAATTTTAATTTTGTTTCTGTAGATGGTAACAGTACTTATATAAGATTTATATAATTTATCAATGATTTTCAACTGTCTATGAAGAGTAATCAGATTGCATGAATTTAGTATGACATTTGATATTGAAACATGACACTTTGTATGAAGTATTGCTTTAATACATTATTACAAGTCTTGTTTTGAATTCTTTAGGAATAACATTTTATAACGGACACTAATCAGAAATCTAAAGGCAATTGATATTAATCACGGAAATAAATTGCTTAAGTTCATCGAATTATTTAGGTCCGTCACTTTTTATCAATCCAAAACAACAGACAATTGTATCAAGCCAGAGCTTCTTAGATTTAAATGTGTTATCTGTTATTCATGGAATAAATCCAATCAATATTAATGAGTTGTTTTTAGTAACAAAAAATTCCGTATTAAGGAAATGGACAGCACATTTGCCACTCGTGAAGAAAGAAACAAAATCCTTCGTAATATTGGAATAAATTTATACTTATAAGCGAAAACAAATCAAGATATTTGGAATAAATTTCTGTGCTCGTAATGTAAAGAAAAAATTCTGTGAAAAATTTCAAAAACGAAATTTAATTTTGCAACTAACCGTGCTCCAGCGCCGTAACTTCGAGGTTTTGGATATAAGCCAACACACACACATTTTTCATTCAATAACTTCATTTGATGTTATTGCATGAAAAATTCTCAGTGTGAATATTAAAGATTTTGAGAGAAATTTTAAAATGTGTACGAAAAGAATCAGTATGTGAAAATTCTTCATGCTTTATATCAAAGCAATGATCTTAAAAACGGTAAGTTTGCATGGAACAGTTTGAAAATAATACTTGTTGCTTTAAAATATTTTAAAGATATAAAATATTCATCATAGTTTTTTAATTTAAATTAATTGAATGTTTTGAGCAGCATCTAGAGTCACGATTTTGAAACATTTTTTTTAAGCAACTTAAAATTTGACTTTGAATTTCCCAGATATTACAATCTGTAAATTTCAATTTAGTAAAAAAAAAAAAAAAAAAAAAAAAGGAAAAATTATTTAAAAACACTCTTATGGCTAATTTATGGATTAATTAATTAATTATTATTTAGTTCTTAGAGACCAAACAAAATGTCAGTGAGGGAAAGAAAGTTAATTTTTCTGAAATATAATAAATATATTAATATTTTATTGAAAAGAAAATTTCCTGTGTGAAAATTCAATAAGGTAAATAAGTAAAACTGAAAAATATTTAATTTACTATTAATTAATGTATAATAATATTTTAAAATTTTCATTAATCTGTGAAATAAATTTATATTTAATTGCTTATTTTAGAGTGTTAAATATTAATTATTTCATTACTATTATTAATCCTTTATTTATATTTATTTATAACTATTATTTATTGGTAAATAAAATATCAGTTAGATTAAATATTGTTTAAAATAAGCTAGCACATTTTTTCAATAATATTTCGACAGAAATACAAATTTTTATACTTCACTGATTGAATAAAAATTATATTGAAAACAGTGATAATATTTTTTGCATATGCAGCATATATAAAATCAGCTTTAAAAATATTTGGATCTGTAAAAGTAAAGGCGAAACCTAATTGTATTCCTTAGCTATGGCTGTCTCAATATAGGAATTTTCTTGTGACATTTAAGTACGTATGTTTGAAATTTTATTTCTTGATATAAAAGACAATACTAGAAACAGAAGAATTTAATTAAGTATATCGATTTAAAACTTCAAATTTGAGCAGTGTATAAAAGTACGAAAAATATGAAACGCGTCAGATGATTAGATTCTACACATTCATCCGTGTTTTGCTTTTATCTGTTCAAAAAAAAAAAAAAAAAAAAAAAAAAAAAAAATTATCTTAATCGAGTGGTCTTCAAAGCGAAATGTCCCAGGTTCGATTTGATGAACATCGAAAGAGGGGTATTGCGCTTTCTTCATGAACGTCTATCGAGGAAGGTGCCTGTGAGTTTTCCTTTTTTCCTCCCTTGTGATAATACAGTCCAGTAATTATGAAAAGTCCTTCCGGATTATAACTTACATATTAGATATTAAAATCCACTGTAAAAGTCTTCAACAGTTTAAGTTGTTCGCTATATATGTTGTCAATATGACTTATTTCATAAGTATATTGCATTTAAAATTCATTCCGGCCAACTTGTCTAGTGATCAGCGTGCCTGACTATGGATAGGGAGATCCTGGGTACGAATCCCAGTTTAGGCATAGATGTACTTTCTCTCTCTCTCTCTAATCTGTCTTTGTCCTTTCCTTGTGTGTGAATGAGGTGTGAATAGTTGCCTACCCTATAAACGGGTCCCTATGGCATGTGTGTGTACTGAAGAAGTCGGACTGCACACCAAATACAGTTCAGTTGGAAAAGTGGAGCAGTGCACTCCGATTTGCCAGCCTAGCTGGCACACGAGAACAACAACAACATCTAAAATTCATAATCAAATTAGGCAAAATCCTAGACAAGTTGAGAGATGGAGTCATTTTTCTGTAGGACCCTGTAATCTCATACTTCTTATCAAGTTCAAGATCTTTTCCTAACTCCAAGTGGATGGATTCGAGTATAATTTTATTACAACATAAATTTGGAAACTAATGATGTTTTATGTTTTCTTTTGAAATGGGTCTTGGCACCACGTAGCGTGAAAAATACCTGATAATCGAAAGCTGTTGGAAGGTATTTGGACATTTGTCATGATTGTTTTCTAGGAAAGTTTTTCTTGATTAGTGGTCTGTGTTTATATATCAGAAGGAAAACATCTAGCCAAGTCCTTAGCACTTAGTTTGTAGACAACTACCCAATATCTAATTCTACAATGGATGTACTTTAATCTCAGATTTTTCCCTTTTAAGAGCATGAACCTTCTACTGAGCCACATTAAGTCATTGAAAAGGAAACATTTGCTACCGCATAACAAGCAGTTTAACAGTAAAAGCTTTAAGCTCTGAGCTACATTGTTGTGCTTTAGAACATTAGCCATGTTTTCGGGATTTTAAGTATTTTTAAGTTGTAGATATTGGATATATCAACTCTCATGAGCAAAATATGGCAATAAAATAACAAAATACCTACGTATAAAATAAAAAAGGTTATTCCATCGATAACTTATGTGTTGCAACAAAGAAAATCAAAAATTTTCTAAATTACATTCTGATGAATTTGTATGCAGAAAGAAGAAACGCAACCATCTCTTAGTGACTGAGATGGAACCATATATTTTCTACCCCAAACAGTGGGATCCAAGCCATGCTGAACCTAATCTGAAGTTTAATAATTCGGACAAAGCTGTCTTCAAACAAATGTGAAAACAACTGTTGAAAATTGGTTATATGTATCATAAATGTGATTTCTACAGTTTGAGATAAACATATTGTTTCTATTACGTGGTAAACATTCATAGGAATCCAATTAAGTAAGAGGATTTTGGTAAATGTTTAAATAAATTTGGTGATTATGTTGAAAACTTATCGACTTATATGGTTCTTAATTACCTATTACTTTTCTTGTCTATTGTCAATAAACAGATTTTTTACCTTTATTTACTTACTTACGTATAAACAAAAACATCTTATGAAAAAATACAATATTTGGTTAACCTTTTTCATCTTTATTAACATCGAATAACATTGGACAAATGTACCTACAAAACTTTGGATAGAAACTAGCAAAAAGCACACGCAATTGCTCAGTATCCAGAGGACATGCTTGCATATTCCTTATTATAGATCATATGAACATGATTGAAAAATGTCTCTTGAGAGCAATACATCCCATGATACATTCACTTTTTCAAGCAAATTGAAATATTTGTCGGATTTTTCAATTATTTTTTTTAATAATGTCAAATAATTTCTATCTATAAAATACAGACTGCTACATAGTGACATAATTTAAATTAGCAATAAATCTTATTGTTTTCACGAGATTTTCATAAACAGAAGATAATGTATTACTCAGAATTAAGAAAATAATAATTAAAGTAAAACGCCTCAAATAGATGTTGATAGCCAGTTGCAATCATTGTATTTTGCTTTGATATAATATTTTTCTGGTGTAATTAGATTGTTATTACATATGTATGAAAATGCGATAATAATGAATCAAATAATTTGTGATGACCAATGGTACTGTGAGAATGCAGTTGTGATTAGTTCTTGGAAAGATTAACTGGTGAATGTTTATGTATGTGAAAAAAATTACTGAAATTTTTCGTTAGTTTTTTAAAATAAGCATTAGTATCATTAGTGATGACTCAACAATTTAAGAATTGCAAACATATTCAATTTACAAAAAGAATTTTTGTATTGTAATTATAATGATTAAATATTAAAGACAAATTTATAGATTATATTGTTTAAATAATTAGACAAAAAAAATTATCTGGTTTCCTTACATACGTGTGAAATTTTTTACATTCTAAGCATTTTAAGATTTATCATTAATGTGTTTACTATAGAAAATATTTTCTGCTATCAAAGAAATACACTTGTGACTTCGTAGTAAGGAAAAATTTGAAAATTGAATAATATGTTCAATCCATTCCATTTAAATTAAATGAATAATTATTTTTTTGGATTTATGAAATACTGTGTGTTTTTAAAGCAAATGAGTAAATTTTCATAAATTTTATTTGAATACGCAATAGAATTTAAAAATGTTAATGACAAATTTTACTTTATGTCTTTGTATGTAGTACATTCGACAATATTGTACATTTTAAGAAAGGGAAAAAAATCTATTGCGTATTAAAGAAGAATAAATTCACTGAAAGTATATTATAGTTGATATATAAAATATATACTGTAATTATTGTATTTATTATCAAAAAAAAATGAAAACAACTTTTACTCTAGCGTTTAATGAAAATAAAATAAAGAAAGCAATGTATTACAATTAAATGGTAATGAAAATTATTTTGTTAAATGTGAATAATTTTATGAATTCCTTTGCATGTTATGAATTTATGTTTATAACCGATATAATGATCATGTCTCGAGTTCGTGAATTATCAAAAATGTAAATTCAAAAGTACCATGAACATTTTCAAAATAAAAAATATCATAAATTTATAAGATAAAATCAAAATTATCAGTTCTAAATACATTGGTTGATAAGAGAAGTAGTCAATGTTTATGACAGTACTAATTCTCTTGGTAACTTGTAAAATAATTCTAACGGTTTCATTTTTATGTAATGTAACATAGTTTTTACAAGTTATATTAATTTAGTTCTAGAACTCGCCAAGGCTAATATCTAACTTGGTGCATTTTCACCAGTCGTGACGTGATTACTGGTGTTCTAGATTTTTGCGATCTTATTTATGACTTTTTCTCTCATTGAATCTTTTAATATGACCATAAATAAAAATTTGTATTATATTCTTTAATTATTCCAAAATACTTTATTAAATTAAGTTCGATTTCTTTGATATTAGTGTATTAATGAAAATCAGTTATGTATATATATATATATATATATATATGCATACATATATGTATATATATGTATATATATATATATATGTATATATATATATATATATATATATATATATATATATATATATATATATATATATATATATATATATATATATATATATATATATATATATATATATATATATATATATATATATATACATATATGTATATATATATATATACAGAGCCTAAGCTTATACAAATATAAAACAATGAATTATTTAGTTACTTTAAGACATATTTATTGTATTTGCCAACTTAAATATTAAAAATATGCTTAAAAAACATTTTGATAAGTATCTTAATTAAAATTTTATGTTAGTATTAATTTTTCGTCCTGACAAACTAGCTACAAAATTTATGAGATAAATTCATATATTTTAAGCATATTTTTCTTTTCTGGGAGATGAAGTAATATCTTTCCCATCAAGGATTTTATTTCTAAATTCTTTCCTTTTCCTTTTAATATGTAGATAATAGTATTATCATAAAGTTTCTAAAAATCAAATTTTTTTTTTTTTTTAGTTAAAAAACGAAATAGCTCCGAAATGCTTTTAAATAAATTAATACCTCCGCTGAGGAAATTCTATTCCGTTATTCGTTAAAGAGATAACAAGTAACCGTAACAAGAAAATGAACAAAAAAGTGCAATGAACTAGTGTAGTTTGGTTATCTATAACCCTCGTGTAGCTAAGATATGAGACCGAAGAACACGCATTCTATTGCGAGCTTTATGAGATCTTGGAAGAACTTATTGTCCCAGGGTGTTGCCAATTCCTAGAACAGTAATTCCTTTATCTAATCCTTCGTTCCCAAACGACAATTTTGTTTCTTATGCTTCACTAAAAGCTCTTTCTTTTATTTTCACCCCTTCCTTTCTAATATATTTTATCGTCTGCTCTCGAACTCATGTATATCTGTTAGTATTTTGTTCTGTTTGGCACGGTTTCTCGCGAACTAAATACTGATTAAATTAGGGCTGTTGCATCTTGGTCAACAAGGCTATAATTCAATGGATTTTGTTTGACAAACTTCCAAATGTTTTTAGCACCACTAATGATGTGAGTTATTTCCTTAGAATTTTTTTGGAATATGACATATTATAAATTCTTCACAATCGAAATAGATTAATCATGAAATTATACATTAATATATTGAAATTACTGTGTCTATTTTTTTTTTGAAGGTTTAATGTATCATTATTTATGCTTAAAATCATATAAAATATTATGAGAAATAAACATTTTAAGGAATAGAGGCAATATTATCACTTTTTGCCTAAACTCTTGTTGGCTGTAAATTAATGCTGATATAGTTGAATAAATATTCGTATAATAAATATTTACTATCTACCAATCATTCCTTATGTATGATATTAGAATTCAATCAGAAGAATTTCTAAAAGAATAATTTTTTTAAGCAAACTGATACGAATAGGAATTACATTTTATCATATTAAATCAGTAGGTTTTATATTTGCATTCTAGTTCAATTTTACATAATTTTAGCTTGTTAAATAGATAATTCTAATGTAGTACTTATATAATGCTTTCTGAATATTTAAAACAAATCCGTCTAATTTAAACAAAGAATGAATCTTTGAAATATCGCTTTGTGATTTTATTTTTGATGTATATTATTTGAAAGCATTTCAAAATATCTGACAATAAATTGAGCCTTTTCATGTAGAAATATTTTATGTGCATTTTTAATGTCAAAATAAGGATATAAAACACGTTTTATTTCCTTATCTCTACGTGAAAGTGTATATTTTCTAATGTTAACGTAGATTTTTAATGGAGTTTTACTGCTTTTATTTTTATTCCTATTTCAATTTTCATGTAACTATAACGATAAATTCCATTTTACGTTATTTACAGTTAAACTTCCTTCATGTTTTCAGATAAAATTTTCGTTTACAGAAAAAAGAACCCCTAATGACATTCACTACTTTCTTTAAGCTGATATATTCAGCCTAATTATGCATGATTAAAAGTATTCAAAAACATCAGGCTCAAATCGCCATGATTTATTTATCATCATTATCGTCTGAAATCTTTTATTCTGCTGCAAACAATTTCCCACATGATGTTTTATTAGCATAACTAAACTATTATGCAAATTTCATTTGGCAACACGAAAAAGTTTGGAATCAATTGAATTCTTAGAAGAGAAAAACTAAAATAAATGGAAAGTCACTCTGAACAGAATACATATATTTATAACGAAATTTCCCGATGAAAATGGCCTAAACAAATACTAGATCGATATCGCTTAAGCCTGCAACGTGTGCTGTTCCTAGATGCTGAAATAATGCATTTAAACGTCCGCTTTGTGTCAAGATAAGTGGTTCCGACGTAGAACAATCATCCTTAACTTCCGCGGTGGGCGTGGTTTTTCAAGCATTAGATTCATCAAACACTTTTCAGAGAGGAAACCAATAAGAAGAAAGGACGCCTTTTGTTTAATCATGTCTACGAATTGGGTTTGTGGTGTGCTAGATTTCTTATAACTGGCGTCTGGTTAATTAATTAATTTGGCGAGAAAAGTCGATTTATGTGATGAAAAGAACTCGTATCTTGCTCTATCAACAACTTTTGATGGAAGTACCCCCCTTACTTTTGCCATTTTTATTTCTTATAAAAGCACTTTGGGTCAAACTGTTGATAAATGATCTGACTTTTCAAATGAATAGTGTTTATGGTTGCTGTTTGCTGTGATTTTCTTTATTTGGGGGTTAAAATCTTTTGTTTTAGACTTCCTTAAACTACATAAGTGAGTGTGGAGCTAAAATATATTGATTCAAATGTAAACTTCTTTGAACCATTCTCTTTAACTCTTCCCAATTTATTGTGGCAAAATAAATCATGATAAATATAAAAAAAATTCTTTGTTTAGAATTATTTCATTTATAATTTGAGAAAATTAATTAAAATATTAAGCAAAAAGCAGTTAATTGAATTTCAGAATCTAAACGTTATTTGCAAGATGGCAACATGATGTATAATCTCATTCTACTAAACTGCTTTTACCACTAAATAAATGAGAAATTAATTATTTTCAGTAGCCCTTCCATCTAAAGGAATCCATTTTATATACAAAAAATTATACTATTACACGAAAGTATTATTTTACTATTTTTTTAATGTGAATTTTTTGGTTTGTGAAATTCTCATTTTATTTTGAAATGGTTTGCTGAAATCAAATTTTTGAAATTTTTATCTTGCTGATTTGTCTTGCTTTTATCTTGTTTGATTTACTGATAATTTATCCATTATGAATATCAGTTTTAAATTTGGAAAAGCATATTTTACTATGTATTATACTTTAATAAAAATCTTAAATACTTTAAAAAATACAGTAAAATATCATTTTAGTTTTAATATTGAAATATCATAAAATTATTTTATATCAATTTTAATATTAATTAATTATTGGACATTACATTGGATATTTTATATCAATTTTAAGTATTCATTAATTATTTACCTAATAATTTAAACTATCATTAGACAAATAATTAATAAATATTTAAAGTCGATATAAAATGTCTCCTTACTTATAAAAATCAATATTCTTTAATAAAAATACTTATAAAAGTATGTTAATCAATTCTATTCCTTAAAACAAGTCTTAAAAATTATTGTTACAATAATACTTTATAGTTAGAGATTTTAAAAAAAAAAAGAATTCATATGAAAATATTAAATCATTATTTTTTAAATTTAGTTTGATACAAAATAAATATTTATAACGAATATTAATATTTTCTTTAAAAAATTGACATAATGCTCACAAAATATTCTTTTATAAATTTCATTAATCACATCTTTTAAATTAAAAAAAAATTCACCTGTTTTTTCATGCGCAGATTTTAACATTTAAGTATTAATGGAATTAAATTAATTAACTTAGACTGTTAACTGAATTAAATTAATAAAGCCAAAAATTTAAGTGACTTTTTTTGCTGTCTTCTTAATTAACGCGGAAAAAGATTTTTTTAAGAGAAAAGTGAAATGAAATAATTAAAAATCTCTAAAAAAAATTTAGGGAAGATATCAAAGACTTTATTATTTTTTTAAAGTTAAGAAAGCATTTAAAACGAAATATTACTAAAAGAAATAAATTTAAGATTAAAATGTCTTTTAATTATTAAGAAGGCTACTATAAATAATCAAATATAATGTTTTCAAACTCGATTTTATATTCTACAGATAAGGGAATGTTATGTGAACCCAAAAATCAGATAATAAGTAAAAAATTAATTAAAATGCATACTGCATTCTTGAAATTATTTTTGCCAGCATCATTTAAAAAAGTATCTTTAATAATGATTATAAATTGCAATTTAGTATTTGAGTTTAAAAATAAAGCAGCTTTAATTGAAGTTAAAAACAAAAAATAATTATCATCAAACTGTAAGTGATTTAGAGGAATTATTGTTAATAACTTTAGTTAAGTATTTTTATTTGTAATAAAAATTAAAAATAAGTAATGGTAGAATATTCGTTAATTATGAGTTATTAGGATAAATTAACAATGCACCAAAAACTTAAAGAATCATTTTTAAAAAGTTAATTATGCATAACAATTTACCTAATTCTATTTACAGAACTTTATAAAATGCTCCAAGCCATTAAGCACATTTCTCCAAAGTATTTATCTTGCTTTCAGTAATGTAGAAGAATATAAATATGTTTTGCTCTTTTTAACCATAGCATTTTCTATTTTGAGTTCTTGCAGTTTCTTTTTTCATCATCAAATTAACATTTTCTTCATTTTTAATGATCATTGTACAAAAAATAAGAAGTGAAAGAATTTCAGTGTTAAAGAGTTAAAGATATATATATATATATATATATAATTTTAATTTCAATATTCTAAAAATAAACTTTTAGAAAAGCAATTTTTGTTTACTTTTAGTTTTTTATGGTTTCTGTCTTTTGAAATTCTTTGTCACAAAACATTTTTTATGAGAAACACAATTTTTTAATTTTAAAATTAGATATTGATTGCCAATAAGTTAGTTAATAAATTCGAGGCATTATAATTAGTATTTTAATAAAATTCTCTTTAATCCTTTTTTTTATTTCCTCAATGTATTTTGTAAAATATTCTAGAATGTTAGCCTGCTCCATGATAATGCCCCAGCTCATGAAGTTTTTCTTTTTCACTAAGTATTCGAATAAAATATAAAATTTTAGAAAATTGGCTACAATTTAAAGTTTCTTATTTAGTTTCAGATGTCGATTAATTTTCTTTAATGTGAAATTTGAAGTTTAAAAAACAATTAGATGTTTAGATCAGAAACTTACTGAATGTATTTTATCGTCAAAAATACAAACAATATTTAGAATGATGAGGAAAAGATTATTAAATAATTTGAAAAAGAGAAATGAAATTACAGGAAATGTTTGCTTTAAATTATATAAAATTCGATATTTTTCTTATCCTTCAAAATACATATTTGAACACTTTGTCAAACTAATATGAGTAAAAATTCCAGTAAATGTTTTTCGTATAAAATTTTCATAGCAAAAATCTCTTTTTTTTATACGGTTAAAAAATTTCTCATATTTGACAAAATGAATTGCACATATTCCAAATTCAAATTATATCAAAAATGATATAAAAATTCAATGTACGAAGTCAACTATTTTTCAATATTATTTTTATCATTTACAAAGTTATACTCAAAGTTTTCCAAGATTTTACAAGACACTAAAGAGCAATGTTAGCATTTGTGCAAATGCTAACATTGCTCTTTAGTATTTGGATGATTGTTGAATG